>OU898278.1:83236559-83329630 GCA_918026665.1 Diabrotica balteata | reverse complement strand
AAAAAGCCTGTAACCTCGGAAACCTTTTTTGGATAGAAAGATCACCAATGGAGACACTGCGGACGGCAGCCAGATGGTTGGTGGAGAGCGGGTCGTGGGTTCGAAACTAGCTTTTGGAAACGGGAATGAGTCCAACAGACGAAATAAGTAAAGATAGAACAGGATAAGATGTATAAAAAGATAAGAAATAAACAAAAGATAGATAGGTAAATTTACCAAAGATACGATAAGATAGGAACAGGGCGCCACTCAATTTTTGGGGTTTAAGGAGAAAATTAATAAACCTTAGAAAAGAAAAGAGATAAGGAAAGATATTTTGGTTCTGAGACCAAATCCAAGAAAAGATACCAACAGTTAATTATTAAATAAATTTGGTCAACACACTATATAAACAAATAAATATATTAGGTGGACTCCGTCCACCTACTTACCTACAAAACTTAATCAGACTGATTTTTCTTCTGGTCGAAGGTATAATAATAATTTAATATAATAAGCAAATATTCAGAGGTTATTATTATATCAGAAAACTTGTTAGGAGTCGACAAATAAAATTCACACATAAAACAAAAACAATATATTCAACAACACAATGATATAGGCGGCTGAATGTACACAAAAGTAATAAAAAATGCACCATTAATTGATCAATGGTTGTATACATATAGAAATAAACAGTATTATAATTAGGAAATACCTTTACAAATACAAATATAATACAATCATGCACAAATAAAGTTTTATAGGCGTATCTCGAGATAATACAATAAATAAAAAAATTAATAACAAATAACACAAAGTTTATTAAAGTTAAATTCAAAGAATACAAAAGATTACAGAAATAAAAATTTAACCAAACCGCACTTGGTTAAGTCGATTATCTGTTCGCACTGTTATTTAATAATTAACTGAGAATTAAATGTTCGTAATTTAGAAGATCTTAAAACCTGATTGAAAGTTCATATAAAATTATTAAATGTTCCGTGAATTCATTAGTTAAATAGGTAGTTAATCTTAACTGCAGGTGAAGAAATAGATGAACTTAGATTCACCCAAATAATTGAAGATAATATGATACCATACCATATTACTCGACCAGATAATTGAAGATACTATGATTATGATAGTATTCGCCCAGATAATTGAAGGTACTATGATTATGATAGTATTCGCCCCGATAATTGAAGATAATTGATTTCGATAACTTACAGTAATTCTCGATGACTGCTACACTGCACTGAACCTATATACTATACTTGTATCAAGCACTGAAGTTATTTAAAATAAACAGTACTTTATACCAATATTTATTTAGATAAAATAAAACTCAATTATATAGGTGTATACACACTTAGAAAATTCACAGAGAACAGAGACGGTAAGATATGGAGGAGGTTCTTACGCCAAGACTGTCCCGCCAGAAGTGATCTTCCTTCCTGCAAAAATTTACCAAACTACTCAAAAAAAGGTGAGGGTATCTCCCACTTAAAAATGATAGGACAGCAAATTACTATAAACGTGCGTTCGACAATAATTAACAAATCTATCAAAGGAACCCGCTTGAAAACCGGAAAAGGATTAACTAAGGATTAAACAAACCGGCGTGTTTAATAAGTCGGTTCTTTCATATTTTGAGGTAGTCGGTAGATTGCAAGAAAATTTTGCCGATGGTAAACCGACGATGAGCGTATCTGCAACCGGGGTAAAGGGATTAAAAATAATTTCATATTTTAATTATAAAGAAAAATGTACCAGCCTTCAATAAGTATATCATCCTTTATTGCTGGTGATGATACAGTCCAATTTTTGTAACAAATATGAATAGGTTTCATAATTTGTTTTCGTTCATTAATTGCACATATACCACAATACTTATAGCGAATTCCTATAAAAAGTAGTTTTTTGTATGACCTCCAATAATGCATGATATACCGGTTTTTGACGTGTATTTATGTCCATACGAATGGTGACTCCAATAACCACTGCATATTGACCAATTCCTCTTAGTGTCACGTTTTGGATTTCTAAAGCTTTCTGGTATTCTTTCCCCCTGCTGATGGAATTGCATCAGTTTAAACATTGCTGCCACGGTTCTCCTTGTTCTTGTTGGTATTTATTAAATGAGTAAAAACCCATTGGCGAAACATCCAACACTGATAAAAATTCCTCTACTGTATATTTATATCTGTACTGTATTACTCTAAATTATATCTTTATTCTGTAACAAAAATTAACAAAATTGTACCTATGTTTGGTTTTCCCGCTTTATACTTAGAAAAAAAGTAGTTTTTTTGAGTTTTTTCGAAAACTAAAACATGAAGTTTGCTCAAAAATTGTCAAAATACTTCAAGTAATCACATCTACCTTCCCAAATTTTTTTAAATTTTTTGTACGTGCAGTTTGGCTTTTGCGGAGTGCAGATAAACCTTAAACTAGAGATGTGCACATCCCGATGTCTCGTCTCGATCTCTCTGTCACTCGACCTGATGGGCAAAACCCTGAAAGCCTGAAAGCCGGACCGTTCGAAGAGAGATAGAAAATACATAATAGAAAAAGACAAAATATAAAGACGTGAAATAACCCAACGTGAAATACCGTTTTTACCCTGAATATTTGTGAATCACGATCTCTGGGATAGGACACGACTGTCTATTTATGGGTGGCCCGTTTTGCAGTTTGCCGGTATTTTAACAAAGTTCAATGGAAATTGGAAGCTGATTTGGATTGGATTGAAGATTATGAGGATGATTAAAATGTTCAGTAAAAATGTGTTAATTAACTGATTTTGATTTTTATAATTTACTGTTAATTATGTAGGGTAAGTGCACCAGTAATGGACATACCGCTAGTAATGGTCACCTTAAGCCAATTAACGTCATTATATTCATTTCTTATTACATTTTACCGCACATTTTTACATTACCCTGTTGATTATACTATCCATAATACAAGGACGAACTCTGCGCCATCTGACAATGGTTTTTGACTAACTGTCATGCGTAAAACTTTGGCGCGCCAAAAATCAGTTTGTTTTGATCTATCAGACAAGTTGTGTAGTCGTTGGGTTGAAATTAGTGTCGTGAACGTATTATTGAAATTTATATATTTATTTTGTGTTGTTACACATTTAAAGGGTAAGTACTTTGTATTTTTTATTCATATTTACTAAAAACATTATTATGAAAGTTTTTGATCATGGGTGACCATTACTGAATGAAAATTCTGTTAGAAATTTAGAAATGGTCACCACGGGTGTCCATTTCTAAAATACAATGATCTATTAATGGTCACCAATATATTCGATCCATTTAGCGCTTTAAAAATTATGTGTTATTTTTTTATTTATGTTTGTTTGCTTAATACATCATTGTGGAGGTTTTTGATTATGGGTGGCCATCGTTAAAATACAATCATTTATTAATGGTCTCTTTATCCATTTCGAATTTAGAGCTTTAAAGAATTTAAAGTAACCTGTAGTTTCTTATTATTATAGACATGGATACCCAGAGAGGAAAGAAAAGGCCTTTTTTTAAATGGACGGAAGATAAAATGAGCCTTGCTATAGACGCAGTAAAAAATGAAGGCATGTCCAAAAAATGTGCAGCTAAAGAATTTTGTGTTCCTAGAACAACCTTAAAGCGTAGACTTGAAAACAATTGTCTTAAACGAAAAATGGGTCCTAAAACTATTCTTTCAGAAGGCGAAGAGAAATTATTAGCTAATTGGATCTTGTCTATGGGCAGAAAGGGCTTTCCTGTTAATGCAACAAATCTACTCTCCACGGTGCATAAAATTATGAAAGAAACTGGGAGGTCGACTGTTTTTTAAAGATGGGATGCCCGGGAAAACTTGGTTCGCTGCTTTTCTTCGAAGACATACTGAGATAAAAAAACGAAGAGCAGAGTCTATTGCAAAATCAAGAGCTGCCGTCTCTAAAGCTGATATAGAAAAATGGTTTAATGAAATTGAAAACTATTTAAAAGAAGAAGGTATGATTGACATACTAAAATACCCAAATAGGATATACAATGCAGACGAAACCGGGTTTAGCCTTGATCCTAAATCTGGTATTGTCCTTGGGCCGGCGAAATTGGAAGAAGACTTTTATGAGAGAAAATCTAATGCAGAAAAAGAGCAAATAACTGTTATGGCCTGTTTTTCAGCCGATGGTATTACAGTTCCACCAATGGTCATATATCCTGTACAAAAAAATACCAAAGGATATAGTTAATTCTGCACCACCAGAATGGGCAGTGGGACGATCAGACTCCGGATGGATGAACTCGGAAGTATTTTATGAGTGTATCGGCAATCATTTTTTGCCCTATCTCAAAGAAAAAAAATATACCACAACCTGTTTTGTTTTTCGTGGATGGACATAGGTCCCATCTAACTAAACAAGTCAGCGAATTATGTGAAGCAAGTGGTATCATCCTGGTTGCTCTTTTCCCCAACGCCACTCATATTTTCCAACCAGCCGATGTTTCAGTTTTTAAACCTTTAAAAACTGGTTGGCAGACAATAGTAAGAACATGGAAATTTAAAAACTTTCCGAGGGATGTAACAAAGTATACATTTGCAACCATTCTAAGTACGGTTTTTAAAAAATATGCAACGGAAAGTACAATACGCAACGGTTTTAGAAAATGTGGACTGTTTCCTTTTGAAAAAAAGCAATGTTGATTACACCAAATGTGTTTTCACTCGGCAAGTTGTAGATCCTACAAATCTATCAGATATTAAAAACACAATTATTACAAAAGGGAATATATTATCCGAACTTGAGAAAAAAATACCACCACTTGAATTGAATCATTTCAAACAAATTTCGATAATAAAGATGACTGGAAGGGAGACTTACAATTTAAGAAACTTTATGAGGTTTGGGCAGAATTTAAAAATGAAGCTTTATTAGTAACAAATAAACATAAACATGTCACTGGGGAGGATGACTCTAACTTAATGGAAGGAAATGAAGAAATGTCAATATCGTTTTCAGTTCCAACAGCGTCAACTTCAACTCCAAACGGTAAGCAGAGAGAAGAGAGTGTAATTCTTCCAAATGAAGAACAGTCACAGAACGGGAACAGCACTATTTTACAAGATAAAAGTACTACTTCACTAAATGTTTCAGAGTCATTTCTTTCACCGGATAAATTAGAAAACGTTGCGCTGTATAAGGACAAAGAAGACCAAGGATATGTGGTTAGCACTCCTTTCAAAAAATGTCTCATTTTTCCTAAGACTCCTGAAAAAGAACCACCCAAAAGAAAACGAAAAATATTTCCAGCAGTTGTATCCACTACACTTTACAGGGCCCATTATGATAATATAACGTCTAAAAGTGGCCCTTCAAAACAATCACAAATTAAAATAAAAAGCCTGCAGTAAAGAGAAAAGTAATAAGCGAATCTGAATCTTCTGCCGATGATGTTCCTTACTGTGATGCGGTTCCACCGCACATGCATCTCCCGTTATATTATACCCCCCACCTAACTTGACTAGTAGCGCCGCCGCCATTACGAACGGATGGGCCCATGCAAATCACTCAACCCCCACCCGTCCTATTCCACTTACGCTATTATGTGGGACGTGGGCATCGAGCAAAAAGACAATAGAGGGAATGTAAAGGTAGTGGGGGCAAACATATTGTTAGACAGGAAGTGCGATCTTTAGAGGCCACTTTAAACAAGGAAAGAGAGTCTCTCTCTAGTTGTAAACTGATTTTGTTTACAACCCTGTAATTTTCAAAATAGTATATTTCCCCCTGTTCATTAACTTTACTCCACCCTGTAGGCCAAGACGTTCATTTATTCCAATACATTACAAATAAATTCTAACGGTACTGGATAATCTCTAACGGTACTCGGACCCTATGAACAATTACTTAGTACCCGATTTAGGCGACCGATGGTCGAAGAAATATAAAGCCACTCTCTCTGTTAGCAACCCTCGCGGGAGAAGGATGTGCTCTTAATACTTAAATTTGTGATTTTGGTAATTGCGATTCTCAGAGCGTTCTCTCTCAAGTGTTTAACAATAAGGAAAGTTGTCTCCGCGATTGTGAAACATAACAACCTTGTGTAACCTTTGTGTATATTATATATTGTACCCGTTCTATAGTGTGTTTTTGTGTTAAGTATAGTACGTAGAAAAATAAATATTAGCTACAAGTTACTTGTATTCTTTACGTACAATAGACATCAAAATAATACAGTCCACTTAAAAACCCCAGAGAATACCGGCGATATAAGTTCATAGCAGATCAAAAGCACGTGGAATCGCCACTAATTCCACCCCCAACGCCGGCATTTTCTCCATGGTCTATCTTCGAACCGGATGAAGGATTCTCTATGATCAGCTTTACAATTGAAGCCCAATCGAGTTGAAAGGTGCACAGCAGCAGCCGCAAGAAGCAGACGCAGGTAGACATAGGCCTCCCCGAAAGCCTAGTGTATCGAGGTAAACTCTTTCTTTAATAAACAAAGTGCAGTGATAGCATTAACCGCATAAACAGATTGTTTTCTCAGAAGTGAATATAATTAAGTAATTTAGAACATAAAATTTAGATTATATGAATTTGAGAAAGCTATGCCGGTCTGGAATGTTTTTTTTGTATGTTTTTGTATGTTTCAGATGATGCTACGAGAATAATAAAAGCTACAAATTAGTTGTTTTATTTTGCATGTCTTTATTTATTTCATCGTAAACCAGATTGGCATATGCATTATTTAATTTTGTATTTAATATTAATATAGAACCGTAGATTATCAATCAAGCTATCACTCTTCTCATAATATTTGGTGATTCTGTTACAGTGTGAGTCACAAAGTTGCAATTTAAATATAATTTAATTCTTGATTTTTTACACATAATAGAAAACTTAATTTACATATTGCTTCATAGTATATTTTAATGTAAAATTTATTTATATTGAATAATTTATTTTATGTTGTGTACTGTTACTCTCATTTGGATTTAGCAAGAATATTTCTTTTTATTTCTCGTTCTGTGTCGGGTTCAGCGTTTACCCTTTTGTATTTCTCTAGAATTATTGTTAAAAAAAATATATATATCCTCTCTGCATCTCTCTCTCTCTCACTCTGTGTCTTATCTTTGCATTTTACTTGAAGGGTTAGTTCAGCAAAAATACTTCTCTTTTTCAGCATTCTTAGTATAAGTAGTTCTTAGTAAATTCGCAGTTAACTCGTTGTTTGTAAATACAAACATGGACACTCTTAAGAAAAAGCGTAGTACTTACAAGGCGCAATTCACCCGCATAGAAAAGTGGTACAGCGCTAATACCTCTTGTGCTGATAAACATCAGTTGATGTCTCGTATAGATATTCTCAATGAGAACTTAGCTAAATATGACTCCATTCAAAATGAAATTGAGTTACTGGACTCACCCAGTGACTCCGAGGACAGAGAGGAATACGAAAATAAATGTCTGGATTTAAAATGTACCCTACAAGCTCAAGTCGAAGCCTTAAATCAAGTGTCTTCTCGACCAGATCCTGGTCATTTTCCTCGTAGTAGCCACTCTCATATAAATATTAAGCTACCAAATATTCACTTACCCACATTTAGTGGAAATTGCATCGAATATCCTTCGTTTATCGACTTATTCAGAGCCCTAATTGTCAATAATTCACAGTTATCATCAAATGTTGAGAAATTCTTTTATTTGAAATCATATCTCAAGGGAGAAGCGTTAAAGCTAATTGATAGGTTGCCGGTAACTGATGATAATTTTGTCATAGCTTTAGATTTATTACACAGCCGGTATAGTAATCAACGGCAGATAATTCGCTCTTATTATCAGCAGTTACTAGCCACTCCTACATTACAAAAATGTACTTCGCAATCGCTGAGACAATTTGTTGCTAATTCTAAGGCAATTTTCGATGCCTTAGACACGGTAAAGTTAAGTAAAGCAGAATTGTTTGAATCCTTACTTGTTCATTTATTGGAACAAAAACTTGATTACAGCACCCGTCGCTCATTTGAAGAGCAAGTTTCAGCGAATCAGCTTCCTTCTATTGATGACTTTTTCGATTTTTTGAGTAAGCGTTGTGTTGTTCTGGAAAATATCACCTCTGAGAATTCCACTGCGGCCCAACAATCCACGTCTAAAGTGACTAGATTCCAAGGTAATGACCATTCTCACCCAAGTAAGTTCAAGGTAGCTTTTCACTCACAATCAAACCCCTCTAGTCAAATGGATTCAAAATCAAAGCCATATACCCCACAGTCCAAAGGATGTAGTTACTGCTTGCAGCAAAATCACCGCATCTACTCATGCACTAAGTTTTGTTCATTGCCTGTATCTGATAGGATTGAATATTCGAAGGCCAATAAGCTCTGTTTTAACTGTTTAGGTAGTAAGCACTTTTTACAAAACTGTGCGTCAAAGTCTTCCTGTTCACTATGCCACTCGAGGCACCATTCTCTCTTACACAACACTCGCAGCTCACCAGCTAACACTCATACTGCAATTGAGCCATCTAATCATTCACTTAACCACGGAGAGTCTTCCACTCGTCCTATATCCCATACTCTTCTGTCAACTCAGCCAGAAATTGACCAGTCCAGCGTCGTAAATCAAAATGACTTCACTTCACGCTCAACTGTACTATCGACCATCACCACACATGATACTCACGTCTTGTTGGCTACAGCAAAAGTTCACATTTATCCAGTAAATGGACGACCTATTCTAGCCAGAGCCATTCTGGATTCTGGAAGTCAAAGTTCATTTATCACTGAGTCACTAGCTAAATCAATAGGATGTAAACGGCATCCTTCTGGTCTGCATATCTCGGGAATCCTTAATGAAAGTAATGTCATTAAGGAAAGAGTTACTATAGATATCTTTCCTCGCAATTCTTCGGCTAAGCGGTTTACTCTTTCTTGTGCAGTAATACCTTCCATTACAAATTGCTTACCTCAGACAGCCATTGACATAAGAAAATTCAAAATTCCCTCTCATATATTAAATAGGCTGGCCGACGAAGATTTCGGTAAACCAGCTGGCATTGATTTGCTCATAGGAGCTGATGCTTACTATGAGCTGTTGCTACCAGGACTTGAAAAGTTGGGGGAAGGATTGCCCTCTCTTATACAGACACAGCTAGGATGGGTTGTGTCTGGCTCTGTACCACTCAGTTATCTTCAACCCCAATTTCGACCTCACCCAAAATCGTACACATTTCACTCGACCCTTGGTTTTCAAGAAACTGAGGAATCACTTAATGAAACGCTAGATCGCTTTTTCCAACAGGAACAAGAGCTTGATGTTTCTAAAAGTTCGGAACAGGATGAGCTTGCCGAAGCAATCTTTGTTTCGACCACTAAAATTCTGAAAGACGGCCGTTACCAGGTCGACCTCCCTCTCATTCACCCTTTAGCTCACAAAGAATTGGGCGATTCATTTATGTGTGCTAAAAACAGACCCAATTTATCTCTTGCTGCGTCCTCTGCAGAGTTTAGCAGCGCGTCAAAGGACATTCTTCCTGAAAAAGGGCCATGCAAGGTGCTAGGCATTAAGTGGGATCCCGCAACTGATGTATTCCAAGTTGCCATTCCAGAGTCGCTTACTGTTAGTTCACCTACCAAACGAAAAATTCTCTCTGTCATAGCGCAGTGCTATGATCCTCTAGGTTTTGTCAATCCTGTAATTGTTCACGGAAAAATTCTAATGCAACAAATATGGGCCAAAAATCTCTCTTGGGACCACACTATAACTGATCCCGATCTTTTAGACAGTTGGTTTAAGTTCTTGTCAAGTTTAACAAACCTGTCCTCCTTCTCGATTCCTCGGTGCATAATAGATGTAAAAGACGTAGTACAAGTCGAATTACATGGGTTTTGTGATGCCAGTACTCAGGCATATGGATGTTGCATGTATTTAAGAGCAGAATACTCAGATTCATCTGTGTCATCTACACTTATTGCTGCAAAATCGCGTGTAGCTCCAGTGAGGAAGCCTCTCACTATGGGAATGGGACAATTCGCCGTCGCCAATTCGCCGTCGCCGATTCACCGTCGCCCATTCACCGTAGGGACAATTCACCGGCAGCCGATTCGCCGTCGCCGATTCGCCGTCAGAAATTTAATTTTGAGCATGTTTATTAATAACATTTGGTTATAAAAATAAGATTTTAGGCAATGCATTATTTTATGGTAAGTACCTGTTTATTGATGTTTATTGAGTTGGTGTTTTATTTTTATTAGGAATAAAATATTTTACAAGAACTGGCGGACCAAAGAATTTTACATTTAGTTCAAAAATTATAATAGAGAAAATATTTTAGAATATCTCAGAGGCTTAGCCCATAACTACGAAATGTAGAAATTAATTTTTTAATAAAACAAAACATAAACCAATGGATTACTTGTTTCATTTACTTAGCAAAAATATTTAATTAAACATAAAATTATATGAATTAAGTTTTCGTTAAACACCAACCCTCAATAAATGGGTACTTACTAAAAAAAAATTATTGCCTAATTTTTTTTTAATTCTTGTTAAACATTTTTTATTCCAACAATAATTTAAACAAAAAATTAAATCCTTGAATCATTATTCACTGGTTATTAATGGTCATTAAATAAACAACAACTATTTTAACCCACATTACAAGATCAACCACCCTAATTGTTTTCTAGTTCTTGTTAAATATTTTATTCCTAATAAAAATTTAAACATCAACACACCATTAAATGGTACTTACTATAAAATAATTTATTGCCTAAAATCTTCTATTTATAACCAAGTGTTAATAATAAACATTCTAAAAATTAAAATTCTGACGGCGAATCGGCGACGGCGAATCGGCTAACGGTGAATTGTCCCTACGGTGAATGGGCGACGGTGAATCGGCGACGGCGAATTGGCGACGGCGAATTGTCCTAGACCCTCTCACTATACCTAAACTAGAGTTGTGTGCAATGGTTCTCTTAACCAGTCTTTACACAAAGCTTTATCCCATAATATCTCGTTCTCTTACCATTTCTGACAGTATCTTGTGGTCAGACTCCATGGTAGCTCTCTCTTGGGCGCACTCACCTCCCAAAAAATGGTCCACCTTTGTGGCAAACAGGGTGGAAATAATCCAAAACACTAACCCTTCCCCAAAGTGGAAGCACATAAAGTCTGAACTCAATCCCGCAGACCTCTTATCTCGGGGCAAGCTTTCAGATCAGGCCAGATCCTTCTGGGCATCTGGACCATCATTTCTACTTGATCTATCTAGCGATTGGTTTAAACATAGCTCGTTTGAGCCTATGGTCAATCTCCCTGAAGAAAAGAAAAGAGTTAATGTATGTACCAAAACTCAGGAAAATTGTTGGATCAAATATATAAACCGATTCTCATCATTCACTAAACTCATAAAATCCATGGCGTACATACGTCGGTTTGTGTACAATGCCCGACATAAAGACCGCTTATCTGGTCCTTTGTCTCCTAAGGAATTGCAAGATTCCAGACTATTCCTAATAAGTCAAGTTCAAGCCATTTTCTTTAAGTCCGAAATACTATCTCTGACGCAAGGTCGATTGTTACTTAACAAGCAAATTGCTTCACTGAATCCCTTCATTGACAGGTCCACATTACTTAGAGTAGGTGGTCGACTCAAGTATTCGGATGTACCCTTTGATCAACGACACCCCCTATTGCTCCCTGCGCGTAATCACTTCACGACACTGTTGCTCACCTCAGAGCATCAGCGTCTGGGACATGCAGGATCTCAAACCACCTTAAACAATGTCCGCTTAAGATATTGGCCCCTTGACGGACTTAGGTGTGTAAAACGTATAATACACTCATGCAACACTTGCTTTAGGTTTAATGCCATCGCCTCAACCCAAATTATGGGAGATCTCCCTCGTGAACGAGTCACATTGAAAAGACCTTTTGAAAATACAGGAATAGATTTTGGAGGCCCCTTTTGCATAAAGTCCTCTTCCTTGAGAAGAGCCCCTACATCTAAAGGCTACATAGCATTATTTGTATGTTTAGCTACCAAAGCAGTCCATTTAGAAGCAGTGTCTGACCTCACGACAGACGCCTTCCTGGCTTGTCTTAAAAGATTCATAGCTAGACGTGGTATCCCATCCATTATTTACAGTGACAATGGAACTAATTTTGTCGGTGCCAATAACCATCTCACTCTTCTTAGAAAACATTTCTCAACACAGCCTCATGTGTTTCACGAGTTTCTTGCTTCTCAAAATGTCACTTGGAAATTTATTCCTCCCAGATCCCCACACTGGGGTGGATTATGGGAAACCTCAATTAAAAGTGCTAAGTCACTTTTGATTAAAATCACCGGTAACTCTGTATATACTTTTGAACAATTCTGCACTATTCTTGCTCAAGTAGAGGCCGTTCTTAACTCTCGCCCTCTATTCCCATTGTCTACTGATCCATTAGACCTACAGCCTCTTACTCCAGGACACTTCTTAATAGGTGCTCCCCTGTTATCTTATCCAGAGGTAGATGTTTCATGCACTCCAGATAATCGACTGAAGCACTGGCAGCAGTGCACTCGAGTTCAGCAACTCTTTTGGAAGCGTTGGACCTCGGATTACCTAAATCGGCTCCAAAACCGACCCAAATGGATTCACGTAACTCCTAATATTAAAGTCGGCGATTTAGTATTGGTTAAAAACCTTGACTACCCTCCCTTACAGTGGCCATTAGCTCGGGTGACCGAAGTTTATGAAGGAAAAGACCACAACGTTCGAGCAGTTCAAGTTCGCACGAAAAGTGGAACGTTTATTCGCCCTATCACTAAACTGATCCCCTTACCTCCAGATGAGACCTCAACGCATGTTCTTGATCCTTCTTCCACCTTATAGTAAAAATAAGGCTACAAGATACTAGACATTTCTCTGGG
Organism: Diabrotica balteata; assembly: GCA_918026665.1. Taxonomy (NCBI): domain Eukaryota; kingdom Metazoa; phylum Arthropoda; class Insecta; order Coleoptera; family Chrysomelidae; genus Diabrotica; species Diabrotica balteata. The sequence goes on along the minus strand of OU898278.1, from coordinate 83,316,725 downwards.
GGGCAGTATGGTTGTAAACTGATTTTGTTTACAACCCTGTAATTTTCAAAATAGTATATTTCCCCTTGTTCATTAACTTTACTCCACCCTGTAGGCCAAGACGTTCATTCATTCCAATACATTACAAATAAATTCTAACGGTACTGGATAATCTCTAACGGTACTCGGACCCTATGAACAATTACTTAGTACCCGATTTAGGCGACCGATGGTCGAAGAAATATAAAGCCACTCTCTCTGTTAGCAACCCTCGCGGGAGAAGGATGTGCTCTTAATACTTAAATTTGTGATTTTGGTAATTGCGATTCTCAGAGCGTTCTCTCTCAAGTGTTTAACAATAAGGAAAGTTGTCTCCGCGATTGTGAAACATAACAACCTTGTGTAACCTTTGTGTATATTATATATTGTACCCGTTCTATAGTGTGTTTTTGTGTTAAGTATAGTACGTAGAAAAATAAATATTAGCTACAAGTTACTTGTATTCTTTACGTACAATAGACATCAAAATAATACAGTCCACTTAAAAACCCCAGAGAATACCGGCGATATAAGTTCATAGCAGATCAAAAGCACGTGGAATCGCCACTAATTCCACCCCCAACGCCGGCACTTTCTCCACTCTCCTTGTTTGACATCAAATTTAGTTGGGTTATGTTATTGTTTATCCCAAATGTCACATGAAATCTTACTTATATTGAAGTTTTTTAACAATTGTGTCGCATTTTAGACACTTATCATTAATAATTAATTAAAACTTTCTCGTCTAAGACACATTCTGAAAAATATTATATAGCTACTGTGATAAGTGTCGGAAAAATTTAAATTTCGCGCATTCGCATTTCCGGATATGTCCGCCTCAGAGGCCACTTTTTTGGTCTCCTTTTCATAAGGATTAGATTCCCTCTTTTGTCTTATTGCTCGATGGACGTGGGTATGTATTCATGATACTAAGACAAACTATGTTTGTCTTAGTATCATGGTATGTATTGTGTGTGAGTTCGCTTTGCGATTTGAGACGTGCCATAATCAAGTATCATTTTCATTCTGTGTTGGATTTTAACCTTTTTTTGTACAAATAAGTTAAGAAATAGTTTCATTTTAACCTTATAAAAGTATTTTGATGCTAGATTAAACTTTCCTAAATATTTGTTGATCGTACATACTTACCCTTATCAAATTTTAATTGGCGAAGTGTATACTATTTTTGCGAGACAATAATACACACTTTCCGTGTTTCCCCAATTACCATTATTACCTTATTAAGTATTTTAGTACCTACATAAACATCTTGTTTGTTCCAGAAATTAATGGTTCTTATAGCATTTAATTAAAATGGGAAGAACATACATGAAAAAAACTAATAGGGCCAAAACATATTCTAAAAAGGATTTAAAACTGGCAATAGAAGAAGTTAATAGTGGGAGCAGGGCATCTGAGAGAGATGAGCGGAACCCGGTAAGAAGGCTCTTGACAAAAAGTAAAGAGCAAAATAAATTTGTTTAATTTTTATAGAAATAAAATTATTAATAATAAATAATAACTATCATTTTAAATATAAAATTTATTAAATTTTAGATGATGAAGTAGAAATCAAGTTTAGGTACAAGAAAGGTGAGGTCGTTCGATATGTCCGCTTCCAATTGCTTTATTTTGGCAGATCCAGAGGAAAAAGGTTTTGTGGAAATTAAGTGAGATCGTAGTGCTTCTTCCAGAGACAGTGGTGACCAAAAGAGGATTACACCTATTCGGCGTCACTTTTACTAATTAAGAGCATCAGTCGTAAAAGGGTTTAAGTGCAGTGTTGATAGTTCTGAGATAATCAGCGTCAAAGTTGTTTGAGTTTTATAAATTCTAGGAATGATTTAACTAAAATATGTCTATTGTACAATGTTCTATAAAATGATAAAAATATAAGGTTATGTTATTACTTTTACTACATCTTTTCTTTTTTCAATTATTGAAAAAATGTACTTGAATCGGACATGGTGTTTATAAATGTTACTGGTAAAACGTTCAAGTGCAGATGTTAGGTATTACTAATCATTTTTTAGGCATTCAACTAAACTTTATTTTGTAAATTTTTAAGTACAATATCATTCGTAATCCGACTCTTTCGAGAAAATATCTTCTTCGCCATCATTCCCCTCGGCGTCGTCTCTGTTGGCAGCTGATTTTGCTGATTCCAATTTTGCATCTGCCGTTGATGTTCCAGTATGTTTCAAATTTCGGTAAAAGGAGTGGTGACATAAGGGAATGTAGTCCAAGAGGCTTAGCAGATTTTTATATTTGGCATCCTTAATTGGTAGCGTCGTGTAATTAATAGGGTTTAATTTGGAGAGCTAAAAGATGGACGTCCACTTTGTGTTTTTCTCATAGTACACATCGAAAACTCAATATCCTGGTTTAAAGTATGCTTGTACCTGAAAGCCAGCTTTTCTGTCTTAAAATATGCCAACCAGGAAATACTGCGCCATTGTATTCTCTGACCAATGGAATCCTTTTTAGGATCTTTCATTATTTATGTAGTATCGAAAACGAGTAAAACTGTCGTCATGTTGTAAACCACAAACTTTGAGGATGTATTTTTTATAACACGTTCCCAATCTGCTGAAACAAAAACTTAAGGAATTTGTCGATTTTTCTTTTCAATTAAACCAAAACTGCGGTCACACTCCATATAGGTGTGACCAGGTTCCAGAAACTTGTGATGGATCTCGGTGATATGAGTAGCTTGAACGATGAAGGAGAACAGTTTGCAGATGTTTTTATTTTTATTCTGCCCTCCACAAGAGTCACTATAGCAACTATCTTTGTTACCTTGGGGGTAGACACCTGATAAATTTTATCAGACATGAGCCTACATGAGCCATTTCCTAGGAACCTTTGTCTGTTGCAAATCGAAACAAATAACAGTATTCTCAATATTTTTGTGTTTTTCAATATCTAATTTTTTAGAATCGTTTGCTTTCTTAGCTTTTCTCTGATGTAATTCTAAATCCCGTTTAGCGTTTGAAATGGTTTCCTCATTTTCAGAATATTTTATCAAGTTTTGAAAATTGCCACAGCGACTACATGTATCACTATAAGGCTTGTGAAATTTCAAATTGAACTCTGGTAAGATAATCATAAATGATTTTCACAGGTTCTTCCTGTAGTTCATAACAAAATTCATTTAATGCATGAAAATAATCTTGTGTTTTACATGTGCTATTACAGAATACTAAAAATAGTTTGGTGCTAAAACGGTTCAAGCGCACATAAACCTGTTTACTACCAATGCAAACTGCAATTGTTTTCATTAAATAAAATGTAATGGCGATAGATGGCGACTGTAGGGTGAAATATGCTTAAATCATTTTACCACCAAGTTATAATACCATTTATCTATGCGAATCTGTACTTAGACCATATTTTTTAAAAAGTGCACTTAAACCCTTTTACTTCTAACCCTCTCAATTATAATATTTATTAGGCTGATAAAAAAAGTTTGTAACTTCGAGAGTTTTACGATTATTTAAAATATTTAAATAGCTAACGGAAGAATGAACATTCTACTTTTACAAACTTACCCAGTTTATATTTCTATTGATATAGGGATAAAAAATAAATTATAGATACAGTACACCCATTTGAAGGGGAAAGTGTGTACTAGGGACACAGTTTAAAAATAACTAAAATATGGTAACGTGATTGCCGTGAAAAGTTATAAAATGAAGTAGTTGCAGATAATACACATTAAAATCCTGTATTAAAATATTAGCTTCAAATATTACTTGGTCGCAAAATGTAGTAGGTATGTGAATATATAAACTTTTAATATTTTGCTACACGCTTACCACATTTGCTTTACTTTTAGTAAAATATTCTTTAAAATGTATCGATATCGAAATGGGATCCGAGCGGGAACATTATTTTCATTTGTTTTTCGTTGAAGATTTTTTTTAGTGAAAGCGTATTAAGAGCATAACGATAATGTATATAGACCGTTTTCAGTCTCGTAATGGAAATTATAAAGAGTTGAAAAATGTAAAGTTACTCACTTATGTTCACTAATTAACGGAAGAAAGTTTCCGATTTTGATAGCAAGTCCCCGAATTCCCCTCGTAGGTATTACTAAATGAGCTATTTGGAAAATACAGAATGACGAGCAATGACCTTCAGATAATAAATTCTTAAAGTTGCAGAACTGCTTCAATATAATACTGTTACTACAAATAAACACAAAAAGAAATAAATACCCAGAAATCACGAATCGGCTTGGGTTCTCCAACTTGTTTTAACCGATAGTGAAGATACGAGATGAGTGTCAAAACTAAAATCAAGAAAGGTTAGGGTTATCGAGACTACGAGACTTCTAAGTTTTTACAGCGCAGTGATAGTTTGTTGTGGTGATGTGATAGCCAATAATTATGGTAAGTTTAAAATATTTGTGTTTTGTAATACTCAGAATATTTTAATACTTGTTCTATTTTACATCTTAGTAACGTTGGTCTATTCTTAAAAAAAACTGAGGAATAGGTATTTACAATTATTTTACTGTATTCTTTTGAATCTATGACTAAATTTTGTTTTATTTTATTTTATTGTTACTATGACCGAATTTTAACTTTGACAAAATTTTAACATAGGAATTATTTTTTAAGGTAAATCGATCATTCGTTGATAGTCTCGTTTTTTAATAGATGACCTGAGAGAAAAAAATAAGTTGTTATAAGGATTTAATGTTAAGATAAAAAACAATTTTTAGTGCCTTTAAATAAACGCATTGAGACCTAATACAACCGATGTATTATAATTTCTGTTCTTCTTTCGGTTTTGTATTCGTCAGGCATCATTATGATTATCGTAAGTGGTACTACTATTTGAGTCCCGATTTTCCTTTGTCTGTTTTGTCCGTCTTCCATATACATCGCAAACCGGTACCAATTTGCCGCACTAATCCTCCCCGCGCACTACTCTACACCATCCATACAACTAACCTTGTTCTATCCAAATTCTTTTATTCATATGAAATACTTAAATTATTAAGAGATGTGCGTAGTTTAATTCGTTCTTGAAAAATATTCTGCATTCCTATATATTTTTATAAAGAGCGTTATATCCCTGATGTTTCTTAAAGAGCTCAAAGTTCTCTATAGGCATATCGTTTTCACAAATTACACCAACTGCTCTTTTTAAGGTTTTTCATTCGAAGGAAAGTAGATGATTTGCATCTGGTCACTCATATGCAGCGGTAAACTAAGTTTTATATTGCTAAATTGTAGTTTGGTTATTTTAGTAAACACTTCTTTAAGTTTTCGTTTGGTGTGAGAAAGTTCAGATCATCACCGTATGACCAGAGCATCATAATTTGGTTTGATTTACTAAAGATACTTCTCCTATCGTATAAATCAACATCTCCTTACACAACCTGTCCTAACTTCACACTGTTTCAAAGACCTGCAAAAAATTGCGATATATTATGGCTTTGCTGACCAATTTACCCATTGTCGGGAACTAAGTCAAGTCTTATTATTGTATCGGAAATTCACCAAGAAACTCTTCCATGGATGCACTTATAAGATGCAGGAAAATATCTTGTATACTATCTTTAAAAAAGTTAGACTAAAAAAGGTATTGGATCGAATGAAACACTTGATTTGCTAAACTAGTAAATAAAATGAATATAAAAATGGTACTAAAATTTTGTAATGTTTTGTAATGTATATAAAACTACTTATTTATTCTCCAAGGCTATCTGCATTTATCGCAATCCCTAGAAAAAGCAAGAAAATATTATAATATCGATTCATTATCCTGTTATCCTTAATATTTGCCTAAGAATAGTTCATCGCAAAATCAAAGAGAAATGCCAAGAAAGCCTTGAAGATATTGTACCGTTTTTAAATAAAACGAGCGGTTCGAATTTATATAAATATATTTATTTATAACTTTACAGTTCGGTACTATGTTATCAACTAAACTTACTCCTAAGGTCGTTACATATATATACCTAAGTTACTATGTTCTAGAAAGTTCCCACCTCTAATTCGCGCACGTTCTCTTGCCTTCGAGAGATCTGGTGATGATTCTGGAAGCCGTTTCAAGATGCAACCGTTATATGAGTCATGCCGAAAGCATGTTCGTAACACTGCTCCGTCTTAGATCTGAGCGTCCCGATCAGCGACTCTATATGTAGGCCCAGGATGGCGGAATCTACAGGACTCTCCAGCTCTGCATGAACCCCTCAGAAAGAAATAACAGTCTACTGTCTTTGAAGGACACGATCTCTTCGGATTAGTGCAACACACAGTAATTTGTACGCCGGTTTCTCGGAAGATCACTTCAAGCATGCTTCTGACAATCTTCCAATCCAGATTATCTAGTGCATGGCCTATCTTGGGTAAGGCCAAATTCTTAATGTCGTAATTGCAGACGATTTTCTTCAAATTAGTTAGAGCACACCATATATCCTCGTAGGTTGCCCTAGCTGTATACGACTTCCTGGTCACCATATACAGCAAAGATCGAGAACCATCTTCTAATCTCAATACTCTTCCAACTTTAGGCTGCTGGTTTTTTAACTCGTCCAAACGACCGAACTTCTTATAAAATACAGATGAGATTCCTTTAGTCATCTCAAGATCTTGGGCAACACAGTGGGCTAGAGAGACGTTATGCGGAACACTAAAAAGATCCTGCTGAACTTCTGTCGTCACGCCGAATCTAGCACTCTTTCTCTCTGCGTAATTTGACATAAACTCCTTAAAGCTTGGTCGCAGATCATCTTTGATCTTATTTTGAAGGGTTCGGACTTCTTCGGTTTCATTTGAGCCAGCATAAGGTGCAAGACGATTTATGTGAACTACTTTAGGTTTACCTTTCGGCAACTTCTTAATTCGGTATATTACGTCATTTATTCTCTTTTTAATTTCATACGGACCCTCCCATTGTCTTTGCAGTTTAGGAGACAAGCCACGACGACGTTGTGGACTATAAAGCCAAACAAGATCACCTACTTCATAGCTTTCATTCTTGCATCGAGAATCGTATTGATCTTTCATTCTGTCACTGGCTAACTGGATGTGTTGTCGGGCAAGTTCATGAATGTTGTTCATTCTTAACTTTAGGCGGTCGACATAATCTTCACTTGCAACATGTTCTTCAGAAGGTCTGCAGCCAAACTCTAGGTCGCAGGGCAAACGAACTTCACGACCTAACATCAGGCAGGTTGGAGTCTGGCCCGTAGTTTCATTCACGGCCGAGCGGTAGGCCATTAGGAATAAATGAATGTGCTGGTCCCAATCTCTTTGATGTTCTGATACAACTTTGGACAGGTGTTTACCCATCGTTCGGTTCATTCTCTCGACCATTCCATCTGATTGAGGATGAAGGGGTGTCGTTCTGGTCTTATTGACACCAATCAATTTACAAACGTTTTGGAAAAGGTTTGACTCGAAGTTTCGCCCTTGGTCGGAGTGGATCTCCAAGGGAACACCAAATCGGCTAAAGAATTCTTTAACCAGTACCTCTGCAACGGTAGCAGCTTCTTGATTTGGTAGCGCATAGGCCTCAGTCCATTTCGTAAAATAATCCATGGCTACCAGGATATATTTATTTCCATCATTTGTCTCTGGAAGTGGACCTGCAATATCGATTGCTACTCGTTCCATAGGACTACCAACATTGTACTGTTTCATGGGTGCCCTCTTTTTACCAACTGGACCATTACTGGTTGCACACAGTTCACATTTCCGGCACCATCTTCTTACATCATCTTTACAGTTCACCCAATAGAACCGTTCTCGAACCTTTTGCAGAGTCTTCGTAATACCAAAGTGTCCACCTGATGCACCGTCATGCAACTGACGTAATACTTCTGACACTTTACTTTTAGGTACAATCAACTGAAACTTAGTTTCTGTACCATCATCGTTCTCAAAGGTTCTATAAAGAAGATCATCTTTTAGCACTAGGCAATTCCATTGGCTCCAGTAACACTTGACTTCGGGACTACATGCACTAATGTCTTGCCAAGAAGGTCTTTCACTTCGACGCACCCAATCCAATACTCTTTTTATACATGGATCATCTGCTTGAGCGTCTTGTAGCTGTCGAGGCTGCCATTGATCATTAATAACGGTGGTTCGCCTCACGGGGCACAGTTGTTCTTCTAATTCAAGACAATGATTACGATTTGCACTGTATGGCCGTCTTGATTGGACATCAGTATTTGAATGACTTTTTCCAGCCCAGTGCTCGATCTGTTCTAGCTTTGTGACTGTTGTATTATTTTCTTGAACTTTGTGGCGAATGTGACCTTCGTTGTTACCATTCCAACATCTGGGTTCACGTCTCTTCGGCATCATGTTACGAACTACTTTCCGTACGATTTCCTCCAGACGTTTATCGTTTCGTTTGTTACTCTCTTCAGAGGTTCGTACTTGATAGCTCCGTGAAAATCGACTAGCTATCTCATGTTCCAAGGCAATGGCGAGCGCTTCATCTAAAACTTTCGGTCTTGCTAGTCGTAAAGCTTTTTGTAGTTCACTGTCTCTCAACCCATTGACGAAGGTATCTACGGCAATTTCTTAAAAAATGTTGTCTGGTACCTCCGGATAAGCCAACTGCACTATACGAGCAACATCTGCTTCAAACTCTTGCAAATTCTCACTTGCTCGTTGAGTTCTACTTCTTAGTTGCGCGTTGTAGACTTGTTGTAGATGGGCATCTCCGTAACGTTTGTCTAGTCAAGTTAACAAGGTCTGGTAACATTTTTCTTGACCCTTAGGAATCGATCTTAGGATATCTGCAGCATCACCTCGTAAAGCAGCAGTCAAGGAAACAGCCTTTTCTTGTTCTGTCCAATGATTGGCTGTCGCAATAGCTTCAAATTGTCTAAGGTATATGGACCAAGAGGACTTTCCATCAAATAGTGGCAATTTGAATCTCATATGATGTGTCATTTCGTCTCTAGGTGATTCTTCTTTCACTACCGGTTCTAAGGCTACCGTACTAATTGGTGGTAGCATTTTCATCATCATCATTATCATCATCATCATCATCATCATCATTATCATCATTTTTTTTTAGAAGTCTCCTCAATCATTTACGAGACGTTCTCAAATTTACTATCATTTTGTTTCGAAGATTCTTCAATCATTTGTGACGTTTCATCGAATCTTTTGGAAACAGTCTCGAATTTTCCATCAAATATTTTAGTTAAAACGGCTTCTTCTGCTGACTGGAACTGGAATATCTCTGGGTCGTCTCCATTCTTGTTGAGAACAGTCTTCAGTCGTTCTTGGAGTATCTTCTTGGACCCGCTGCAGTCTTCATCGCGTTCTTCTAGTTGCTCACGCAACTGTTTCACTGAAAGTTCTACTAGCAGCATTTTTGATCAGGCACACACGTACTTTTAAAATGTTTAAAATGTTTCGTACAACGAAAGAACAATTACTAATGTAATTAGATAGGAATTCGCCGCCTACTTTTAGAATTGGATATAGCACATTAAGAGGAAAAATTAGATGTGCTAGTGCTACAGTAATTATGAATAGGGATATGTGGTGGAGGGGGTAAATTTGTTACCTAACTTTCCACATTTAAGAAAGGCGTTGTTGAACACCTGATTGCTTCAAAATGTTTACCAAGGACCACTGAAGCAATAAAACACTTATGCGTATTTTTCCTTCGATTTATTTGTAATGAACTTATAGGGCGGATTCAACATTGTAATTATCGCATTATAACTAAACTAAAAAGAGTTGTACAAATATCATTAGCTTTACGTGCTAGGAGGCTAGTAACAAAGATACATCGAGATACAGAAAGAAACAAAACGGTTTACGATTTAACACAAACAACGGTTCTACAGGCGCATTTTTCACTTACGCATCACGCACTTTTGGGGATCGACAACCCCATCACCACTGACCGAGAGGCAAACTCGCACTATGCTTGTCCTAAAACTAAGTCCTTAAGGCGGGGTGAGCAGAGATTATGACGGAGAGAGGGTGACAAACACTTTAACACGTGAGGTGACGCACAAGTTGATACATAAACTACAATTGTAAATACAATGACAATTACAATATTAAATAAGTTGTTTTTACAACAATAGGAATTAAAAATTAATACAGCAGTAAGTAGGAGAAGAAATACGCATTAAATCAAATTTTATTCTACAGATGTCCGAATTCCCAACTAGAATGAAGCAAACAAGCAATTTAAGTAAATCCAGCATGTGAGACATTTTCACCTCAAAGAATTACGTTCGGGTGTAACAATTCATTGTAGCGAGGTGTATTAACTCGACTTGAAAACAGGAGTCACTTAACCGCGCTCCAATGCTCCAGACCATCCCTTTCCCCCTATAGCACTCTGAAGCGCGATAGGGGCACAACTATCAGCCAAATGCTCTTCATGTGAGAGTCCTGGGCAATAGATCTCCAACATGATTCCCTAACCGATTCAAATTCAGGACAGCGTGACGCGCTTTGTTCCTGATATCCTCTTGTGACTTGTCCGGGAATATAAAATTGCTTGCTTGGGTCCAGTCCTGAGACTTGTTGCTCAAGTGTTTTTTGGTAGTGTTTTGGGCCCTACTTGCCCGGATTTTTGGTTTTTTTTTATAAATTTTTTTGGTTGGCTTTCGCCGGATTTTTGTATTTTTTTTGTTGGCTTTTGTTGTTCCCGTTAACAGAGAATTTCATTATCTCTCCTATTGCCGACAAGAATGTAGTGTCGACTAATTTTTAAATAATTTTAAACCGTTTGTCCTTGTTTAGTGTAGTGTTATGTACAATTTATGTTTAATTTCATGTTTATTACATTCTACGCTTGTTGGATAGCCCAAATTTGACGGAATGACCCTGATGATGCTTTAGAAAGCAAGATTTGATTAATAAAATTGTGCTCGATATCTGTCTTTAATTTTTCAATCTTCTCATTTTGTTGAACTTTGCTCTAGCCTTTTCTATTCTTATTTTTAACCCCCGAATGTAATCATTTGTGGAGTTAATCATTGTTCCCAGATATGCATATTTGTCCACTTGTTCGACGTTGGTCCCGTTTATTAGAAGATTCTCATTATTTCTTTGAGTTTTCGATATTCTTATAAATTTCATCTTCTTAATATTCATTGTTAGACCATACTCTTTTCCATACTCTGCTATTCTGGTTACCAGTCTCTGAAGATCTTCATTGTTTTCGGCTAAGATCACAGTGTCGTCCGCATATCTAATTCTGTTAATGGGAACTCCCATTTACCTTTATTCCAGCTGTTTTAACGCCCAAGAGCGTTTTTCAGGATCTCTTCGGAGTAGGCGTGAAAAAGAATTGGCGACAATAAGTATCCCTGTCTCACTCCACATCTAATTTCAATTTATTCTGACAGCTGTTCATTAACACGTACTTTAGCTCGCTGTTTATAGTATAAATTTAATATGATCCTGAGGTCGCTGTAGTCAATTTTCTTTAATTTCAGGACATTCATTAATTGTTCATGTCGTACTTTATCGAATGTTTTATTATAGCAAATAAAACATACGTATATATCTTGATTGGCGTCCAGACATCTTTGTATCAGTATATTAAGTAAAAAAAGAGCTTCACGCGTTCCTAGGCTTTTGCAATAACCAAATTGTTTGTCATTATCGTCTATATCCAGTTTGTGATATATTCGGTTATGGATGACTTTTAGTAGTAACTTTTACACATGAGACATCAAGCTAATGGTGTGGTAATCGCTACATTCCCTTGCGTTTTTCTTTTTGGGGAGACAAATAAAAATTTACATTAACCACTATTTGGGTAATAGGCTTGAACTATAAATTTGGTTCAAGAGTGTCACTAAAACATCAATGTACTTCTCATCTAGAATTTTTATAATTTCTATAGGAAGCATGTCAGGTCCAGGGCTTTTCCCACTCTTAATTGTTTTTAATGCATGTAATATTTCTTCTTTTGTAATATATTGACCTATTTCTTCTGACGTAAGTTCTATGTACTCCAGATCTCATCTTTCATCATCGAATAGTTCGTCGATTATATTCTTTTCGTAGATTTTTCCATTAGATATGCAAGAATGACTTCTTCATTTATATTATGTAGATACATTTTTATCATTGCTCAATTTTTGAAATAAATTGTAGACCAATTCATACCTCTTTCTTGATTTTATGACAATAATTCATAAATAGCAACTTTACAGTCTCCCCAATCTCATCTGAAATCATTTCGGCTTCACTTTAACTGCTGATTTCATTTCTTGGAATTAAAAACCAAAAACTGAGCGAAAACACATGAATCTTAAATGACAAACGTTATAATAAAATACAGAGTTGATGTTATTGTCAAAGCCGTTATACCTAGCTACCCAAAATCGTCCTGAAAGTGAAAAAATTAGTTCCGAAAGTAGCTACTTTCGGTACAAGTTGTGTAAAATGGTACTTTCGATTTAATAAATGATACCGAAAGTTTTATTTTCGGGACGGCTGCAGAAAAATGTATTTTTTTAATCCAAAACACGTAAAATCCACAGGTAATGAAGTAAATTCCATCACAGGAATTGTGTCTTAAAATAATTTTGTGTTGATTTAATAAACTGTTCACCATTGCCAGATTATGGCGTAGAACAACAACTAAAACTTCGTAATCAACATACTAAGACCAATCATCTATATATAATTTGCATATCTTAATTTAAAACATGTTTTAAAATATTATCTTTAGACATTCAAATCAGAAATTTGTTTATTCATATTATTGACAATAAATACAACTTTATTATACTATATAAAACGTTTTTCATGGATGTTCTTGAAGGTATCAACCAATGTTTCATTTTAATTTATATATTTTGTACTGTTTTCATATTGCTGTTTCTTTTATTTCTTGAGAAAAACATCATATTGGCCAAAAACAGATATACATTATATACATATAATATATATATATATATATATATATATATATATAAATATATATATATATATACGAAATAAATGGTTTTATTCCTTTTTCAAGACACTGTAATAAGACAAATATGTAATATTTAACATAATATCACAATTCTTCAGTGTAACTTACTAGTCGTTGAGATTATTTATAAAAGTATTGCCACCCAACATTAATAACACACATTAAAATATACAATCATGGACAAAATACATTCTAAAATTTCTAAAATTTAGGGTAAAGATAGTAAAACTTAGTGTATGGCTTGTTTTACTGGTGTGTTTTAACTCATATATTTAACTCATAATAAGTAACTGTAGCATAATTTGGTATATGGAATAATAAATGTCTACCCTTCAGACAACTATCTCTCAGATAGGGTCCTATTTATCTGGAGATCAAAAGACAGGCCCTAAATTAAACACTTAAAACATGTATTGCTTATTTTGAAACATAAAATTTTTTTGTCTTTATTTCTAGAGGCTGACCTATGTTGTTTTTATACTATTGGCCGTAGCTCAAAAGATAAAAGGGGCAATAGAATCCCCCTGTCCAAAAATATTTGTTTTTGAGCCAGACAAATCACTTGATGATAGATGGTATGGACTGATTTCGTTAAGCACGAAAAGGGATATAAAAAGTATTACCTTAGAATTGGAATTTGACAAATCGATTATACAATTAGGGGTAAGTAGATCAAAGTAGCATATATTTTATATATATATATATTATATATAAATATATATATATATATATATATTCAATGATTACAATAATGATGGACCAAAGGTATCTCTTCTATAAACGTTTTATAAACACAATCATAAATATATCAGAATGATATTAACTCCTGAAATTTTCCTTGTATTTCTGCTATTGTAACACCATTTAAAAAGTACAAAGTACAAGTACAAGTACAAATATAACATCATAATAGTGACGGAGATTTTCTAAAATAAAATAGCATTGTTCCGAAAATGTTTGTGATTTACCTAAAATTTTTAAACATATCACTTTATTTCCTTTATTTCAATTTTTGTCTTAAATTTTATAGTCATCTTAATCAACAAATGATATAAGTATTTTGCAGGTTGTGAATCATTTTAGTTAGGATTAACAGGTTTGTGTTTGTACTACTTGTGAATTTGTGTAGTAAAAATCTTGCAAACGTCTAATTTTACTCCTGTGAAATTAAAGTGTGATTTAACGGTTCCAATGAAAACTTGTTAGTGTATAATGTATGTACCGGGTGGTCCAATAAGCCGATCTCTCGGCTATATACCAGAAAACTATTCATGTTATAACTTTAGGAGAAAAAATTCCTTAGTAAAAGTGGCCAAGAGAAATCGCTGGAAATAACTTTCAAGATTCTGGATTAATTGCTAGGAGGCGTAAACGTGCGAAGAAAAATTTTGAAAACCAGTTTTTTGGGAAATATGTCTAATTATACCAAGTGTTAAATAAGTAAACTAGAAAGGGGCATAAATTCAGCACAAAGTTGTTCAAGTACTTTTTTTTTAATTTTTTCAAATAAAGGGTGGGGGGAGAGTGGGAAAGTATTTGTGGATAAATACCTGTAACTTGGTTTGAATCAACGGATTTTAATGAAATTAGTGTCATTAGAAAGAGTGTAGATGCATTAATTCACATCCATTATAAAATACTTGCATTTAGTTTTCATAGTCGTAGGTAGAGGGGACTTTCAAATAAAAAAAATTAAAATTTGTTTTTCTTCAAAATTTTTAATGGAAACACCTATTAATTGTAAATTATAATGAAACTGGATTAAATTCGTAACAAAATGGAGCAACCGAATGTTAATAGCTTTGTTGAAATCGAGATATGAATAAAAACTCATAAACATAAGTAAGTATAGTATTGACTCACCCTGTATTATAAATTACATTCAAAAATAAGTCAGTAGGTATTTTCAATTTTATTTTTATAGCAGAAGAATCTTAATGTTGATACCTATTTTGTAAAAAAATAGTTTTTTCGAAACTAAGTAGGCTACGACAATGAATTTGACGGGGAGTTCATATTGTTTATTTATTGACAGCAGTCAAAACATTGTTAAGAAGTGCTATATTGTAATTCGAATTAAAGATTGCACTTTTTCAATAGATATTAATATTGGTAATATTAGTAATTAATTATCAGTACAAATAATTCGTGATGAGTATATCAAATTGTATGATATGATTGGAGTTTATTTCGAATTTCACCAAAATGCCGCTATTGCCTCACGTATATATTTTGTAAGATATCCTAACATGAGACATTATGGCAAAGAAGTGTTTAAAAGAAAGGCAAAAAGATTAAGAGAAACTGGTAGTTTTTCTCATCCTTCTTTTTAAACGACGTAGTAGAGTTATGACCAAAGATAATTCAATAAATGTTCTTGCTTTAATTCAACAGAATCCACATATCAAGTAGTCCGAAATCTCTACTTCTTTGCCACAATATCTTCTGCCAGGATATCTTACAGAATATATACGTGAGGCAATAAAGCCATTTTGGTGATATTCCGAAATAAACTCCAATCATATCATACAATTTGATATACTCATCACGAATTATTAGTACTGATAATTAATTACTAATATTACCAATATTAATATCTATTGAAAAAAAATGCAATTTTCAATTCAAATTATAATACATATAACACTTCTTAATAATATTTTGACTGCAGTCAATAAATAAACAATATGAACTCCCTGTCAAATTCATTGTCATAGCCTACTGAGTTTTGAAAAAACAATTTTTAATCATATGAAATAACAATGGTCAAAATAGGTATCAACATTAAGAGTTTTCTGCTATAAAAAATTTTGAAAGTACCTACTGACTTATTTTTTAATTTATTTTATAATACAGGGTGTGTCAATTCTATACTTACTTATGTTTATGCGTTTTTATTCATATCTCGAGTTCGATAAAAGCTATTAACATGCGGTTTGCGCCATTTTGTTACGAATTTAATCCAGTTCCATTATAATTTACACTAAATAGGTGTTTCTATTAAAAATTTTGAAGAAAAACAAATTTTAATTTTTTCTATTCGAAAGTACCCTCTACCCATGACAATTAAACTAAATGCAATTATTTTATAGTAGATGTAAATTAATTCATCCCTACTCTTTCTAATGACACTAATTTTGTTAAAATCGGTTGATCCAAACCAAAGTTATAGGTATTTTATCCACAAATACTTTCCCACTCTCCCCCACCATTTATTTGAAAAAATAAAAAAAAGTACTTGAACAACTTTGTGCAGAATGTACGCCTCTTTCTAGTTTACTTATTTAACACTTGGTATAATTGGACATATTTCCCAAAGAACTGGTTTTCAAAATTTTCTTGGCAGGTTACGCCCCCAAGCGGTTAATCCAGAATCTTGAAAGTTATTTCCAGCGATTTCTCTTGGCCACTTTTACGAAGGAATTTTTTCTCCTAAAGTTATAACATGAATAGTTTCTGATATATAGCCGAGAGATCGGCTTATTGGACCACCCGGTACATGATACATCAACATTTTACAAGCACTGTTCGAAGTATAGTTTACAAGTATTCAGATATGACCGGAGTTTTTGGGCTTGTATTTTTGCCGCAATTACTGGTTTTCCATACATCCTCATTATTTGTTTACTCGTTCGTCTTCTCCAGATCTCTACTTTCTTTTTTCCTGCTGCTTCATAACCCAACGTTTCACTGGCTTACATCACTGTGGGTCTGATAACTGTCTCGTAGACCCGCAGTTAAGCTATCCTTGACACATTTTTTGCTTTCAGTAATGAATTTAGTGACCCTATCGCTCTGCTTCCCTTCATTATTTTTTTCTATCTCTTTTTCTTCTTTTCCTGTGTTCGTTATGGTTACTCTCAAGTATTCAAATTCTTATACTTTTTCAAAACTATATACAGTCTCTGCTCCTTTCATTTTGATATATCTGTTATTATTTGTTATGTCTCCTTTCATTTCTATATATTGCGTTTTTGTTTGGTTTATTATTAATCCGTATCTTTTCGCCTTTTCTTAAAATTTTTGAAAACTTTTTCTAAATGTTTTTTTCTTCTCGCTAGTATCACCACATCATCCGCGAACGCTATGCACTGTTCCCTGCTATTGAAAATAGTTCTGTTTGTGCTCATATTTGATCTTCTTACGATTTGTTCTAATACTAGGTTAAATAAATTTGTTGATAGCGGATCCCCTTGTTTTAAACTTGTTTTAAACCTCTATTCACTGTGAACTGTCTTGAAAAGCTTTCTTTCATTGTTACTCTATTCACCGTGTTCCAAAGCGTCATTCTCACTAGCCTTATAAGCTTTTCTGGTATTTCTAATGTTCTCATGGCCTCATATAGCATCGTTCGATTCAGGGAGTCATATTCTTGTTTAAAATCGATAAATGGCATATGTAATACTAAGTTTTGTTCGTAGCTATTATTTTGTATTAATTTTAACATACTTATTTGATCAGTAGTTGTTCTTTCTGATTATCACATAGCAAGTATATTAAATGTAAGAAATGGATTAGTAAAAATGAAATTTAAATATATTTCAGACAAATCTGAAATAATCATAATAAAAAAAGAATTTATAGATGCATTTAAACAAAACTATTCAGAAACATTATTAAATGTTCAATATTGAATTACCAAAAATTAATAAAAATGATAAAATTAAAGATAATCATTTAAACAATGAAGAAAAACATGTCTTCTTAAGTTAATTACATAACACAAAAGTATTTTTTTATAAAAAAAGATAAACCGTTTACACATAAAATTAAACATGAAATAAAGACTACTCTTGAAGCCCCAATATAATACAATACAGATATCGATACGAACACAAAAATAGTGAAAAATCAAATAAACCAAATATTACAAGATGGAATAATATAAGAAATTTATACTCACATTGGAGTTCGCCGAATTGGATAGTTCCAAAAAATTAGATGTAAGTGGAAAACAAAAATGAATTTTTAAGGTTGCCTTTTGGACTGAAAGGATCTCCCTTGACCTTTCAAAGAGTTATGGCTTCGATTTTTAATAATTAAATTTGAAAACTTAGTCTCGTATACATGGATGATATAATAATTTATTCAACATCAATACAAGATTATATAAATAATTTAAAACTTGTTTCTCAAAGACTAGAAGACGTAGAATTAAACTACAATTAGATAAATCAGAATTTTTATGTAAAAGTGTAGAATTTTTAAATCAAGTATTAACACCTGATGGAATTAAACGAAACCCAAAGAAAATATTAGCAATACAATTTCCTATACTTACCAACAACACAATAATAGATAAAATCATTAAAGAAGGGAAACCGAGCAAAACGTACTCCAGAATTTATTCTCTCATTTGAAATATGTAAGAATATATTGATGAATGACCCAATATTACAATATTCAGATTTAGAAACTCTTTAACGTAACAACAGACGCTTCAAATTTTGCTATGGACGCAGTGTTGTCACAAGGACCAATTGGAAGCCATTTACCAATTGAATATATGCCTTGAGAACATTAAATCAATCTAAAACTCATTACAACACAATTGAAAAAGAGTTATTATACTATCTATTATGTATGTAGTTAAATACTTTAAACCTTATTTATTCGGACAAAAATTTAATATAACATCTAATCACAAACCATTTCAATGGTTTCTTATTTTTAGAAAAACCTAATTCTAAACTTATAAGATTAGAAGAGTTTCATTTTAAAATAATATATAAAAAAGGAAAATTAAATGCAGATGCATTATCTAGGATAAAAAGTAATCCAATAGAAGAAAACGAAGATAGATTCTCAATACTAGCGCAAGTTGATGAAGATGAAACATTAGACAATCAATACAATATTCTCATAATATATTACCTATAATAAATCAAGAATTACTAGAATAAATACTACCTGAAACATACTAGATACATAAAAAATCCACAAACAAAATGATTCAAAATAAGAGATTTTCCAAAAAAGTTTTTTTAAAAGGTTCAAATAAAAATATAAAAAGCAGGGCATTAGATATCCAAGCTTGAAAAAAGTTGGAGTCCCGGAACTGGATACATTCGTCGCAAATGCGATGAAGGTATTCTAAATAATAAAAATTCTGGCATTGATCGCGTTTGTTTAGTTTTCCGGTCAGATTTTCTGGAACACTTTTGACACCGTCCACGTCCCGTACGTTGATTTTCGGTGGTGCTTGGTCACTTTCTCCCAAAACTTGAACTATTTTGGATCGTAAATGTTTTGTTAATCGCAATAAATTACTTTTTCGTTCTTTTTCGATTCCAGCTGTATCCATTAGTAAAAGAAATATTCTTAGTAGACACCTTCTACAATTACGTGCTACACTATAACTTCCTGTCAACTCATCCACCGTATCCACCCCTCGTTTTGTAATATTATAGAAACTTATTATTTCTGGCACAGTATAGTGCTTTAAGAGAATCAGTAGGTTCACTCTCGCATTTTCACGGTTCCAATTTGGAATCCACTCATAGGACCAAGCCACACCGTGCGCAATGGATTTGGCGAAAACTGCCGCTGTTGCAAGATTTAAAATATTCTATCAGTTTCAAAGATTATTCCAAATTTATAATAAAATAATTATTATAGAAGTTCTTCAAAAAGAGGAAAATAAATTTCATAAATGGTAAAATTCTTCACATACCCACTATACACACTTCTAAAGTTTGAAAAATCATATTGCCTAATTGACTTAATCTATTCTCAAATAATTAATCATAAGTATCTATCCATTGATTGATTACATTTGGCAACATTGATTTTACCCAACCACGTGTTTGTGTTTATGCTGTAAAACTACAGTTATTTCAGTAATTTATATATAAATTTCATTTATTTGTTGTTATATAGTTGGTTTTATAAGTTTATTTCGTATTTAATACATATTACTGTGATATTTCTCCAGTTTTCTAAGTAGTTTTATTATTTTAAACAACGGATTATGATGAATTCATCCAAATCAAAAGTTCATTATTGCTGTGTATGTAGAAAAAATTCCAGGGACCATAACAACTTGAACTTGAGTTTCTTCAGGTTTCCCAAGGATGAAAATCGGTAAGAACTAAATTCTCTACTTAATATCATTGACATCATCGTCGGTGTTGTATTTTCAGGTTTGCAGAATGGAAGAAAATTGTTCAATGTGAGAAACTTGCCATGTACAGTGCTCAATACTGTTATGAGCACTTTAGAATATGTAGTTTACATTTTGAGGAACCGGCCTTTGCTGGAATGCTAAAAAGCAGGTTGAAAAAAAAACGCAAAACCATCTATTCATCTTGTGAGATTAAACATTCCAGTTCAAGGTATGTTCTTTCTTTCAGGTTAATAATAAGAGAACTAATTTTTGTAATTTTGTAGGCACACCTGTGGAGAAGTTACAAACATTTGCGAGTACTCCAGAATCATTGACATATAGAATTGAAGGTATGCATATATTTTTAAAACTAATTAATGGATATTTGTGGGAAATTGTAAATTTTGGTCATGAACTTGGTAGATAACTATCTAAATCTAAACTCTAGTAATAATTTATCTATTCTGGCTAATAGAGCATTTGTCTGGATAGATTTCATACAGCCTCAGGATCCCATGATATTTATACCTTTAATAGATTTTCCAATTATATTTTCAATATTCTTATCTGATAGGTTGTTAAATTGTTTTTTTTTTAACTAAATAGTCTTACTTTTATTAACCGAAATTTGAAGATTGTGGAAGTTACACCCTTCATGAATATCTGACAATATGGGTTAATTGGAGTGGAGTTCAAAATGGGGTTTAGGCTTTATATAGTTGAACTAGGCACTAGCATAAGAGAGTAGGGTCACATTATCTGGTATTAAATTATGTGAATGAGAAGAATTGAACTGAAAAAAACCTTTATGATCAATTCAATGCTTCTGATCAATATAATTTCAATATGATTTTAATATATTTTACTTAATATGATACATATGTTATTCTTTCTAGGGACATCAGTTGTAGAGGAATTGCAGGCAGTAGCAAGTACCTCTGCGGAATCTATGATGTATAGTATTGAAGGTATGCATATATTTTTGAGATTAATTGTTGGATTAATCAAACAACAAACGGATTCAGTTCAGTTTCAATAATTTCGTCAATAAAAAGTAAATTTTTATCGCAAAACGTAAACAAAACCATTAATTTCACTCACCGATTGATGCCTGTGTGTGTTGGGAAATCGAAAAAACCAAGAGCTCTAAAATATATTTCCGAAAAAGCACTTCCAGTTTTTTATAGAAGCCAAAAAAGCTCATGGATGTAGACCACTTTATTTTTAGAATGGTTGGAAAATGAATTCGTCCCAAGTGTAAAATCCTTTTTAAAATCAAAAAATCTTTTAATCAAAGCATTGTTGCTTGTTGACAATGCGCCAACTCACCTTCAAAATCTACAAAATGGTGACAATTGTCAGATTTTTGCCACCGAATGTCACGAGCTTAATTCAGCCGTTGGACCAGGGAGTAATAGAAACATTCAAGAGACATTATAGAGGAGCATTCTTAAGACATCTGTTATTACAGGAGATGAATGAATCCAAAAGTGTTCCCGAAATTCACAAATGTTTAACAATGAAACATGTTGTTTATTGGTATATGTGCTATATCGTTCTTCATCCAGACAACATCAGATGACGACCCAACTGCCAGACAACAGGCAGCACGAGACCGCGACGAGATTTTCAATGCCTTAGAGATATTTCTAGGTTCTTAATTTTTGTTGTCGTTGCATAAAGTTTTTTCCTTTTTAGATTGCTTTACGTTTCGTCCAACAATCAAATGGGGCAAACTATGGCGTTCTGCAAATGAACGATGGAGAGATATAGCTTCAAAACATTATTGTCGAATGAAAACGCAAAAGAAAATAGAAGATCTTTAAAAAAGCATGTTAAACTTGTTTATTTTCTTTTATTTTATTATTTTATTCTGTATTTACTTATAAGAAAACATTACGAAATCACCTAAGAGTATTTTTTAATACTAATACTTTGACCAAATATACTATAAAAAACTGTTATTTTTAACCGAAATTCTTGTTATCCGAAACGGCTTCCCCCCAATTATTTCGGTTAATGGAGGTTTTACTGTAATTGTGAAAATATATATATATTCTATTCTAACTTGTATTCATAGTTCGCTACTTGTTTTTTTTTATAATCCTATTTTTATTATAACTGGTATTGTAAAATTCAAATCCTCAAAATATAATTTATAATTCGATTGTATTATTATTTTTTCATCTACAGAAATTAGTTTCCTCATTAGCTCTTCCTTTTATGAGATTTCTCACCAGTAACAGTGAATACAGCGTGATTTTCTAATGAATACAAAAAATTTAATATTCGATTAATCAAAACTGATGGATTCAACATAAAACATTTTGAAGGACAAACAGTAATAATTATTTGGACACTATTGATAATTGTCGAAAACGCTAAATTTAGAAAAGTATTCATTATTCCGAAAATCTAATTAAGTTTTAGATCGCCACAAGTCACACTTTTCCTATTTATTTTCGAGCAGTGTATTAAAAATTATATTGAGCAGTGTATCAAAAACTGGAATTTATCTGCGCGTGGCACTAATGCGCGTGAAAAAAATGGAACATGAAGAACAAAGGATTGGCGGTAGAGTGAACCTACATTCTTTTTAAAGCACTATACTGTTTTTCTGGTAAAAGTTTCTCGCCGGTAGATTTATCTATTTCATCATTTTGATGAAGTGATGATAATAAAATTACATTTTTCACTTTTTTTTTGGTACAAAGGATACCGTAGTTATATGTTCCTGAAATCAAAATACCAAGGACTGTGGTTGTTTGTTCTTTATATATATTTATATATATATATATATATATATATATATATATTATATATATATATATATATATATATATATATATATATATATATAATATGTATATGTATATATATATATATATATATATATATATATATATATATATATATATATATATGTATATGTATATATATATATATATATATATATATATATATATATATCTATATCTATATATATATATATATATATATATATATATATAATATACATATATACATATATATATATATATATATATATATATATATATATATATATATATATACAGTATAGGTAAAAGTTTATGGTCGGTATGGACCTTACATGAGATGGAGTGAGAAACAACTGTTTAAAAAGAGAGAGATATATTAGGTGTCCGCCTTTTATATCACCGAACATAAATGAGTGGATATGGAGTGGATATAATAAAAAGGGGAAATTCAACGTTGCCAAACTTATTGGTTTTATTTGACCTGTTGTCTTTTTCGCATTTGAACAATGCTCCAAGATAATGAAATTTGGGCGAAATGGATTTAAATGGCAGCTTATTGTTTTTTATTGGGAATATGCCACAATTTTACTTTACAATAAGTGTAATATAACATTTTGATTTATACTTCGGAAATCGTTTTATATAAATAAAATTTATTAATGTTTGGTATTTTAAAAACGATTTCCGAATTAAAAATCTAAACATCAAAATAAGCTTATTTTAAAGTGACATTATGCCTTATTTCCAATAAAAATATTAAACTGCATATAAATAAAAAAGCTTCGTACAAAACTATTTGCCAACGTGGCGTGTCGCGTGGTCAAATCACCGAATCAAAGGGTAAACAGGTATTTACGAATAGAGGTGGGTCATTGACGTCGCAAAACCGATTTTCGTAAACAAGTAACTATGATTTTTTAATAGTAGTTTCAAGTAAGAAACTACCTACATAAACAAACATAATGGCTATTATCGTTTATCTGTATATTTATTGAAGTGAAGGAAACTAATAAAAGATTTTATTATAACTTGAAAACTAAACTAAACAATACAAATAGTAAATCGTACCTACGTTTACATTACACGTTATTATTAAATCACGAATCGTCTAAATTGACATTTAAAAACATAAGTTTTTTTACTTTACTCCTTATTAATTGTGTTTTTCTTTTATTTAAAATTAAACCTGATTTTGAACATGTGTTCACATTTACAATACTTTATGAATATAGTGGTTAAGTTAGGAGATACATGGCGATGGTTTTTCCACCATTGTAATGGACTCTCGCTACAGGTGTACGTTTAGATGAGTCATGTCCAATTAATTGATCAAAAATACACCATGGACTTAAGTAATCTTTATCGGTTTCTTTTTCTTATACTGGTTGATTTTCAATAGTACAATCTTCTTGTTCTTTAATTATAGAAGTAACCAGCTTCTTAACTCTTTCTTTTGTTTTTTAGCGTCATTTTTATCAGAAAATCCCTGCACTTTAAATCGTGAATCCATAAACGTACATAATGACAATATGCCACTGTATTCTATCCCTCTAAATCTTTTTGCTAAACCCGAGATTAGTAATTATCCCGTAATTAGTAATAAAAACCCGTACTACGTCGGATACTAACTATGGATGTAAGGTTACTGTTTGCTAAAATTTTATTGCAAGATTTTTGCAGGCAGCGTACCAGAACAATCACTGAACTATCATTCAAGTATTTTTGGCCACTCATTGTACTTGTTATTTCTTTAAAAGGCCGTAAAATTTAGGACAATTACGAAAAAATAATCCAGTCTTGATTATTTAGATTTGGTCTAAGTCTGTATTAACTGATACCAGTGGCGCCGACTTTTAGAAATTCCGTCCGGTGCACCTCACCTTCGATTGTCAAAGTTTTTGTCTTTGTGCTGAAAAAGGTAGGGTGGGCTGGGTAGCCAAATTTTTAGGAAAATAAACATATTCTACTAATTTATTAACGTTTATTGAATGAAAAATATGAAGATAGATAAACATACCTATATCCTATATCTACGAAAAACATAAACACGACATGATCAACATTACACTAATAAAAAAAATTAATACATATAAAACTGCCATTAGTCAATAGAACATGATAAGACAACAGACAACGGCTGTAAAATATTATATTTCATTTTTCTCTAGGATCGAACAAGGAGAAAGAATTCATCCTAACAGAGGACCGTTTGATGAACTCATTGCAGAGTTGTTCCAAATCGAGATTTTCCACCATGTCGCCATGAACATTCAGTATCATTACATCATTTAATCTCTTCTGGCTCATTGTTGATCTTAAAAATGATTTCAATCTTCTCAATGATGAGAAAGATCTTTCGGCCGTACATGATGAGACTGGTATTACCAGCAACAACTTTATGAATTTTAAATATTCAGGTAAAATATCATAAAGCTCGCTATGACTCCTCAGATATGTCACTATATCCTGTATAGATTCAATTTCGACATTTCGCTGTGATGTAATATCCAAGAACATGTTTCTATGAAGGGCCAGTCTATCGCCATCGAAGTCTTCTTTATAAAAGGATGTCACATAATTTGCATTTTCCGCTTTGTCCAGCGCAAATGCCTCAACTTTTCTGAGATGTTTCAATGTATCCTCCTCAAATCTTGTCGTCAAGCTAGTCACTGCCATGTCAATAATTTCATAGTACATCTGGCGGTAAAATTGTTTAACATCGTCAAAATTGTGTTCGGTTTGTCTCATGTCATCTACTTTCCTTGAGACCTTCCTTCTTTCGGGCAATATTGGTTCGTTCAAATCCAATTGCTCAGACTCTGTTGTAACATTGTTCCACAATTCATCATACCTGCCTTCATTGCGAATTGACAGCAAAGACGTTTTTACAGTTCCTTCTTGTTTGGTTGCTTTATTAAAATCAAGTGCTTGTCCTTGCAGGATCGTGTTCAATGTCTCTATTCTTTCGAATATAAGTATTATAGACTTAAGAAGGAAGTAAAATCCGAAATCCGAAATTTTGTTGAGGAATCCGCTAGCTTTTGATCCTCCATCGCTTGGCTGCAATTTCTGCTGTTCCAGGAATTCACTTATATTCTCGTAATTTTTTAAGAAACTCTTCAAAGATTCAACTCTCACACACCAGCGAGTGGGACAAAATGGGCGAAGAGCTGGAGATTTATCTGAGCCTTGAAATAGCTTGAAATGGCTGAGTCTTTTCGGAGAATCTCGAATGAAAGTGATAATGTCCTTTATATCAGAGAGGAAATCACGGACATGCAAGATGTTCTGGAAGGAATCTTGAACGACTAGATTCACTCTATGAACGTGACAGTGCACATATATAGCACGTGGCTCATCGAGAAGAATTTTTTGTTGAACACCATTGACACATCCACTCATATTCGCTGCGCCGTCGTAGCACTGTCGCGCAATTGCCAATCTCCAATCGACAATGTAATAAAACATCTCTAATCATGTTATAGAGAACATCTGCAGTTGTGGATTCAGTCTCGTGCACACCGATGAAATATTCTTCAACTTCCAGGAAGCATTCACGCTTCTCAAGCAGAAAGACATTTGTTCGCTCACTGAAATGTCTGATGTTTCGTCAGCAATTATTGAAAAAAATTCTTGCGAACGGACACGGTCATGAATAATTCTCTGAACAGCATTCGATAAAATGGACATTACTTCATTCGAAATATCATGAGATAACCATTTATATCCTGTTCTGCTGAAACGCTCAATACTCCGGGAGTATTGGGTTTTTTGGAAGTGTAAGACTTCCAAATTTCAGAAGAACTGAAAGAGAAGTGATGAAAAAAATACTAAAAATAGGGCTAAGCTCAGAGGAACAAATTTAAATGGCCAAAGAGACACTAAATCTCAAGTGAGTGTTCGGGCTAGCTTCAATGCACTGGATTGTGGCTTTAAAGATATAAACAACAATAACAAGAGATAATGAGCTAATGAGACAAGAAAGAAATGAAACCTGGTAATATCAAACGTGATACAACTGAAGAAGGTCACTGAGAATAAATTTATAGAAAGAGAACAATAAGAAGAGAAAAGAAGGGCGCCAACTCAGCGATAGTTGAGATTTTGAAGTAACAAATGAATCTGGAGATAATACTCTGAAATACAAAAATACTAAATAATAATCTTGTTTTGCTATGTTATATACTGGTTAGTAGAACTGAAATAAAACTCAAAATAGTAACAATAAATATATTTATAAAAATGTATATAGGTATATGTGTATAAACAATTTACATATAATGCAAAGCCAAATAACAGTGGTAGTGGATGGTGTACACATACAATGGGACCTAATAGCCCCTCAACAAACGAATAATCACTACCACTGGCCAAATAAAATATGAAATATTAGTATAAACCAAGAATAGTCCGTATGATAGCCAAAGTCTTAACACAAAAAGGTAGTAATTTAACTTTAAATAGTTCTACTAATATGAGATACTAATGACAATATTGTAAAGATATCAAACTCGATAAATCTATTACAATTATATTATATTACATCCAAAAAGTGAGTTGTTCCATACTCATTATATCATATTTAAAAAAAAACCACATTAAATTTATTTCCCTCCCCAATCTCAATTACATTATCTCAAAAGTATGCTAGTATAAAAATTATATCAAAGCAAATGAGTTCTGGTCAGACTCTCTAAATCCTAGTTAAAAACCTAATAAAAACATGTAATGTATTTTCCCTCTCCCAATAATATCAAAATTATATTTTATTAAAAATTAAATTATCACAAAGGTATTTACCTTATCATATGCATATGATGAGTTAGATATATAGTAACAAATAATACATAGTAACAAAATAGATAGTAACACAAAAAGTCAAATAGTTAAACAACTTATCTTTACAGCACTATAAGTCCATAGGAAAAACTCCTCTTGGCACGGCTAAATTAGTTTGTTGCTGTAAGGACAAATCCTGGGCACAAAGCCACAACCAGTCACTGGTCTCTGGGTGACAGCAAAATCCACGGGTTGTTAACTATTTAAGGATTCAGTTACTAGAATCCTTGAGGGAATATTCTGAAGAGAATATCCTCAAGTGAAGTGAAATTAATATTTTCACGTGACGGAATCTAAAATGATTATTTAATTTAATAAATATGTAATTTAATAGGTGTAGCAGCATGGATTGACTGCACCAAAGCAAAACATCAAAACATTAGGTATTAGGTTAAGTCAACATCATGTCAAATTTATGAAGTTACTTTCGTAGGCATGGCAAGCTTGCGCCATGAAATAAACATGCGCAGAATACAGAAGGCTGTCCCACATTTGTAGAACCTTTTTATATTCCACCAAAAAAAGTTAGTTAAAAGGAAACCAAAAAAAACTTAATGATAAGATATGAAATAGATCGGAATTTAAGTTTGACTATATAAAAAAAATGACCTTCTGTTCTTTGCAAGTAAATCAAGGAAATTTTATATTTAAATTATTTCGGAACTCAAAAATAAATCTCTAAAGAAATACTAAATACAATGATAAATTTGATTATATGATAAGGAGATAATACGTATGAAATGATTTACTTACATGGAGCTCGCAGCACGCCAAAAAAAAAATCTTCCTTTTATGTGGAACTCTTATAAATGAAATATTGATTTTAAAAAATTTACTTATTATATTATTATTAATGAATTATATTCTTCCCCAAATTATTTTTCTGCTCCAATTCCGTCACTTTGAAGGTGAAAAATTTCACCGGCTGACGTGGCTGCGTTCGAGTTCTGACCAAAACTGATCGTTCGGCTTCCGCATAAAATCGATCTTCCTTTCAAAGCGATAACAGCGCGTGGTGGAGAAATGTCGATTTAAAATCGATCGTAGGCGGGTAATAAAAATTTCTAAAGGGGTTAATCAGTAGCGTAAACGCTACACTGCCCAACCAAGACTGCAGTTCTGGAATATCGTTAGCTCTTAAATGAAGCAGATTATTGAAGTTTGATGTACTATCGAAGTGTCCTCTGATAGCAATACCCTGAACAGTCAAGTATTTAATAGTGGAAAATATTGTGAGAAGACATTTTCTTGCATCGGTCATGTCTTTCAATTTAGACTTTGACAACATATTTGCGACGTTTACGCCTTGATCGTTCTGTCTCAATGATAGCGCCGAATGTCTGTGAAATTCTGACTTTTCGTGATCTTTGAATCTCTCTAACGCTTTACCCCACGAGTTGAAACCTTCTGTAACGTAAGTTGATAAGACTCTCTGCGAATTTATTCCAGTCGATGCTATTGGCAGCTTCAATGCGGCTGCTATTTTGCAAATAGTACAAAAAATTTTATCGAGTGTCATATGTTATCCATGGATAAGTGACACTCCACGTGTCACGAAACTGTCTGCCCTTCTTTCCACTAGACGTTATGGTTTTACTACCATTGTAACTCTCAACAGATGTCGATGGAACTAGAACAGGTTGTTCATTCCTCGTAGCCTGATGAGTTTGTATCCACTATCCATTTCTAGTGATCAGGAATCTAGAATGAAAATTTCACACTTCATTCGTGTTGTCACAAAACAAAGCATTTTAATACACAATTGAAGCGTTTATTTGAAAAACAACGCATGTTCATTTTTTAAAAATTTGACTTTATATGTTGTTCGCATAAAATAGTAGTTTTTATCGATCTCGCACATTAGTTGTGTAAAAATCCCAAATGTCCGGAGTAAACTACATAGAATATTCGGATAGTTTTAGAAAAACAACATATATCCAAGCGGTATGTTGTAAAAGCAACACTTGTCCCATCTTAATTAACGGTTATCGCTAAGCATGAATGATTTTGTCTATAAATTTATCAGTTCAATAAGTTGTGTGCGTTCTTTGTTAATAACAGGTGGTGTTTGTTTCTTTTGTAATAGAAAACTAGTTCAGCATGGCAGAAACTGTTCAACACAATACCTCCTCTAATGTTATGAATATTATAGATGATATAGATTATTTCTACCGATTTTTGTTTAATATATCAATAAAAATATGAAATCAACTTGTACAATTATTTTGATATCCACAATCCTTCCAATGAATATCTTAGTAAAAGAAAGATTTGAAATAAATTGAAGCTGGACAGTTTTTCTTGATTTGCCAAAATTTTAATTCTTGGACAATAACATGTTGGTTTTCAGATAAACGCTTCAAATATTTCCCCTTTGTACTTACCTGTCTTAATCTATGTACAGTGATGGCACATCCCCTCACCAATAAAAAACGCACCGTATGCCTGACAAATTGAAATATATTCGACTGGTTTATCTTGAAACATTGAATAAACACACAAAACCAGCAAGTGAAGGATGCACGATGCACGTCCGAGAATTCAACCCGAAGCGCGCAGAGTGGGCGGGAGAGAAATTTTCTCTCCCATGTATCGTTCGCCGACAGAAAATTCAACTCCATCCTCCATCGGCGTCCGGTGCTTCGCACCGGACAGATTTACCTGTCCGGGGCGCGGGCACCGCAGCACTCACGTAGTCGGCGCCAGTGACTGATACCAATGTGGAACGGATTGCCTCTTCTAACTCCGTCATTCTTTCTAACATGTAATAGGTGAAGTTCTACCTAGTTTCCACGTCTTGGATTGGCCGTTTGGGATCTTTGTTATGTTGTAATTGATACTTTAAAGGCGTTTCTGAAGATAAGGTACTTTTTTGAAATGTGTTTTTTTGCCGAGTTGTCGAAAAAAAGACTTTTTATTTTATCTATTTGTACACGACAGCATTTTAAGTGCGTCCTCCATCAATAAATTTAAAGTAATGAGCAAAACAATTTAAATGTTTTCATTCCAAAGCATATTTAATAGCTATGACCATATTTGAGGCATTATCAGTTATTGCAAAATTTACTTTTTGTTTTAGAACCCCTGAATAATAATTTCACTAATTTTAAAAGCGATGTTTTCTTAATTATGGTTTCCAGAAAAATGGCAGCAGTCTAATTAAACCGTGTTAAACTCTAAATTTTCGGTTAAATTCGTTAAAATCAACTAGTTGATGGTTAAAGCTGGTTACTTCTATAAAAAAAAAAGAAAAAGAAGATTATACTATTGAAAATTGACTAGTACAAGAAAAAGAAACTGATAAAGATGACTTAAGTCCATGTAAATGTAAGTACTATTTGTATTGTTTAATTTATTTTTCAAGTTATAATAAATATATTCTTCGTTAGTTTCTTTCACTTTAATACTTATACACATAAACGATAATAGTCAATATGTTTGTATACTCGCTAATTTGAATACTGGTAAACAATCAACTAGTTACAGTTTACGAAAAACGGTTCCGATAAAAATTTAAAAAACTAAAGGACCCACCTCTAGTTTCTTA
The DNA here is from genome assembly GCA_918026665.1 of Diabrotica balteata. NCBI lineage: Eukaryota > Metazoa > Arthropoda > Insecta > Coleoptera > Chrysomelidae > Diabrotica > Diabrotica balteata. The sequence continues at coordinate 83,285,491 of OU898278.1, read as the reverse complement.
GCTTTATGAGGATCGGAACCACAGAATATGTAAAATATCTCTGATCGGAACTAATCGTCTCACTAACAGGCAAAATGGGCGTAAAGAAGATTTATGGAGGGGAGACCAAGGGGGAATATGATTGTTATCTTTGTCTATTCGCTGAAAATATGATTTTATATCTGTGTTAGATATCCTGTTAAGTTTTACCATACCGACCATAAAATTTTACCTACACTGTATATATATATATATATATATATATATATATATATATATATATATATATATATATATATACCCGGTATTTAGGTGGCACACGCCCTTCCGGTAGGGATTTATTGAGGAGTATTACCGAGACGCAAGCTCTTATCTCTTGCCGTACTGCTCCACCATAGACCGATCAGATACCAGCATATTCTAGACTAAGCCGCAGATTTATTTAGAATTTTAAACTGCTGCGTTAGCCTTTTTGTTTTCTGTACACCGAGCTGGGGATGGAACTCACATCTCTCGCAGTGAAGCGAATGAAAAACCGGCCGCACAGCCCGCTTGGCTATCTGACCGACTGTTCTTAACCTGTATAAATTCTTTGGGAATCTCTCGTTTGTTTTTCCTCAGAGTTCCTACTGAAGTTAAATTATGTCGTTCACGTAAAATTTTCACAAGTTAATTCAAGTTTTGTCTTGGTGTTAATTCTTATTCGCGTTCTTATCATTCTGTTATCGCTACCTGTGTTTATCATGTTTAACACTACTGTATCTAATATTACGTTTCTGTCATTGCATATTATTATTATTATATAGTCTATTTTATTCTTTGCTGTCCCATTTGGGCTTTGCCAGGTCCATCTTCTCTTTTTTGGTTTTTTTGGTCTTTTAAAGAGCGTATTGGTTATATACTGGTTGTTTTCTTTTGCATAGTTTACTAATATTTCTCCCCTATTATTTCTTTCTTCTAATTCATAGGGTCCTATTAAAATTTCATTCTAATTAACTTATTTCTGATCTTCGTGATCTTATGTCGGGGCATAGGTCTGAATAATTTTACATGTATACTGCTGGTTAATCTTTATGGCTATTAATATTACTCTTTTCGATATAGCCTTATACTGTGTGATGCTGGATATCACTCTTTTATTAATAAGTAAGCCTACACCACCTACTGCTTAATCTTTATCTCCTTTGTAGAATAGTTAGTGGCCACTTTTTAGTTCGATAAATTGCTCTTCTTTTCGTCGTAATTTTGCCACAACTATCACTGTCCATTTTATTTCTTTACATACATGTCCACATGTTTATGTGGATGTTCTATGTGTCTGCTTTTGTTATTTCTGATCGAAAATCTGTCCCTTCGAGAATCCACGGGACGGTCTGAAATTTCATTGCGAGATTCTGAGACATTATGTCTACTCGCCTGGAGTAAGCATTCCCCTATTTGCCACCTCGGGACGCGCTCTCTAGCAGTTACCGGCTCCCCCGAGAGAAGAATTTTTTACCAAGCAATAAAAACAAAATATGTTTAATTTATTAATGGTGTTGTATTTTGGGAACGATTTCCGAAGTGGAAATCAAAACTCCAAATAAACTGATTTTTAAAGTAAAATTATTACTTATTGTCAACAAAAACAATAAATTACATAAAAATGCCACAAGAAAATAGCTTTAGAACAATATAATTTAAATATTCGGCAAAACTTGTGGTTTTTACATAATGGTTATAATGGGATTGTTTATATTTTTAGATGATAATTATCGTGAGCTATGGATTGGAAGAGGCGGTCCAGTAGCTTGGCCACCAATGTTTCCTGATTAAGATCCTTGCGATTTTTGTGTATGGAGATACGTAAAAACAATGGTTTATTTAGCTATAATTACGCGATAAGCTTTGAAGACGAATTAAAAATACCTGCAACAAATTTAGAAACAATAGATGAATTTTTGGAATAATTAGGCGATCTTTACGTATGCGAATAAAGTGCATAGAAACAGATGGGCATCATGTGGAGCATCTGTTGTAGATTTAGTTTTGTTTTATAGATTCAGTTGTCATTTTGGTGTATTTTTTTTTAATTAAAAAGTTTTAACTGGGCAAATTTTTCTGCCAATCGAGTAAAAGCGTAAAAGCCACCTTTCTTCTACTTTTTGTAATGCAACAAAAGCTTTAGACCTTTTCTTGTGAATAACTTAGATAGCTTTAAAGATGCGGTTTGCCGAATACCGGTTGCTTGTTTTATTTTTCCTGAAAGTTCCAGGCACGTTGAGCATACATCGACTTGAGGTGAACCAACGTCCAAATTAAACTTAGGCACAAAATTGTGGTGTAAGAAAAATTTTTCCCAACTGAAGCGGGTTGTTCCATTTCTGGGGACAAAGTAATAATAATAAATTTACTAATAATAACTGCAAAATACCTCTCAGCAGGTGGTCAGATAACATTTACAAAGAAATCGACTATATTATATTCTATAAAATAAAATACTGACTGCTGACTGATATCTAGGTCTAAATGTAACGCCACCTCATGCGGGTGTAAAGCGTGCTTTTGATTCGTTGGAATCGTTGCGGCAGACTTTCCTGTTTTGGTCGTTAAGGGAGCGGGACTTAATCTGTTTTGCTTCCAAGGTAACTTTTAGTTGATGGAAATGTATTGAAATTAATTTGTGAATTGTTACAAAGTGTTATACTTATAGAATGGTCTTTGAGGAACTAGTTAAGCTCAATATCTCATTTTCAACAAAAAGTGCATTTAATGCTTTAAGCTTCTCAAAACCAAGAAAATATTAAGAAGACGATCTACATTAAAGAAACACAAAAATAAGATCCTGTTACTCATTACTAGCTATTTTTTCATTGAATCATGAAGTAGCATTAATCTATCATTTAGCAGGAAATGGTCATTTTCTACTTTTTCTTTAAATTCTGATTTGTTCGTTTTCTGTCTATTTCTGTCATCTTTTTATCTATTAATGGTTAATTATGCTTAATTTTGTTGTAGAATTGGCTAGGCGCAGTAACATCGGATGACGACAACACACAATTTACTATAAGGAATAACAACCATGAAATAAAGGCCGGCCAAACGTTTAAGGCAGAAATTTACGTAGTCTACGATCCCTACTATGACTTAGAACCTCCACGATTAGTGAGAATTAAGTTTAACGGTAGAGAAATATGTCCTCATTACGAAGAGGAAAAAGTTAGTACTACAATAGTGGTTGCTTCCGATGATTTTAAGAAGTAAGATGCAAATTACTCTTAGATGATTTAGTTTTTAGTTAATTTAAAACAAGTGTTTTCATTGCAAACTATATTGATGAACAACCTGCTAATTTCACACACCACCTGTCTCGGGGCGTCTGATTTTATATTCGATTATATTTTCTTGCTATACTTTTTGCTTCGTTTCCTATACAATATCTTTTTACTTATTTTCTATTGTTTTGCTTTTATTAGTATCTATAACATATTGCAATATGAGGAAAAGTTTCTTTTGCTATTTTCATATCGCTTTTCCGGAAGTATATTGACAAAAACAAAAATCGTGTTGATTTGTTTTATAGAATCGGCCAAAGTTTCAACTTAGTGCTACTATACAATTAGTATTTGGGCATTATGGGATTCTTCTGCAACTTTTAAGGAATTTTATTTGATAAAATAATAACAACCAGCATCACAGTACCGAATAGCATGTAAATTAAATATGTCATTGTTTTTCTGAAAATATTACACTTTTTTACATTTCTGTCAGTGGAATGAGTGAAAATATGTTTAATCCGCTAATTACTTTACTCGAATTATAAAGTTTGTGAGTTCTTTGTTTTTCACCCATTGTTGCCAAATCGAATTTTGTTACTTTCGGTTTAAATTATCTCGCCGAATTCCGAGTCCATTATACCTGAAGAACAGACAAGTAACATGTGTATGTATGTATAGCGTTAACAGGGCTTTTAGGACCATTGCTGGATGGATATTTTCCATCGTGTTCTGTTCTTAGCTATCAGCTTCCAATTTTTGATTTCTATCTCTCGGACATCTTCCATCACTACATCTCTCCAATTCTTTATTGGTCTTCTTTTTCTCTCTCTTTTTTCTCTTTTTTTGCCCTCAGGTACTCTCCAAACAATATTCTTCACAATAGTCTAGTCTACTACCTTGCTTTTTTCTAGATGTCCGAGCCATTCTAGTCTACATTTTTTCACCACTTTTGTTATTGTAGAGTTAGCATAAAATTTGTACACGTCTGCATTAGTTCGTCTTCTCTATTCTTCCTCTACTACTTTTACACCAAACATTCTGCTAAGTATCTTTCTTTCCCATTCTTCCAATCTGTTCTGTATAGTTTTATTCATAGTCCATGTCTCAGCAGCGTATATCATTGTGGGTCTAATTATAGTTTTGTATACTCTTATTTTTGTATTACGAGATAAATCTTTGGCCTTAATTATTTTGCTCGTGACTCCAGCACACCTGCTGCTCTTGATTTCAAGAGCAGTCTCAAGTTGATTTCAGTTTCTTCCTTACATGTCTGATCAGTAACAGTACCTAAGTACATATATTCATCCACCTTCTTGAATTCTACAACTGATTCATCCTCCACCTCCAACTTAAAGGAGCCCCTGGTGCTTATTTCTTTTTGCTCGACATTTCCATGTACTTCGATTTATTAATATTAACTTTCAGTCCACTTTTAGAGTTTTCCCGAATTAGACTTTTTGCTATACTTGCCAGTTCTTTTCAATTTTTTACTATGAGAACCACGTCATCAGGGTATGCTTATTTATCCAACTAACCCTTACAAATTTTTCTTGAAATCTATTGAGTAGCAAGGTAGATAACGGGTCTTCTTGGTGAACACCTTTTTTCACTTCAAATTATTCTGAGACTGTACCGTTGCATTTCACAGCACAAATGGTTTGTCTAATTGTCATTTTTACCACTTTTACTATTTTTTTCTGACACTTGGAATTCTTTTACCGTTTCTATTAATTTGTTTCTGTTTATTGTATCGTAGGCGGCTTTGTAATCAATAAAAAGTACTGAAATGTTATATTCAAAGCAATTGATCAGGATTTGTTTAGCATAAAAATTTGATCGGATGTTGATCTTCCCTTGCGAAATCCTCCCTGGTATTCTCCTAGATTATTCTCTCTAATGTGGCGAACACATTATATAATATTACCTCTAACAAAGATATTCCTCTATAGTTTGCGCATTCAGTACTATCTCCCTTTTTGAATATAGGAATTATAATGGACTTGTGCTATTCTTGAGGCATTTCTTTGGCATCCCACACCTATAGTATTAGCTTACTATGTCACAATGCCGCTCTCCCCGGGGCTTTTTTGATTTTTCATATTTTTTTATTATTTCTTCAATATCTTCTCTTGTGGGCTTTGGTATTTCTTTTATTACTATTTGAGGTTTAGGGAGATTATAATTTTCTTCAATAGTCACTCCATCATTTAACATCTCTTCGAAATATTCTTTCCACCTCTCACATATTTGGTTTTCGTCCACTATCAGGTTTCCTTGTTATCTTTTACATTCATCAGTCTTCCCTGATACCCAGTTTTAATGTGTTTTACCTCTTTGTAAAAATGTTTTATTTTAAAATAACAAACAAATAACATAGTGGTGGAAAACTAAACAATGTGGAAGTAATAAAATTCACAACTTATTTGTTTTTAATATAAAATACTTTAAATTGCGCTGTAAGTTATTATTATTATTAAAGCTAGTTAAGACTGTCATAGGATTTGTAGAATGAGGGGGTCATGTTTTTATTTGTGAGACTTATTCAATCTTTCAATTTGCTTTTCGGAAGGAAAATTATACTGCTTTAGGCTGGGGAAAGAAATGGTATTTATACCACTTGACCTTCTTGTTTTAAATTTTATTTCATTGCACTCTACTTCCTTATAAGAACTTTCATACTAAAAAATATGACTTCCCTCTTCAAATGGAATTTGTTTAATTTTACTCATTTTAAACAAGCTTTCTTCTGTATCCTTGGTAAAATTAAAAACCATCTTATCATCAAGTAAAAAAAATCTGTATAACTCTTAACGCTTAAAAGCGCAAGTAGTTAAGAAGCTTGAAGCCTTTGAACTTTGGATATTCCGGAGAATGTTGAGAATTCCATGGACTGCCAATCTTTATGTGGGATCCTCAACATAAAGACCATCAAGTTCATTATCAGCTCGGAACCATTTCGTGTTTTAAACAGGCTATTGTGTCACCAACCTCGTTGTTTTTTTGTGCAAACTTGCCATTACAAAGAGAGCACCACTCATCAGAGACATGAGTATTTACACTCATGATACTACAAATGACAATATAGGATCTTCCCGTAGCGCAAATACGTCGTGTTCGCGCATGACGTAATTAGATAAAAATATTAAACGACTTTGTTATTTGTTTACAAAAAAAAAGAATAATATGATATTAAAAAAAATAGTGTCACGTTAAATTTGTTATATCTATTGCAGATAATGAATCACTATAAAATAATACAATAAGTAATTTCAATACATGTTACCAATGTCTCTGTATTCAGACATTAGGATATTGAAAAAAATAAGGCCTCGTTAAGGGCTCCCCGTTAAAATTCAGAATATACAAAGGCCTACTTTATAAATAGATAAGAACGATATTTGGAAACAATTTAGAAAATTTCTTTGCACTAGATTACTCCCAGTTGATACATTTAAGATTTTATTTTTTTTTAATGTTAGAATTTTTTTATCATTTCTTATACAATTTAATATCAAAATAGTTTCAAACAGTTAAAATTAATGAAGAATTAATTCTTGATTACTTCTAATCGGGGATGAAACTACCGAGAAACAATCATTAAAAAACTGTCTAACAAAAATTACTGTAATCCGTATAGAAAATACCGGCCACTGGTGTTTTTTGTAATCATTTAATTATTTTATTAAATTTTTGTTTGCGTGTCTTGGCTTGCGTTTGCAACCAATATTTAATTTTCTAACTCTAAAATACAAATTTAAAAAAAAAACTGTTTTTATCCAAATTGACGTTTTCAGCAAGTTCGAAAATTATTTCTCGACATTTCTCCGTCTAGAGTTCACCTAAAAATATTCATAAGAAATTCAGAAACACAAAATTGTTACAGAAAATACCTACTTTGTTTCCTTCTCTTATAACCCTGTTTTTTTTTAACATTTCTCTTCACTAATTTAGCATCACGTAATTTTTACAGAGTTCCTCTAATTTGTTTGGTAAAAGGGAAGGTACTAAATTCTTCTATGCTTGGTGGCATATTCTAATAATTCTGCCGTGAAATCTCTTTCAAAATCATCACTCGTAAAATGTACAAAACACATTCTTACAGTGAGTACATTGAATTTGTCAGACCGGCGACAAAAATGTAGTCATTTCTTAGATAAAACATTATCTTTGGGAAACAGAAAAAAATCTAATTTTACCAGTAAAACCTTTAATTTGATTATCGTTAATTGAAATCAGCACATCTCATTTTACACTTTTTATTAAGATAGATTTTACTTTTACACAGATATGAAATAAACTTAGCTAACAACCGCGAACCATTCAGACAAAATGGAAATCCATGTAAGGTGTACATCGGCATTCTAAAGGATTAAAATAATTTAGTCTCGTCATCCAAGAGATAATAGAAAGTGTAAAATATTCTGTTTCTTAATTTTTTTTTCAAGGATAATATACCCATATCCATAATTACGTTTATTGATTTCTATCAACGATTCTTTTGTAATTAGATCTTATTTATCCAAACAGCTAACTAACAGCAAACTAGCCACAATAACTAAACCACGGTTATTGAAATGTTTCAGAGTACTTTCCACAATCGACTGGCAAGATAGACTAACTAATGTAAAATCGGAAAGAATTATGAAGCAAGCATGACATGTGTGCTCATTACACCGACCTGATTTTGGTATCATAATAGGCCAGGATTTTCAGGAACCAATATAAAATATAGAACTATACATGTCTGTGTATGTACTATAATATACTATGTACTTTCTTTCCGAGCAGGGCCCATGACCGAAAGGATGCATGACATGTGTGTCTAATCTTTAAGATTCTCGTAGCTATTAAATAAGTCAATCTATTTTAATTGTATATCCATTCTAGTCTTGGTTTACTTAACAGCAATAATTAATAAAATAGAATACGGTAATTTCCATAGATGTAATTATATGAATATTCTTTTTTACAATAACACTTATTTAGATGATACCACAGCAATAAATTAAATTATGCTTTTTTTATTTTTAGACCAACCATTCTGTTAAATATTAACGTACCAAGATGTGGAGTAACTATAGCAACTCAAATTGAATTGATTACTCATGGACAGTATACAAAACCAGGTAGGAATTTTAAATATAACAAAAAACCCTAATATAAACTGTATTTATAGCTAAATTCTTCTTCTTTTAGCCTTCTATCTTCTCTCTTTAGGTTATCCCAAGAACTTGGTATTTTCAAAAAAATAAATAAATAAATAAATAAATGCATGTGCATTGGCAGAACATGCATTAACGTTGAAACATGAATTTAATTTCGTAGATTCCTATTTTTCGCAATGGAAAAGAACCATTCAAAATTTTAGAATGTATTTTGTCCTTATTTTGTATTTTATATGTATGTTATCAATGTTGAGTGTCAATGCTTTTATAAATAATCTCAACGACTAGTAAGTTACACTGAAGAATTATGATATTTTGTAAATATTTGGATATTTTTCTTACTTCAGTGTCTTGAAAAAGGAATAAAACCATTCCGAAAGCTAGACAAAAAGTCAAAAGAGTGTTTTTTTAACATCCCTGGCAATAAATTTAGTTGGCCACATAGGTATATAATAAAAATTGGTTAAATGGTTAACAAAATTTCTCTGCATTTTAAAATTCATTTTCATAAACTTCATTTAAAAATTTACACTGAAAAGTAAAGACGACTAGTTTACTATAGTTTCTGAACTATTCAGAAGAGCCGCAAACAAGATCAGAATTGCCATGTTAATACGTTCGCAACGGACAGGGCACTTGAAGAAGAAGAAGAAATTTACTATAAACAATACCTATACTATACACACTTCTTACCCACAAAATGAAGTAAGTTATGAAAAGAAAGCAATTCATGCGAAATTATTCAGTTCACCATTTTTCAGCTAACAGGAACTGTTTTGACAGCTTATACACTATATATATATATATATATATATATATATATATATTATATATATATATATATATATATATATACAACCTTCTTCAAAGATTTTTAACTACATTGAAGTAACTCTCTGGCGATATGATTCATGTCGTGTCGTAAGAGTTGTTTTACCATGTCTTATGCGTATTTCATAGAAGCTTGTGACGCAAGAGGAGCTCTTCGATAAAAGATATTAATTTAGATTTGTTAGCAATTGAACCATGATTTTTTATGGAATGTAATTCAGAAGCAAAACTTTCCGATTACGCTATTCGTAACAAATATATATATATATATATATATATATATATATATATATATATTATATATATATATATATATATATATATATTCTGAAGTAAATCTTCCTTATTTCCAATAGTTTTAGTTGTGCGATAATTAGCGATAAAACGAAATAACCTTGAAGTTACGCTCTGCAACTTAGATAATGAGGAGAGTCGTGAAAAAAGTTCACTGGTTTGAATATTATTTAGTAATACTACCTGATTCAACTTACTTTCGGAAATTTCTCTACGTTTTGTGGCCAACGTTCTTCATTTTCTCCTAACAGGATGAGCCAGGGACGTATAAATAAATATATCTTTATTTATACGTCCATGGGATGAGCTCTTCCACCATAAAGTGCTGTCAACCATATTACGTGCCTTGAAACCGCGGGATAGTAGGATTGTCACCCACTAGACCTACAGATAGGCACCTGCAGGATTGTCTTGTGTTGGAACATATCGCCACTGATTTAATTCAATGTATTGTTGAATAACTGATATACGATTAGCAACAAAAGTTTTTAAAGTATCGGCTGGTAAAGAAATTCATACTAACACAACTGTGCTCTCAGTCCAAAAATAGGATTGATCTACATACCTGCATTGATAACGAACTTGACACCTTGGTGTATGTTCCGTTTTGCATCTATGTTTATTTTAAACTTATTTGTCATGGTAATAATATATTCATTTTTATCTCTATTCAAACACACGCGCCACTGATTAGAGAGCTTTATATTTTTACCCGTTAAAGTAGAAGCCAGCTTTTGGCGAGAACAACTTCACTTTGCTCTCAACATTAGACCAAGTCAGTCGCTATTTTAAATCGTCGGTTTAATTACTGTATATGTAATTTGTATAAAGTACGTAATAAAAGTGTATCAACCCTTAGAGTTTTCTCCAGTGTGTATTTTAACACTTAAGACGTCACCACAAAGCTCTTTGGCAGTATTATCATTTTTATTGGAGCTTTTTGAGTTTTCGAACATAACACAGAAACTTTTATTTCATTATTTGCAAAGGAGTTAATATAAATAGATGCTCTGATTTAATATAAATGGATAAGTTTTTAATGAAGCGTCTGAGAAAACATGCAGTTTGATATAATTATGATTGGGCAGAATAGCGAGTCGTGGTATATCAATGTTTGATATGAATTTAAGTTGATCGTTAAACTTATTCCACCAATCCACTAAATCTGATGGCAATTTCTTGTCCCAGTCAATATGCAATTACCACAAGATTTGTATGAATATTTTAGCTTGCATTATTATTGGGTATATTAAGCCCATAGAATCAAATATCTTTGATATGGATGCTAATAAAGTTCATTTTGTAACAGAGTCAATGATAAAGTCTTTATTAATAATAAACTTTAAAGTTATTATCCTTTGACTGCTAATAAATACCTAACGTTTTTTTGGTTTCATTGTCGGTTATATGATAGTTTATGTTAAATTGTGATGTATCTTCTAGAATTTGATTATCATTTACCAACCATTTTCGTAAATTGAATCTGTAACTGTTTAAGATTGAAGACATTTTTTTCTTATAATTCTTGCTTTCTAAGGGAATTTGATCCGGTAATTAAGTCATCGACATAAAAGTCTTTAAGTATAATTTGAGAATAACTAGATTACTTGATTAACAATTGATGATAGTATAATGTTTTATAGGTTGTTCTTCGTCTGTTTGCCAAATAATACGTTATCCGTTACGTTGTTCCTTATTGATCCATATTTGTCGATACATTTTCTCGATATCGAGAGTCATTACGTATATATGCTTACGAAATCGTAATAAAATCGAAACTAAGTTATCCCTTACAGTTGTAACGAACTATTTTGCTTACCTCAGGGTAAGAACATGGGGTAGAAGATTGGGCAAACAAAATAATCGAAACTAGTGCGTACGGCACTCAAGAGTTTGTTGGAGAGCTGGGTCGTGGATAAATTGAAATAAAATTGGTCGGATTGGTGTATCTACAAAATGAAAACAAAGGGATACATACGTAAATCTCCTGGGTAAAAAACGAAATAAGATATGGCAGACAAGGTTACCTCTAGCTATTTCTATTTGTACGCCGCTTTGAAGAAAACTTCCTGCTGGGAGAAAGAAAAAACCTTCTTCCCTAAAATCAAAAATACATACAAGAATTTGGAGACCTTTCTAAATTAAAACACAAAATGGATCAGACAAATAAATCAAACGTTTATTTTTGTCTCAAACAAACAGTTTTCAAAAGTACAGATTATACAAGAGCATACTATATGACAAAACACAAATTAACAAAAACTTACGTGTTATTTGTTTACAAAAGAGATTGCTACAAAAATATTTAAATGGTTCCTAGGTTATAATATGGCCAAATTAGAAAGTTATAATTAAGGATATCCTTTTTTTAAGAAAATATCATAGAATTTAATCTTATATATGAAATATCTTTTATATATAATAATCAAATTAAAATTGTTTTAGAACAACAATAGATTAGAGCAAAATGTCATATGTCAACATAACATTTTACAGAAGACAGAATAAATTATGACATTTTTTTCTAGCTACGACTCTAAGATAATATAAAACATTAATTTTTAATAAAAACAATTATTACAAATGTCTATATAACTTAAAAAAATTAATATATTAATTGTTACCTTATTTTCATATATTGCATTACTTAACTTTAAAAAAAACCTTGCTACATCTTTGGGGAAACTACTTGGACAAATTCTCAAACTGGAAAACAGGAAACGATTTCCATACTCAGGAACGACGATCAAATCAGGTTTGGTGGAGGAGAAATGCAGACGACGGGGACACCCTATATACTAATTTCATCAGTTTCCGGTATCTATACAAATCTTATCATGATTACTCTGTTTTAAACTGCTATTAATTGTAAAGAGTATTATAACTTTGACCGGTCTTAAAACATTACAAAAAAATGAATCAACTTCCGATTCAAAATCGCGCAAACATATTTATCGTCTCAAATCTGTTGCTTCACTGCCGTCCGCAAAACGTCTTCTCAGTTTTAAATCTTTTCTTCGACTCCTAACTAAACGCAATTCAAATTTCCCTTCCTCTCTCCGCAGCTAGTTTGTGGTCTACAAAACCTAAACAAACAATATTACCCCTCGCTCGTCCCTACGAACTACCATAAAACATCTTTATTTTAACCGGAATATTAGGAGACTTCGATGTAAAGAACTACAAATACATCTATATTTTTACCTGACAAGGTAACAAAAAGTTGGAGATTTGAATGTAAACACAGACAAAAACATTTATATTTACTTTTGAATAGGTATAAATACACGTATTATATTGATTATTTTAAGCGGAATAATTTTCTACCTGGCAATGTAACAGAAACAAAACATCTATATTTTTGCCTTAACTCGTCAAAAAAACTTGAAATATTCTAGTTTGAATATCAACCTTCATTTAACTTCTCCGCCGAAATATAAAAAAAACTTGCTATATTATCGATCGTTTTAAAATTTCTATGTAAAAGACAAACACAGATTTCTTGGCAATCTTTATGCGTACTGACGAGATAAACAACCAGGGACGAACTTCAAAATTTAAAACAGAACCTATATTATTATATAAATAGTAAATATGAAAATTTCAAACGCTGCATAGTAGGTCCGACAAGTGTTACATCGTTCAAAGATAGACAGACCATTACTAGATATACCTACATGAACCATCTAAAACTGAAACAAGTTTGAATTCCTTGAATACCAAATGATGAGAAGTTAAAAAACGTTAATGTGATCGTTAATATCATCTGTCTTTGACATGTGTACCGAAGTTTCATATTCAGACATAAACTCTGAGTAAAAGCTTTTAAAGTTTGGATTTTTCCAAAATAAGCATTCCATAGCATGCATACGTTTCAAAGCATTGTGATATGAATTTCCAGAGAAGAACGTAGAACTAATGGCATTGTTACGATAAATCTTCCACAGTATGCACGTTAAACCGTAATGTTAAAGTTTTCTTTATAACTCTGTTTCTTATGCGATAACCGTTTATAGTTTCCATTAGATCTTCGGATTTCCAAAATATTTCTAAAATATCTTCTAAGGATAAGGAAGTGACGATGTTGCATGATACCGCTGCTACAGGTATACAAGGACCTGAAAGCAACCAACCGAACTTGGATTTTTGTAAGATTAAGGAATTAGTTCCTACTTCAATGGTTTTTCCTTCAAGTAATGAGTAAAAGATTTTTGTGCCTATTAATATGTCAATATCGCGAGAGATATTAAAATTTGGATTCGCCAGAAATATGTTTAAAAAAACCCTTATAAGGGCTACATTACAATAACAAACGTTTTCGGAATAATAATTCCATCATCAGGTTAAAAGCCTAAAATAAGTATGAAACATTTAATTAATCACGTCACATCAATCACGTTTGCTTTAATTAAATGGTTCATACTTATTTTTGGCTTTTAACCTGATGATGGAATTATTATTCTGAAAACGTTTGTTATTTTGATGTAGCCCTTCTAAGGGTTTTTTAAATATACCTACTTACAACGATTTAAACCTCTTTTTATCTTTAAGTAAGTTCCAAACAACATCATAATGTTCTTTGGTAATCAGTATACCTTACAGAATCTTTTGTGCTGAACCTCTTAGACTTCCAATTAAATAAAATTTTCTGACCTTTCGAATATAATTCTCTTCATGAATGAGTGTGACATATTAGTATTAACATTGGGACTACTTATCGTAATTCGATGGTGTATGGTGTTTCGATAATAGACTATTTGATACACATAATACACAAGGAATAATACGAGGAAAATAACAATACCGTACATAAAAGGATTATCAGAAAAACTTAAAAGGATAGGAAATAAATTCAACATTTTAACAACATTCAAAACAACAAACACGTTGAGATCTATTTTGTCCAAAACCAAACCTAACAATAAACAAGAAAGGACAAAGAATTGCATTTATAAAATACCTTATGAATGCGATCAGTTTTATTTAGGTGAAACATCCAGATCATTAAATGTTAGAATAAGTGAACATCAATCTTATATTAAAAATAGAGAATTTGATAGATCTCAAATATGTAAACACGCATGGGATAATGAACATAGGGTTCAATGGAATAATTCAAATGTAGTCCTAAAAGAAACGGATGGTAAAAAAAGAAAAATCAAAGAAGCGGCTCTAATTATGCTGAATGAGGCCAATTGTGTCGCAAATTCCTCGGCAGAATGTAGTAGGATCTGGTTACCAATATTGAAAGAGGAAGTTATTAATAAGAAAATACCAGTATTAGTAAGTCAGTAACATATAGAGCATACATCATTTATGTTTTTTAAATAACGAAACATATAAAATCAGAATTTTGGTGTTTATTGAAGGTAAACTAAATGCACGAACAAATACTTACCATGTCGGGATAGTATTATGAGGTTTTTTCCTGGTTTTTCCCTCATAATTTACTATGGAATCACTAACAGGAGAATTTTACTGTCATCATGTCACGTGTTTGTCTTTTTAAAGACGAATTACATGCTATGATTTTTTTTCTGGTAGATATTCTCAAGTTAAAGTTAATTTCATGTAATCGAATGAACTATCTTATAAGTAAAGTCATCCCAGGAGCGCAACTGAACAATATTGGCAATATCATTTTAAAGTCGTCTACTTTAAAATGCATAATGTATGTCTGAATTGTCAATATAAATGAGTCGGATAAAATTAAATTATTAGAAGAATTTTTCACTATGTAACAAAAAACAAAATTTGTTTAATTTACTGTTTGTATTTTGAGAACGATTTCCGAAGTGTAAATTGAAACGTCAATAAACGTATTTTTATCTTTAGTTGTGGCTTATTCCCAGTTAAATAGTAATTAGACTATTTGA
Source organism: Diabrotica balteata (assembly GCA_918026665.1). NCBI lineage: Eukaryota > Metazoa > Arthropoda > Insecta > Coleoptera > Chrysomelidae > Diabrotica > Diabrotica balteata. Next base: position 83,270,089 of record OU898278.1, on the reverse strand, counting down.
ATTTTCAATCCCTTTTTTTAATTGTGTTATTTTATCATTAGTAAACGTATCTTAAATCGTTTGAAACCTAGTTAGTGCTCTCTTTAAATGCTTACGTGCATTTTTTAAATCGTTTAATTATTCTGCTTCTACTGATTTTGACATTATGATGATCCATCATTATGATGATCGATGTGTTGGATATGTTACTGTACCTATTTGTGCTTGTCTAAGAAAAATCAAGATGATTTTGTACATAATTCTAGGAATGGGAAGAAACAGAAACACACTGGCCCGTTGTTGCTTTCGTCGCTTGTTGCTTTTGATGGCGTTACCTCACAGGAATGATTTGTCTGGATTCAACTTTCAGTTCTCTTTAATATGCTATGCGGCCCAAGGACCATGAAATAATGTATCAACAAGATACAAATCGCTCTATTTTATCCAGAAGTGATTAACAAACCAAATGCAATATACAACATAAAAAGTAATAATTTGTCAACATTGGCATTAGCTACATTTGCATACTTATTTAATTAAATTGTATTTCATTTTTTATTAAGGTCGTTTCCCAACACTTTATTAAAACATATGTCTAGAGATATATTTTCACGAAATTTTTAAGTCGCGAAATTTTTTTTTTAACTCATACTGTAGATTAGAATTAAAATAAATATTGACATAATATTTTTTATTTTCAAGACTTTTCTGAACTACACACAACGCAAAAGTCTTGGGATATTTTTATAAATAGACGTATTTTGTTAATTTGTAATCAACTTAAAAAAAGTAATACAAAATTTGTAGTTTAAATTGTTGTTTAATATGTCAAAAACCATAAATTGCAAAAAAAAAACAGAAAATTGGAGCAAAAAAAATATATATTTTCAAATCACCATGTTTCACATACCACCATAAAATGTCAAAAATACGAAATATAAACTTAAAATAAAGTATGGCCACCACGTTGGTTTATCACAGCTCTACATCTACTGTTCGTGCTCCAAATCGTATTGTTAATGTCTGTTTGAGGTAGTTGTGTCCATTGTTCTCTCAGAAGCTCTTTTTAATTGAAACTCATTATAGATATTGTCCTTATGTGAAATAATTCTTCGTTGGAGAATGTCCCATACATGCTCAATGAGATTTAGGTCCGGTGATTGTGCTGGCCACGGCAATACATCAATACCTTGGTTATCCAACCAGTTTGTTACAATATGCGCAACATGTGGTCGAGCATTATCATGCATAAAGTAAACATTTTCTCCAACAGCAGCAGCAAACGGGAGCACAACAGGTTCAAGAATAGTGTCCAAATATTGCTGACTTGTGAGAAAGCCACGTGGGAAAATGAGGTCAGTTCTACCGTCAATCATGATTCCGCCACATACCATTAATGTACCACCTCTGTATGCATATACTTCTTGAAGATGCCGTAATCGTTCTCCATTTCCAGGTCGTCTCCAAATTCTTATCTGACGAGAATCTGGATGAAATCCATATCTAGACTCGTCACTAAACAAAACTGTGGTTCAGTTATTGTCAGTCCAATTCTGAAACTCTTGACACCAGGTTAATCTTGCAGCGCAATTGCCTCTGGATAGAGATGAACATCTCAGTGGTCACCGACTACGAAGATTGGCTTCATGGAGACGATTAATCATAGTACTGCTGCTAATTGTTATATTATGTGCAAGCTCTAATTCATTAACCCGCTCGGGTGCTATTATTGTTGGCTGCCTTCTGGCATTTAAAATGAAATATCGGTTTTGAGCGACGGTTGTAGAGTGACCACGTCCTGGATGTTGCTCGGCTGGACTCTCAGTATCTCTAAACCGACGCCACAAACGACTTTCGACGCTTTGGGAGACACCCAGCTGGTCAGCAACTGAGTTTGTCGCATACCAGCTTGAAGGAGGCCCACAGCTCTATTCATCTCGTCCAACGTTAAATGTTGTCGTTACAGTAAAAAGACAATATATTTAACTCACCTATTAATCAAGAATAATATAAAATGAATAAAATTAAAAATAAACAAAACATAAAAATGTCAATTTTTTTGTCCCTTACAAAAAATATTCTAAAACACGTATTGCTATCAGTTTTACAAATGTTTTTTTGATGAGAAGTGTGTCTGTATCAACAATTATGGTACAAGAAAATGTATATGGTCATGAAATTTTTGTCATTGGCATTGTCAAATATCCTTAGAATTTTGCGTTGTGTATATTTTTACAACTTCATCTTTTTTAGGACAGTACCCCTGGCATGCCGCACTCTACCGAAAAGAAGGACAGGAGAGAATTTACATATGCGGTGCTTCTCTAATTAGTGAGCAACACGTAATCACAGCTGCTCATTGCACTACTATCGACACTCAAACACGTAATCCTAACGACATGGTTATTATATTAGGTAAAATATATTTATTGATTTATGTACCTCCACATACATGCCTATTTATTTCATTCTTTTACACTAGCCTTTGAACCAGTATGAGAGATTTGTAATTACTTTTAAGATTGAATAGGTACTTTGAAGAGTAGTTAAGTCTTCAATTTTATTCTTGAAAATTTTTTCGTTAACCAGCTCCCTGAACAGTTTGAAACAATTGAATCTGTTAATTGTTACTTACCATTATTACACAAACCAGCAGTGTAAAGAAACGCCGGAAGAATAATCTGCATTCTTAAGGGCTGTAAAAGCCGTTGAAATTTTTTAGTATTGTCTAAGCCAATATTAAAAATGTATAGATAGGTTTCACTGCAGACGTTATCTTTTTAGCAAAAAAGATGAATTTGTTTAGAAACATTCCCTAAAAAACGATTATTTCAGTAAACAAAGTACATACTGCATTAAGTGCTGTACATAAACATGCATATACCGAAATATTTTTTCTGAAATCTGAATTATCTAATTATACGCATCAAAATACGCAATTCCTTAATCCGTTGATAAGCATCTTCCTGAAAATCGTACAAGACTATTAATTTCATAGGTCGAGATTATTACTCTAGAACTGTTTTAGGAAATAAATACGACTGATGCGTTTGACGTTTCTTTAGATACAATAGTAGATATCAAGTAATTTTTTATGTATTATTTCATGCTTGTTGACCCCAAAATGCATGGTGACGTCAAAGAGTGGTGATAATATGCCATTATTTGTCGAGAAAGTAGGCTAAAGTCGGCGAGTCCGCGTATCTCGATGGCAAGCGTTGCTAGCGCGACGAGATCTTGATCTAACTCTACGGTATCGGATGATTAAATGCTTTAACTAACTTTATTTAAACTTAAAACTTACTTTGTTACAAACATCACAATAACTAATTACATTATTAATAATCGCTTAGAGAATTATCCTTACTGATCCGTAGAATCACCGATAATAATCTTGATCCTTCACTAGCTGGCTTATCTAATGAGAACGAACTATCTCAAAAGAGCTGCCTAGTCGTAAAGAACACAGTAAATTCTCGAAGGTCATCCCTGCGTCGAAAGGATTTGTTCGTTAAATATTTCAGCGGCGAAGAGAGATTTCGAATTCTCTAACGCACGACCGGAATCAGAGGTATTTTACTCACAACAATATTATTCCAGCTAATACAATATGATTTTAACAAGTTGGAACATGATTGATTACCAAACCTATGACCAGCATGTACATTTACCGTATATTTCCAAATCTGTGAATAGGAAGGCGAGGATTGATGGAATAGCCAGCACGATCAAGTATGCCAGATGGTTGTGTTGGCCAAGTACTTGGGTAAAACTCTACAACCTCTCGCTAAAAATGCTTCATCCTTCGTCAAAAATTCTTTTCATTTCATTGAACTTCTTAAACAATACCCTATCTCATCGTCAGACATTCTAGTAAGTTTCGATATGATTTCACTCTTTACAAACATTCCTATAGACGAAACTCTAAACATTTTGAAAACTAAATACAATATCCAGCAAGACCATTTATCTCTCATTAAACATTGTATGTCCGACACTTATTTCATCTTAAAAAATCAATTCTTCAGGCAAATAAATGGTGCTCCAATAGGCTCCACACTATCCCCAGTAATTTTCAATATCTTTTGGAAGATTTTGAGACCCGAGCACTATTCACATCAATGCTTAAACTCACATGTTGGCTACGATATGTTGACGATACATTCGTTATTTGACCTAATGACAGGGATGCTTTGGTGTCTTTTCAAACCCATCTGAATGATATACATCCTAGTATCCAGTTCACGATGAAGGTGGAAACTGATTCATCTCTATCGTTTCTCGACATTATCATAAAAAGGCCAATCCCAAGGTTTTCATCACTCTGTTTATCTACAACCCACCCATACCAATCGTTACCAACTGTATGCCAACTCTCATCCTCCACCTTCACAAATTAATTCAGTCATTAATGCCCTTGTCTCCAGATCAATACGCCTTTGCGATGATTCAAGTAGCCCCGCTGAGCTCTTTAGTTTAAAACAAGCCCTTATCCAAAACGATTACCGCGAAAATCACATAATTAGGACCCCCAACAAAAACTTTTATCTCTTGTCCAATCAATCATAGACAACATTCCAAATGAACAATACGGAGTTTATGAAATTCCTTGTGCAGGCTGCCCACGATCCTATATAGCCAAAGATATCGTAGAGTCCAAAATAGGATTTATGAACATTCCATTTCTGTTTTCAATTCCGACTCAATTTTAGCTCTAGGTCAACACCATTTTCAGACAGGTCACAAAATTTATTTTGAAAACTCCAGAACCATAGCCCTCATTCGCTTCTATAAACCAAGAATTATCCGAGAAGCCATAGAAATTGAAAAAAGGCTAAATTGTTTCAATAAAAGAGATGACGACATACAGTTACCTTCGCCATGAAGACCTCTCATAAAGAAAATATCGTCTGGTCCACCCGCTAATCACAATCCTACTGTCAGAAATGTTCGCGCTAAGCTCCGAGCCAATCGACGCGACAATCCCCACGCGTCAATCCCCACGCCAACCTCCACCCAAACTGTGTCACCCTTATAACGAACTATTTTGCTTACCTCAGGGTGAGTACATAAGAGTAGAAGATTGGGCTAACAAAATAATCGAAACTAGTGCGTACGGCACTTAAGGGGTTGTTGGAGAGCTGGGTCGTGGATAAGTTGAAATAAAATTGGTCGGGTTGGGGTATCTACAAAATGAAAACAAAGGGATACTTACATAAATCTCCTGGGTCAAAAACGAAATAAGACATGGCAGACAAAGCTACCTCTAGCTATTTCTATTTGGACTCCGCTTTGAAGAAAACTTCCTGCTGGGAGAAAGAAAAAATTTTTCTTCTCTAAAATCAAAAATACATACAAGGATTAGGAGACTTTTCTAACTTAAAACACAAAATGGATCAGACAAACAAAACAAACGTTTATTTTTGTTTCAAACAAACAGTTTTCAAAAATACAGATTACACAAGAGCATACTATATAACATAAAACAAATTAACAAAAACTTACGTGTTATTTGTTTACAAAAGAGATTGCTACAAAAATTCTTGAAATGGTTCCTAGGTTATAATATGGCCAAATTAGATTATCAAACCTTAAGGATATCCTTTTTACGAAAATACTGTAGAATTTAACCTTATATATGAAATATCTTTTCTATATAGTAATCAAATGAAATTGGTTTTACAACAATGGATTAGAGCAAAATGTCATATGTCAACATAACATTTTAAGACAGGATAAAATATGGCATTTTTTGGCTAAGACTGTAACATAATATAAAACTTTAATTATTACAAATTCTTTTATTTTAATGACAGCAATTATTAAAAATGTGGATCGAGATGTTAGTACCAATAGGGAGCTGTCATGTCAGCGCTATTATTGCTTTTAAAATATGAAAGAGTGGGGCAACAAATGCAACAGATATTTTTATGTAGACGCCGCGTGGCCGTAGAATAGGATAAAATTTTTGCGTTTTATAACATTTAAAAAATAATAATAATATTTTAACTTTTAATAAATGAATCCTTTTAGAAAAAATATTATGATTCAAATTTTTAATTTAAATGTGTACAAATCTACAAATAATATAATTAAAACTCTTTTCTTGTTTACTATAAATAAAATTAATTTAATCAATAAAGTCATCAATCACCGGAATTAAATATTTCCAAAGTTTCTAAATTTAATAATTTCTTCTTCTTTGTTTTTAATATAATTTATTATATGTAAAACAGAACACTGTTTTTTCTGCAGAATATATTTAATTTGATACATTTCGCCTAATTTCATATTTCTTAGAAGAAAATAATTTTAAAATAACTATTTTTATTTCAAGTATTATTGTTCTTTAGATGCTTTTAAAATTTTATTATATACTAAATATACCTACTTCCATTCAAGAGTGTATTCTTAAGTGCATTTGGTCAGCAGACGAATCTTTTCTCACTTTACCTCTCTCGTCCACTGACAAAGAATATAGTCGCATGCATTATTTGATATTTATTTTAAAACCTTATTTGATCGGTAAACATCGTACAAGAGTAAGTGAAAAATTGTCTAAACAGTTAAATGAAAAGTCCTGAGAAAATTAAATTTTTGGTTGAAAAATTTTGAAATTTTTAAAAAATATTTCGTTAATTTTTGGGCAGAAAAACAGTATAATAAAAATTTATGTGACGGTTTTTCGTTGTGTTGGAACAAATCTATTTTTAAATCAAAGTTATAAAATTTTAAAAATAAATGCTTTGAATATTGTAAATATCATACCTTTTTAAATTTCAAAATTAAAAATTTAACAATTTAATATATTAAAAATCAAGATTTTATTCTGAAAAAAACAAAAAAAGCATCGAAATTTGTTTAGGCGTAGATGCAAAGTTAAATAAATACCTCCGTTCATATAACTTTCCCACTTTCCCCTAACTACATCTTTTATGATAGTTTTAAGCCGACTGCCAGAAGTGTTTTGATTTTGAAGTATATACTGTTTGTATATGCCATACAGTTTGTAAATGTATATACCATTTGAACTGTTCTTCTATAAGCGTCTAAGCGTCTATATTCTTTGATAAAACTTTAATTATTATAAATTCTTTTATTTTAATGAAAGCAATTATTAAAAATGTCCATATAACTGGAAAGAAAATTAATATATCAATTGTTACCTTATTTTCATATATTGCACTACTTAACTTAAAAAAAAACTTGCTACATCTCTGGGGAAGCTACTTGGACAAATTCTCAAACTGGAACACAGGAAACCATTTCTATACTCAGGAACGACGATCTAAGACATAAATGGGGCCGAATCTAGCAGGCAAACAAAAAAACCGTTGGGGATATCCTATATATTAATCTTTAAAAATTCCATTACTCTCCGGTACACTGTATAAATCTTCCGATGATTACTCTGTCTAAAGTGATATGCAAAGAGTATTATCATCTTATCGGTCTTAAGACATAACACAAAAAAAATGAATCGACTCAATTCAAATTTGCCCCAACATAACACCTCGTCTAAAAGCTATCTTGACTCTACATCGTTCAGTTGATCAGGCTTAACTTCTCTTGCTTGACTGACTTACTGCGTTGCATTCTACAAATTCGACGCCACAATCCATTTCCCCTTCTCGTCTGGCAGCTAGTTTTGCCTACAAATTTAAACATAAACAAACAATATTACCCCTCGCTCGTTCTTAACAACTTCGAAACGACAACAAAACATCTTGAAATATATACTTTTAAATTGGGTAAAAATAACACGCAATTTTTTTTACCTGACAATGTAACAGAGAACTGGAGATTTGAATGTAAACACAGACAAAAACATCTACATTTACTTTTGAATCGGTAGAAATACACGTATTATATTAATTATTTTAAGCGGAATAATTTTCTACCTGACAATGTAACAGAAACAAAACAAAACAAAAAATCTATATTTTTGCTTTATCTCGTCAAAAAACTTTAAATATTCTAGTTGGAACATCAACACTTATTTAACTTCTCCACCGAAATATAAAAAAAACTTGCACAACTTGAGATAAACCAACCAGGGGCGTACTACAAAAATTTAAAACTGAATTTATATTATTATATAGACATTAAACATAAAACGGTACACCCTCGACGGTATAATTTAACAGTCCTCTGTTCCCAGTAGCAGTAATGCTTTGGTTAGTTATCAGTGTCGTATGGGGTCTCGGAAGACTGAGACCTCGGAAGCCCTGAAGCAGACATCAAATAGAATGTCGAACGCTCGGCGCACTGATAATCTACACGGTCCAACCCAGAACACTGTTTTTTTTTGTATAGCTATGAAGGACTTCTTATCATAGGTTTAAATTCTCAGTATTATTTATATTGTAGGCAAAAACGGATTGTGGGTAGATGGTCAAAATGAACAAACATTTCAGGCTACCAAAATAATTGTCCACGAAAGCTTCAACAGGTCAAATTTTTTCAACGATATATCTATAATAAAGCTAGACAGACCAAGTCAATATACCAAATGGGTAAGACCTATATGTTTATGGGAAGAGGGTACTTCTCTTGATACTATCGTCAATCATACAGGTAAATTAACTAAATTATAAATCCATATATTATTAATGATTTCTCGAGAATTTTAGGTACAGCCGTTGGATGGGGTAGCGATCACAAAAACAATCCAACAACGGATCTTTTAATGCAAGCACAAATGCCAGTCATAGATACCCTAAAATGTATAAGGGCGTATCCAGAGTTTTACTCAATATTTACCGACACAACCAATTTTTGTGCTGGATATGGAAATGGTAAGATTGTCTTCTTAATTTTAATTATTAATGAAGAGCCCAACAAAGTACTTACGCTAAGGATTACCAGGACAATTCTTTTTTTCAATTCCCTTCCATCTTTCTCTTTCTTTACTAGTTGTTTGATCCAGCCAATGGCTTGAAGATCTAAACCTGCGTCTATTTCCTTTAATTTTACCCTTGATTATCAGTTTTTTATTTGTTTGATGTTCAACCCAGGATATTTAACGTGCGGTTGTGCACCCACATCTCAAAAGTCTCAATTTTATTTTCAACTGATTTTTCAGGGTCCACGTTTTAGATGCATATGTTACTATAGGAAAAATGAGTACTCTTACCAGCCTTAATTTTGTGCGCTTTGTTATTTTAGAGTTTGATCAGTTTGATCATAGCTCTTCTTGCAATACTAAACATTTAACGTATCTCACCGTCGCATTCTCACTCGTTGGTTATGAGATATTCCAGAGTATATATAATTATGTATTACTTCAAGGAACTCAATTTATTTAATGTTTTAAAAATTGTTGTGTATTCTGTCTACTATCATGATGTATGCTTAGCTTCCTCCGTGGATGTATTAGTTATTGCTCTGGAATCCTCAGATTCTTCTAACAATATTGCCACAAATTGGTGACATCATAGCTTCTCTATTGATCCTTTCCCAAGTTAACATGTTCATTTTCTAACTTGACTGCACCGTACTGTCAAAAATACGTATACTTCATCTACTTTACATACCGTTGCACGTCATTATCGATATCAGAGATCGAAGTTGACATAGTTGCCAAAGTATAAAAAAAATTCTGAATCTATTTTAAATCAAATAGGTCACATAATTATTGCAAAAGTGGATTATACAACAAAACAAATTAAAATTAGACACATTTATAATAATAATAATAGTAATTAATAATACACACTAATTTTGTTCTAAAAAGAACAGATTTTATTAAATAGGTAAAACTATAAACCAAGAGGTATTCACTTTAAAATTCAAAATAATAAAATACAAAAAGTGTCAACACAGCAACTGTCAAATAAGTGTTACCAATTTATGCCAAAATATCACCATCGTTCGATTAGTTACAGTGTGTTCCGAACAAATGTTCTTCACAAAAACGCTTTATAATGCATTTATACAAATTAAATGAAACATATTATTGCGTATTTCTTTGAGTTAACATTCATAGAAATCTTTAAATATTATTTCTACGCGTATATAATAAAATATTTCTAGTGGCTGTAATGCCAGTGTACTCGGCAAAGTGATTCTAAAAAAGAACACACCTACCGCCTAAATATTTCGTGTACGTTTTAAAACGTTTGGCATTCCTTTCCTTAGGTATAGATAGTTCAAGCACCCCTGACCATGGAGCTGCGCGAAGGCGGAGTCAAGCTCACGTAAAGTCAGAAAGGTTCTATTGTAAGTGGAATTATACAGTGCATAGTACAATGCGTTTCGCCTGGAAGTGGGGACTAAACCCAATTTCGTCTACTGCGCCGTGGTCAGTAGTGCTTGCACGCACTATAGCTTAGCTTCCTCCGTAAATGTGTTAGTTGTTGCTCTGGAATCCGCATAGTCTTCTAAAATGATTACCACAAATTGGTCACATTACTCCTGTAGTGATCCTTTCCCAAGTTAACATGCTCCTAATAATCAGAAATAAGTATATACGGTTGTCTTCCATCTTATGCCTTATGCCGATACCTACTAACTTTGTTTTGCTAATAATTCGCATTAAACTTTTCTTGTTACACACACACACACACACATATATATATATATATATATATATATATATATATATATATATATATATATATATATATATATATATATATATATACATATACTTTTTTATGTGTTTAACTAACCATAATATTTATATTTAAGGTACATCCGTATGCACAGGTGACTCAGGAGGAGGTCTTGCTTTCCCAAAAACGGGATCAAATGTCTGGCAACTACGAGGAATTGTTTCCAATACAGTAGCTAAACAAGGTACCTGTGATCCAAATTACTATGTAATCTTCACAGACGTAGCTCAATATTTAGAATGGATAGCTAAAAAACTTAAAATGTAGTCTTAATCATAATTATACAAATAAATTTAATGTCTTTTTATACTTTAATAGAGTTTACTTATTTTGTAACCATTCCCGGGGTAAACTTATTAAAAGTGGTAAAATACATTTAAAATTATGGTAAGGGGGGTATGTTGTTTTTTTCCCTTTAATTATCGTTGAGTTTGTTCAATTATTTTTTTACTTAGGGAAAGAGTGGATTTTCAATGTTAACAGGTATTTATTTAGCACTGTTCTTACATGAACAAACTGAAGATTAACAAGACTTAGATAAAAAACAAAAAAAAACATGAATTGTTATATAACCTCTTAAGTAAAAAAAAAACTAATAATCCATATGGCCCTTTTTTTAGTAGGACGCATGCCACATCACCAATAATACAGGACGCAGAGCAACCTACAGGGTAGGCAACTATACAACACATTGCAACACAGGTTGCATACACTTAGGAGATTTGTTACAAAAACATGGAATATCTGCACTAAGCTACAGATGACCAAAACTGGGAGAGTCTGACTTCAGAGATGCGGCACTTGTACTGAATTCTCCAGAGTAGCTATTTTGGATTTTTACTTTACATGTGACCTTAAACTTGTCATCTTTACTAATATTTTTAATCAGTTTGACATGAATTTCGAAGAATTGCATTGCTTCATATACTTTGCTTTGTGCAACGGTATCATATACTGCTTTGAAATCTACGAACATGTGAAAGGTGTCGATATCAAATTCTTTGGTTTTTTCAAGTATTTGCCATTACGAAAATCTGGTCTACTGTTGAGCGTCCAGGTCTGAATCCACTTTGATATCCGCCAAGAAATTTCTTATATTATGGACTATGAATGTGTGTAAATTGTTCGAGAGTATCTTATAGACTGTTCACAAGTGTTACCTTTTGTAATTTCATTCACGCTAATCGCCTTTCTTGTGTAGCGGGCGCAGCGAATCGATGTTCCACTTCTCGGGCATTTGTTCTTCTTCCCATACTCTTGCTATAATCGTGTGGAATTGCTTGATTAGGTACTTATCCTAATACGTGTAGAATTCTGCCGGAGTTTTATTAGTTCCTGGTAAGATTTAACCGTTGCTTCGCATGTTTATTTGTTGCATGACTCTATATGCATGATTTTTTTCATCTATAATAGCTTCCTCGCACTCAGCATTGAACCAACCCTTCTCTATTTGAACCTCTTCCGTTCCTAGAATCTGATTTACTGCAAATTTTATTACATTTTTTTATACATTCCATTTACCACTCATTATTTATTTGGTTTCCGGGTCTAGGTAGTCATTAGATTATTGTCTTCTGCTGGTACTTTTCCATTACTTGTTCATCCTTCAAGAGGTGAGGCTTGTACCTCTCCGGTTTCCCACCTTTCATGTTCTTTGCACATGATATTATTGTGTGGAATTTTGATCATACTAGATAGTGGTCTGAGTAGGTGTTAGCACCTCTGTAGCTACGGATGTTCTCAGACTAAAGAAGTGTCTACTGTCTACAAAAATATGGTCAATTTGGTTTTGTGTGAGTCCATCCGAAATGCCCATGTCACCAAATGTATGCTTTTGTGGAAGAAGCTACAAACCACCATACCTCTCGAGGCTGGAAGTTGACTACTCCGCTTTTTTTTCATTCATTTACAAATTCGTGATGTAAATGCTGCCTATTAAAAAAATTGAAATTCATTTGTAAATACGTTTAAATTAGTTAAATTTAATACTACGGCGCGTGTGTATCTTAGCGAGAAATTTCTTGGGCCATTTTTTTATGTCTAAGTGGTGGGGTGGCATGTTGCTAGCGACATGCTTAGCTTTTGATTTAGTCAGTTCCACAGATCACCTACCTCCTATTAGTGGTCTGTGGTCAGTTCAATTTAATCAAGCGACACAATCAGTTCGAGAGCGGTCGTCTATCCTTAGTGTTTCAGGTACCTATGCATTGAGAAATTCAATCGTTAAAATATTGGCTTGCAAATTATTACAGACAATATTTTTTCACCTACATGCAGTAATTTGTCCATTAGAATAACGGTTAACAGTTGTACTGTTTTTAGTTGTTGGGCTAAAACAAAGTAGAATTTACAAAAATTGATTAGGCCGGTATTAGGGCACAATTTTGGTGGCTAATCTAATTCCGGCCCAATGGGCCGTAATTACGAATATTTATTGTTTTTTTTTTAATTTAACTTTTTGTTCTTTAGTATCAAAAATAAATAAAAAAAGTAATAAATACTTAAAAAAATTACCAAAAAATTATTATCTAATTCCGTCTATACTTATTTTCTATAAAAGCAAAAAAGGAAGTTTACAAGTATTAAGTCAGGTACCTAGTTATTTCTAATGGTAGATTAAAAAAAATCTCGCATTTGTTCAAAAGGAAATATTTTTTTTGTAACTTACTTAAGGTAAAATATATAGTCTGACACATTATTAATTATACAAAAACATTAACATTATTTTATTTTATGCTGGGTGGTTTAAGTTTACGTTTTGAACCTTGACAAAGGCAAGGGTCTCCTGCCGAAACGTTGATCTCAATGGACAATAAAATCTAGTTCCAAATTTAATAGTAGTTATTAAACCTAAACCCAAGAAATACCATTGTCTATATATATACAGGGTGTTTAAAAAATGTATGTCATAAATTAAATCACGCATTCCAGGGACAAAAATAAATTGATTGAATCCAACTTGCCTTAGTACAAAAGTGTACACAAAAAAGTTACAGTCCTTTGAAGTTACAAAATAAAAATTGTTTTTTTTGCATTATCTCCTAAACTACTTGACATTTTGTAATAAAAATGGACACGTTACTTTCTTGTTCTGAACGCATTTTTCATAAAAAAGAAACAACAAAATGCGCATAGAAAAATTTTAATGGGGGTGTGCAGCCCTAAATCCCCCCCCCCTCCAACTTTTGAGTACGTTCAAATCGAATGAATTTTGTGGCATCATTAGTTTAACACATTATTTTTAAAACTTTTTCGCCTCTTATCACTTTTTCGAAAAACTAGTTTTTTCCTAGTTGGCATTTTTCTACGGATACAATAATTACAAACAGTTCCATCAATACTAGTCAATAATTTGAAGCTATAATTTATTTTGTGAATAAGAATAATATTAAAAATTTTGATATTACAATGGCCTACACATTTCAGAAAATGGCAGATATGCATTTAACTTTGGGTAAGTTGGATCAGATTAAATTATGATTTCAATAAACTATCGGGAATGTCGTAGGTGAATGTCAAGGAAATAGTGCAGCAACCAGGCGTTATGCAGTAAAATACCCCAATCGAAAAACACCCGATAGATGATTATTTCTGACCATTGATCGTCGTGTACGGGAAACGGGTACATTCCAACCGCAAGTTGATGGCATAGTGGTCGTCCAATAATGGATGTAACTGATGAAGACATTTTAGAAATCATTAAAGAAGTCTCTGGAACAAGTACAAGGGTACTAGCTGCTCAACTAAATGTTCCTCATGTAAGGGTTTAGAGACGTTTGAAGGATCAGCTTCTTAAACCCTATCACTTAACAACGGTTCAAGAGTTATTGGTTGAAGATTATCCTAAAAGGATTGGATTTTGCGATTGGTTGTTGGCTGATTGATTATTGTTTACGCACGAGGCTACCTTCAGGAAATGAAATAACAAATCATCATAAAGAGCACATTTGGGCCGACGAAAATCCTCACGCCAAAAAAAAACGACTCATTGCCAAAGGACATTCAAAATTAATGTTTGGGTAGGAATTGTGGATAACAATCTAATAGGCCCAGTATTTCTTCGCAGCAATTTAAATGGTGATAATTATTTGCAGTTCTTGGCAAACGATTAACAAGAGTATTTGGAAGAAGTGAATATTGCAATAAGGCAAAATATGTGGTTTCTACAAGATGGCGCTCCACCGCATTACAGTAATGAAGTCCGGGACTACCTTTGCAGGCAGTATCCTGGTCGGTGGATTGGAAGGGATCGTGACGCACCTATTCCTTGGCCACCCAGAAGTCCAGGTATTAATGAACTCTTGCTTTTGAGGGTTAATGAAAGAGAAAGTTTATTCTGTAACAATAGAGGACGAACAACAATTGAGGGTTAGAATAATTGAAACTGCAAATTAATTTCGTCAGAAAAATATGATTTTTCAGCGCATTGAGTTTTCCTTATTAAAATGATACCGAATGTGTATTGAAGAAAATGGGGTCATTTTGAATATTGTTTGTAATATCATATTTATAGAGGTTATAGCATTTTTTGTACTTGTTAATTCATTTAAGTGTTTTCTTTAGTTGCACGTAATTTTTTAAAGGTTAATGAAAAGGGCCGTAACTCAATAAAAACTGTTTTTTAAAAAAAGTGATAAAAGGCAAAAAAATTTAAAAAATAATATGTTAAACTAATGGTGCCACAAAATTAATTTAATTTAAACGTACTCAAAAGTTTGGAAAGATTTAGGGCTGCACACCCCCTTAAAATTTTTCTGTGCGCTTAGATTTTGTTGTTTCTTTTTTATGAAAAATGATTTCAGAACAAGAAAGCAACGTGTCCATTTTTATAATAATAATAATAATTTTTATTAATAGCACATGGCTAGAAAAATATACATATAGATACATCAATTTATACCCTTAAAATTAAATCACAATGCTTTGCTTAACATATATCTTACAAAAATTTTTAAATTGAGCTAGGTTTCCAGAAGCCTTAATATTTTCCGGTAATTCATTGTATTGCTTTAATCCCCTATAAAAAAATGTTCTGACCAAAATTAGTGTTGACCCTATTCAGATAAAAGTTATTTCTAGAACGTGTGTTGTGTTCATGTACATCTCGAACAAAGGTACAATTATTACACAAATGCACAGGTATCAGACCATTTAACATTTTATAAACAAAAATCATACTATTACATACAATTGTCTGTCTTACACTTAAAACATTTGCCATTGTTAGCATGTCAGTTCTACTAGTGTATACACTACATCCTAATATTATCCTTAAGGCTTTATTTTGTTTTTTCTGCAGTACGTTCATTTGAGAAGCATTCATTAAAAACAGCAATGTAGAGCAAAAATAGAGATGGGGAGCAATAATCAATTTATATATGGTCAACCTAGACCAGCAACTTAAATTTTTTGACATTCTTCCCAATGCATAGATTTTTTTTGCTATTTTGTTTGTAACAAACTTAAAATGTTCAACAAAACTTAAATTTTCATCTATAATACATCCCAAATACTTCTACTGAACCACTCTCTCCAAAGCAATATTATTAATTTTTACATCTTTTATTATGTCATTTAATTTAAAATTTTTATTCTTTATAAGCATCATTTTTGTTTTAGTTACATTAAGACTTAAGGAATTATTATCGAGCCATTTTAATATATTACATATCTCTTCATTTATTATATCGATTATTTCATCTACCTTATCCCCTATTGCATATATCACAGTATCATCGGCAAACAACTGTACCTTACACTTTTTAACAACATCAACAATATCATTTATATACAGTATGAAAAGAGTAGGACCTAACACAGTTCCCTGTGGCACACCATACAGAGACTTCTGAGCCGATGAAATGGCACCATATTTTGTCACTTGTGTTCTATCAGTCAAATATTCTTGAAACCACTTTATAATTTTTTTACCAAAGCCATACTTTTCCATCTTTCTCCATAGCAGTTGTCTGTTTATGATTTCAAATGCACGTTTAAAGCCTAAGAAAACCACACCAATCATTTTCCAGCACTCCAGCGCACCCTTCCGGTCCAACAAAACCGTCTGCATTGCACTCTCACAGGAATTTCCTCTCCTAAACCCTGCTTGGAATTTAGTTAACACATTATTGCTTTCCAAGTACTCCATTATTTGATCATTTACACATAATTCCAGCAGTTTTTCGTATGGTGGTACCATATTTATGGGTCGAAATTCCTCACACTTAACAGTTCCATGAACCTTCTCAATTGGTACAACCAGACTTATCTTCCATTTACTTGGGAATACGCCACTTTCTAGACTACCCCTTTTAAATAAGCAAAATTTTGTCGCATATTACTTCAAAGGAACTCTTTAAAATTTGAACTGTAATACCATCAATATTACTTTCTTTGTTTTTCATTTCTTTCATTTGTTTTTTTAAATCTTTCATTTCTAACATTTTGAAAGTTTCCATTTTGCAGTCGACATTTATTGAACTACAAATTTCTTGGTGGGTTTTGTTTGAAATAATGCTATCTGCTATGTCTTTTACACTGTCTAGAAAAAATATATTAAATCTTTCACTTATCTCTTTACCAGTAACCCCCCACCATCAAATATTATTTCACTTTTAGCTTCATGGTTTTTTTTTTGCCATTTACAAGCTCCTTTAATGTTTTCCACATTCTTGTTGGGTCGTTCTTACAATCATCTATTTTTTCCTGATAATAATTTTGTTTGGTAATTCTGATTAATGCTACGACTCTATTTCTTTGTTGTTTGAAATCATCCAAGTCAGTATCAGTTTTAGTAAATATAGCCTTTTTGTAATATTGATCTCTTTTTTTAATTTCATTCGCAATGTCTTCATTATACCATAATTTATTTCCCCAAACATCCTTCGTATTAATAGACTTTTCTGGAGCAAACTGATCGAGTGCAGACAATACATTAGTTATTAGAATATCAGCATTGTTACTTACATCTATAGAGGAACTTGACGGCCACTGCATATCCATAAGTTTCATTTGAAATCCTGTCACATCCATTATATTGTACTTTCTATAGGTTTTTGTAAGTGTCGTCTCATTGTTTCTACCCAGATCAGCTACAATTATCGAATGATCTGTAATCTTTGGAGTTGGGAGCACCTTGCAACTAATGTCTTTTTGATTTGTAAGTACTAGGTCAATCCTAGTAGATGTCGATTTTGTAATCCTTGTGTATTCGTTTATTAGCTGATAGGTACCATTTTTAATAATAATATCATTTAATTTCATAGAGTAAAAGTTTATACTTGCCAAATCTATATTAAAGTCTCCCAATATCACAAAGATAGCATCAGTCTCAATGCTATCTAAAAACGCATCCAACTCCTCCAAAAATTCCGCATGACTTGCACTAGGTGAATGGTACAGACAATAGATGTAAGATTTCTGGTTTTCTATATTTATTTGTATTCCTGTTAACCATATATTCCTGTTTTTTTCTTCTTTAATAATTTCTTTATAACGATACCTTTTTTTTATATAAATTGATGTTCCTCCTCTATGTCTACTTGAAGAAAAACCAGCAACTGAGTTGTAGCCATCAATATCTATTTCATTTGATGCAAAATCTGAAGTAACATGGGTCTCCGATAAACACATAATAATTGGCTTTTTCTGACTTGCAATCCATGATAACTGTGTTTTATGTGTGCTAAATCCTTGAATGTTTAGGTACAGAATGGTTGGACTTGATTGCTATATTTTACAATTACCATGTGATAATTCAGGATACCTTATTTTTTCTTGTAATCGCTCTACTACTTTCTTATAGGCTTCACAATTCCTATCATATGCTTTATGTTTCAAATCAATATTGGAAATTTTTAAAACTTCTTCTGCATATTTGCAGTTTACACAACAAACTATACGTGATTTACAGTCTTTTACGTGATGCTCACCAGCGCATTGCTGACACGTGGGCGTCTCTTTTGCAAGGTGACCAAACCTCCAACAATTGTAACACTGTTTAACATTTACGCTTTCTCTAAAAAAATAGCTCTTCCAACCAATATGCAACTTTTCATTTTTATTAATGCGTTCGTAGGTATGCACATCCATCTGGAATATAATATTTACCATTCCTTTTCTGTTTTTCATAGTATGGATTACCTTTAGTTCTCTTACACTTGGTTCTGTTGTTATACCATTTTGTACTACAATTTTTTCAATTAGAAGATCTTCATCTTCTATATCCTTTTTATCTAAGTTAAACATTTAAGTTCATTTTATTACAAAATGTGAAGTAGTTTAGGAGATAATGCAAAAAAATAATTTTTATTTTGTAACTTCAAAGGGCTGTAACTTTTTTTGTGTACACTTTTGTACTAAGGTAAGTTCGATTCAATCAATTTTGTCCCCGGAATGCGTGATTTAAGTTATGACATACCTTTTTGAAACACCCTATATATATATATATATATATATATATATATATATATATATATATATATATTGCTATGATGTTTTGTTTGTGTATGAGCAATGAGTACTATAAAATAACATATATAAGTATAGGGTTTTTATCGCGGTTCTCAAAGAATTAATTTGTAAGCACTTTTTTAAATTATCTTTATTAAAATTATTATGAAACACACATATATATCTAATATAGACAATATAAATTTAGAGCAGCCTATCTTGAAATTGAAATTCTTACAATAATTAAATTCTGTCACTGAATGCCTAAATAAAGCTGTTTTCCAAAATAAAGGTTTTAATCACCATTCGATATCTTCGTTATCAGCCTCGCGGTTATCCTTCTTTTTGTGAAATTGCTTCTCCAAATACACCACAATGTTTTAATTATCAGCTTCCACCATTTTAAAATATTTTCTTCTCAATAGCATTTATAAATCGGCAAAATATTCTTTATTTATTGCTTTCTTGTTTATTCTTCTTTCTAATAATCTTAGTTTTTCTTCTTCCATTCTCCAATCACCATATAAATATTATAATTTTAATTTCTTCTAATCTTCATGTACATAATATAGTTTTTAATCGCCAACTAATACTCTCTTAATACTATTTTTTCAATCTCAATGTAATATACTTTCCAAAATATTATAAAACTTTCATACTAAATCACTGTCTTCAGTATACTGACTTGACCAACAAATACTAGGTACTCATTGAATACTGTCCTTTATATTAATTCACTAACTGACCATACAGACTAATTGACTAACTGAATTAATAATAAACTCCATACTGTCCTCCTTCTCCAAATTACAGAATATTTATATCATTTCAATGTTCAAGAATATTCTTGAAAGAAATTATATTCGAATTGTTCTATTTCATAGATATTTGAATGTTCGCGAATATTCTACCACGAAAACAGGTCAACTTCCTTCTATTGACGTCTTATTTGAATTGTCTAGATAATTCTTTACCCTTTTATCGAGAATTTTATGGAAATTTAGGCTTTCAGATCAGAATGTAAACTTATATATAAATTAAACATCTTAAATTAATAAATAACACTATTTTAAATCCATAATTAATTATTTCAAATATCTGGTTTGTTCAAATTCACTCTTATTTACAAAAATCATAATAACTCAGACTTACTTCAGTGTATATTTGGTTGCCTATATACATATGGCGCACTTAAATATATTTATAATCTAAACACATACATCTTGCAGTTGTTATCGAATTAAATAAAAGATAAAATAAAAAAAATATCAACTCTAACCTGAACACAACAAATCGTGAATATATCAGAGTGTCAGCTGCCCCAAGTAGAAACACTGTATATCCAATTTTTTCAAAATCACTTTTGGATATAGTGTGTTATTACCTATCGTTTAAGAAGGAACAAAAAAAAATGAGTAGAACCACAATTTACCGTTGCTATGAAACACTGTATATCACATTACATATTCACTTTACCAATTTAAAACACATTATATCCATATTCCCAAGTATAAACACTGTAGATACTGTATATCATCATCATCATCATCATCATTCCTCAACCTCTTGCATCCACTGTTGGATATAGGTCTCCTCCATGTTCTTCCACTGTTCTCTATCTTGCGCCTTCTGTATCCAATTTCTGACTGTTTTTCTCAAGTCGTCCATCCATCTTTTTGGTGGTCTGCCTCGGTGTCTGATACTGGATATACTGGATACTGTGGGAATCATTGAGTTTACATTCGCCTTGACCCAAAACCGATGATATCATCAAAATCATATTTAGGTTGTTTATATTCGTCAAGACCGTTGATTTTTTAGTTATATGTTAGTTTTGTTATTGTGTTAAGTGAAGTACAGATTTGTCTGCTTAAATTATAGTTTATTGCTATATTGTAGCAATGTGTATTATATATATATATATATATTATATATATATATATATATATATATATATATATATTTATTTATTTATTTATGTAATTTAAAATAGACTTTAAAAATTCTACTGTTAGTGATTAATAATTATCAAATATGAATAAAAATCCAAGAATTCAGTTAATGTGTCGAAATCAGAACAAGAATGACTGGGGAGAATCATTCACAAATGATACTTAAAGCTTAAAGGAAAGAAATTTTTTGCAGATAATATAGAACTTATATACGATCGGTTCATAACGTTCTACGACGTCTTACGATTCCCAATCGCCGTTGTCTTCTAACGTAACACATGTCTTTGTTCAAGCCTCTTTCTCTAACTTTTCTATGAATTCCCTCTATCCAACTTTTCCTAGATCTTCTCCTTTTCTGCCGTCGTTTTGGTGCCCATCGTAGTACTTGCTTGGATAAACTTTCGTCTTCCATACGTTGTACGTGGCCAATCCATCTTAGTTGCTTTGTTTTTATATCGTCAATTATAGTATCATTTACATTCACTATCTTCTACTACTACTACTTCTACATTCTATTCACTATGAATATAGAACTTTCTTCACATTATTATCTTGGTTTTAGGGACGAGCAATCGATTTATTCCAAAGCTGATAGCAATAATAGTTACACTGAAGTGGTTAATTATGAAATGCTTAGACGTGATTTAGAGCTTTCATCTTTAAATGAGGATAGCAACCTCATTTAAAGATTGCCGACCCAGATTACCAACCTGACTCGAAGCCTGGAAACGCGGCTGAACATTGAGATTCGACATCTGAAAGCATACCTACTGAACGCCAAGTCACTAAAAAAAGAAGACAAATGTTAGCTATAGAAAAAAGTAGATATAACAAAAATAAACATCCCATTTTGCCTAGTTGCACTGCGAAGTCTTGTTCTGAATTCAGCGAAGAATGCAGAGCAGATATTTGGAATGCATATTGGGACGCAGATTATACAACTCGAAGGCTGTGGCTTACAAAATGTATTTCACTTAGACATGTTTTGCGTAGAAGACTTCGAGTAGCTGCTAATAAAGTATATAGGAGAAATGAAACAAGAGTATTGTATTTACGTAAAAACGATAACACCGAATTTCTGCCAGTATGCAAACTATTTTTCTAAATACATTTGGTTATACAAGTGATTCGGTTATCAATGAATTATCATATGCTATCAAAAAGGAGTTACTTAATGCATATGTAAAGACAAATCGTGGTAAAAAATTCAGTAATGTCTGTGACAGGGACATAATAGTATATCATATATGCTCTTATAATCTCTGCGTTAGTCATTACCGCCAAAAAACGCCCTTTCACTAGATTGCCGTCGAGTTTAACAGTTTCTTCCATGTTTGATGACTTTAGATTAAAGCATCCACATATATGTAAAATTGAGACTTACAGAAAAATAATGAAGACAATGAAAATATCTTTACACGTGCCTCAAATGGATTCATGTTCTGACTGTTTAGAGTACAAAAACTTTGTAGAAGCAAGCAGCACATGCATAGATAATTCGGTTGTATATTTTACCATAAAATCTCAACGGTAGGCACACAAAAAGAAAGCAGTTGATGCTAATAGATATTACAAAATTGATGCATATCATGCAGAATTACCAGAAACTAATAGAACTAAGTATTTTTCTTTTGACTTGCAAAAATTGTTATTGTTACCAAATATGCCAGGAAACAAAGATTTCTTTTTTACAAGTCATTTAGTTATTTTTAATGAAGTCTTCGCTTCTTAAAAAAAAATCAAGTTCCAACTATTCAGTGGTTTGAGATGAAGCATTTGGCGGTCGTGATGCTTCTAATATCATCGATGCAATATATGCTGTAATTAAAGAAGAGCGTGATAGATACGAACAATTTTGTTTTTTGGGCAGATAACTGTAGTGACAAAAATAAAAATGGTATGTTTATTGCAATAGCCATTATGGTAAATAATGATACCCATACTACTCATGTAAACAACATAACCTTTAAGTATCTTACCAAAGGTCATACACACTTGACTGTTGATGGTATTCATGGTAATATTGATCAACAAATTAAAAAATCAAGAGATGTATTTGACTTTCAAGATTTATTGTCTGTTATAAGAAAATCACGAAAAAATTTAAATGTACTTCAAGTACAAAGTTCATTCCAATGGCCAAAAAAGAAACGGCAACCTCGAAAGGGAGATGAAAATGATCCTCTGAAAACATTTTTAATTAATCCCATAGTAGAAGCTAACTTTTCATGAGGTTCTAGCACCCTCAAATTCAAAACCAACTTCGGAGAGGAAAACTACCAGGAGCTTGAATTCCTGCAAGTAAGGTTTGTGGTGTCAAATTTTCCACAGAAGACCAACGCACGAGGTATTCGTAAAAGCAAAAAAGATGAAATAATACAGAAACTTATTCCGTTCATGCCTGAGAACAGAATATCATTTTGGCTTAATTTGTCGGTCTCTGAGATCTCCTCCAAAACCGTGGATTGAAGCAATTACAGGACAATGACCATTAAAATATTTTTACATTAATTTTTTTATGTACTTGTTAAATGAACGTAAATAAAGTATAATTTGTAGTACTCAATGTCTTTACAAATTTGGATATTTTATTTTATATTCTTAGGTTTCCCAAATAAAAACACTGTATGTGTTCAAAACTTAGTCAGGAAATAAAATATAAAATGCAGACATAAAAATATTTACTAAAAAACAAGAGTATTTTATGCTATATTAATGTGCGTTCACTTTTATTTCAAACGAAACGGAACTTTGTAGAGTTGAGTCTTTCACGTTTTCTGCTCTGGTGAACAATTTTCAAATTGGCGCTTAGTGTTTCTACTTGGGACAGCTGGTGTACCTACTCTGATATGCAATATACAATATACTCTGATCTGTAAATCAATTACAAGGATAGCAATAACATATTCAAGAACTATTAGAAGATTCTTGAGAGGGCAGTGATTATAAATTCAAAATAAACCAAGACACAGATCCAGCAATAATGAATACAAAGGCAATAAACTCTGCTAAAATGTGTAATAAAAAAGTTTATTTTTGTTCAACTTATTTGCCCAAAGATGTTACGTTAATTACGATGATTAACGTTAATCAAAACTTTTGTTATGACTAAAGACTTGTCTGATAAATCAAAAGTCGTTGTTTAATTAAAAGATACGTGTTCAGTGTACGTTATTCGGTGTCAAAGCATTTACACTTAGCGTAGATAAAAAATTGACTTATTTGATACGTGGGACTATAAAGGAATTTTAAGAAAATCATGGGTTGAAGAGTTACTTTGAAGTAACTTATTTTCTTTAATTGGTATGTAAAATATTATAAAATGGAGTATCATTTTAAAATTTGTTTCGATTTTTAATTGTGGAGGATATGACACTGAGTAACGTAGATGTACCCAATAGACAATCCAATAACTGACACATTTTATATTATTAATGCAAAAATTTTTTAATAAGCTGTGAAATGTTATATATATATATATATATATATATATATATATATATATATATTATTATATATATATATTTATATATATATATATATACCTAAGCAGTACCTATAAGCAGTACCTATCTTCTTTTGTGGTTGTAATTTGGCAAGCCATTATTAGAATCTATCTGCTGCTTCAACTTCAACAAATGGTTGGGTTCTGACACCCGCAATGCTGGTAATTATTTTCAAAAATAGCACTTGATAATTTAAGATTCTCTTTAGTTTTGTTTGGTTGTAATGTTTTTTCACATAAACTGAGTCGTATCTAAAACTTTTTAATTTTTTACATACTTTGAAGTATCTTTGTTTTTAGATAGTCTCCGCAAATTCTCAGAGGTCATTATTTTCGTTTTGTGCCTACAACCGCCAGCTTCCTACTAAATTTGATAGCAACCTTACAAATTTGTTGCAAAAAACAGCTTCGTTCATACCTACTTCCAAATCCCATTATATCTTTTCGACTAATCACAGCACTCTATTCTGAAGATTTCAATATGACGTTATAGTGCAAAACTGCGAATATTGTTGTCCTTTGTTGGGAATCGTCTCCTTTCTACAACACAAGAAGCGGGCCAGACGTTGGAACTGGCTTAGTGGGTGAACTTGGATTAAACGATTATTCGTTGAAACAATTTCTACGTCAAACTGGTAATAATAATGCTTTGGTGCATTTAATGACACTTTATTTTACGTTTCTACACACACTACATTCTGAACTCTAGTTTACAAAGATTGTCGTTTACATAAGTATTTAACTAACACTAACTATTTATCTTTCTGCTATGTATACAGAGGTAAGTTTAGGTAAAGGGCATGTAAGAATTATCCTACTTGAGGATTTTGAGTACGAAGTTTGAGAGAAGAGTCTAGTGCGTAACTACTGGCACGATAGCCGCGAACGAAGTGTAAGATGTGAACTGTTTGCCACGAGGGCCACCAAGACGTCCCTTAATGCCGCTTTGATTCAAGCTTTTATAGGGAAAAAATAACCGCCAATCTTTCAACGGTTATAACGAACTTTTTATGTCCCAAACAGTGGGTTCTAAAAACCACGTTTTTATACATTACGAAGGAACTGCATAATGATAAAACAATAAATCTAAAGATTTATGGCCCCTTTACGAGTTCTAATATTGTTTGTAATAAGGCGATTGAAGAAGCAAAAAACATCTAGGACTAGTTGTGGTCGTAAAAATGATAATTTTTATATTGAAAGGGGTGAATTTAAACCGGCATTGTTCCAAATTATTTATCAAATCGTAATACCGGACTGATTTCACATGCTAGATGGCTCGCCTGTGCAAATAGAATTCTTACACTTTATGTAAGCACGGATAACCCCTCGGATGCTTTAAAGGACATTGTGACATTTATTTTATCGGATGTTTTCCATCGGCATATTGACAGATAATTAAATAAGTTCAAGTACGATTTAAACCCAACCACTGTTTTCTTTTGAGGCTATTTTACAAGTAGATACTACAAAGTTTACTGCCGATGGGCTGATTAGTCTGAAAATATTTTAACCTTAATCCTTTTGGATTTTTAAAATTTAATTTTAATTAAATATACCTACCAATAATATAATTGGTATATTTAATTAAAATTTAATTTTAAAAATCCAAACGGATTATTAAGTTCAAAATTACAATAGAAGTGTTTTACTTCGGTGTTCGAGTTTTTAAACTATATGATATACAGCCAACTTCTGGGAATTATCCTTTTTTTTTAATGTATTTTAACCTCTTACGTGCCTGTCTTGTTTGGGATAAAATCCAACAGATGATTATTTAAAAGCCTGTTCATGTTTACAGAGCAATTGTATTGTAACGACTGGATATTTGTCCGAGGGGCTTAAGAAAGTAGTGTTTCCTGTAATTGAAAGAAACGCGTACTTTACTCAATCTGAAAAACTACTGATAGCAATGTTATTTGACGAAAAGAAATATATTAGAGATCTAGGGCTAAAAAGAGTGTTAAAAGCCAGGCAGACTAAAGCAAAGGTCAAAAGTATTAGAAATTTCCTCCTTCCTACTTCAAATTTTCAAGCCCAGGACTACAATGAAATAATAGACTGGAATGTTGCAAAATTATTTTCTCCACCATTTCTTTGAAGAGAATAAATAAAGAAATAAGTTTCTGCATTACATCAGGCGACATGCCAGACTGGAATGTATAAAACTACCTCTGCCATACGCAAGCTGTCCAGAGGTGCGCAAGATTGGTCACAGAAGCATCGTCTAATGCATGCGAGCCCAAATCAAGAGATGGATTCATCACAACACTTAAATCAAGGTCCATGCTTTTTTTACAGATTTTACCCCCAAATCACAATACAAAGTTGGCGTTTAAAAACTGAACACAAACAGATGTGAATATTGTAAAAAACACACACTCATTGGTTAGTTAGAGGGAAGAGTGTGGGTGGTGCTCGAAGTGCAGCCACCTTCTCGTGGTGAGTTCTGGATTATTTTAATATTGTCATACAATATCTAAATAAGCGAAGAGCTGCACAATGTAACTGAGTATTATAATAAATGTTTTTTAATTTATCAAATTTTCTTTTTATTATTCAACCATGCAAACTAAATAAATTTTACTATATCAATAAATAAAACGTACGTGAAGGATAAATAACAATAACGTAAAATTTTATTTTGTTCATAATATTTAGACCCGTTGAGGGATCGAAAGATAAAAGTCCGATTTGAACAATGTTTTTTTTGTTTTTCTTGTAATTACCAATCGCAACTTTTCCGCACTATAGCGACATGGAATTATCAACTTCACTTTTTTCGCACCACCCTAGTAAGTACCTAAAGTAAAAGCCATATATAACACTGATAAGTAATTAAGCGATGATCAGTCAAACCGTGGCTTTAAAAATCAAATTTCTATATTTTGTGTTCAGTAAGAATGTTGGACACTGTTCTATTAAAGGCAGATGAACTGAATAGAATATTTACATATAATTTATTACACCAAATAAAATTTATTTTATTAATGATATTTTAAATATAGTAATCATTCCGTCTACTAGATTGTACTATGCTAATAGTCCATTGAAAAGTTATTTTTTGAGAAGACGCAATTTTTTTTGTGTGTGAATGTGATTGGTATAAGTTTAAGTTTGTGTTGTCGCCACTCTTGTCCCCCGCCGCCATCTTGGAAAAAGGGGAGCAAAGGGTTTTCGCTCTGTATCTCGTAAATTAGAAACCCTACAGAAAATTTTACTTAACAATTTGTAGGAAATTAAATTTTATTTGAACTTTATTTGTAATATCTTTTATCGTAAAATTAAAAAAGTTATAAACAAAAACAACTTAAATTTTTGAACAAATTTTCTTTTGTGCTTTAGAACTTTTTTTCTGGTCATTTTACAATAAAAAGTAATCAGAGCAATATTATACAAGGTTTTCAACGAATAATTTTCACTACAAATGTGTTTAATTTCATTAATTTCTCTGGGTTTTACAGCACTCCCTAAATTCCCTTGAATACTCATAAGAATATGATAAAACGAACCATTAGGCTTAGTTTTTCAATACCTATGTTTTTATTAATATAGGGGAAAGGTAGGTAAAGTGGAATAATTACCGATTCAAGCTTGTATCCCGGTAGAAGTATTCGTCTTAAAAGTTTGAGTTTATGGAAGAAGCCACTTACGTTATAGCCCTACGTAGTACTGTTAAGAAATTAAACTAATATATCACCACTTCGGAGAAAAACGTCAAAAGTAAAAGTGGTGTAATATTCCACTTTACCCGCCATATTGGAGGTAAAGCGGAATACAAAAACTTAAAATGGATTAATATTATTTATTCAACTAAGCATATAAACAGAGCTCAGGAACATTGAAAAACCCTCGTCTTAACTGTTTTGGTTCATTAATAATCATTTTAATGTCCTTAATGTTGTAATCTAATACATCATCTTTATTAGGCCATTTGAAATATTTTTGCGTCCTTTCCATACACTTTACAGACGCTGATTCACCTGATTTTGAAATTACTAAACCGGGAAATGTTTGTCCGTTGTACTCTACAGCTACATATATCCCTTCCTTAATATCTTCTGTTTTTATGGTAGGAATTTGAACTGGTAGGTCCAACTCTGAACCGCTGTCGGTGTCACTATAAATGCTGATGTTTGCATCATCTTCTTCTTCGCTGTCGCTTTGAAATAGTTGCTTCGTAACTTTCTTGGTTGGATTTTTTGGGGTCGGAGCCTTCAAATTCTTTAACTATTCAATAAAAGGGGTAGAAGTTGCTACTACAGTTTTTCCTGATCGAGCCCTTTTCTTCGTTGGATTTTCGATATTTGAAGCGACCCGTGGGATAGGTAAAATATCCGCAGAACTAACAATAGTCTTATGGAGGAGAATGTCATTTGACACTGGAGTGGACGCTGATGGCAGGTTAGATGTAGCGAGTAGAGGCCCAGGACGATCAGTTGTATCTGCAGCCACGAAAACGTTTGGATCAGGTCTCTCAAACGGCCAAATACCCGTCTTCTTAAATCCTGAGATAGCTGTTGCCATACTAGCTGCCTTCAAGTAAGCTTCTCCGAAGAGAGGACCGACATCATGAATCGTCACAACTTTCCCCGGGTGGGTTCGCAGCCAAACTCGCACTGCCTGTTCATAGAAGGTCGACGTGGGATACATAAATGATACGTCCAGTGGCTGAAGTCGATGTGTGCAATGTGGTGGTAGCACCAGGATGTCTACAAAGTTTTTCTTAGCAAGCTCTAAGACTTCAATGTTTTTTATGTGGGTTGAATGGCCATCCAAAATTAGTAAAACCCTGTCCTCGGAGGTAGGCTTCGCAAATTTAATAAAATGGTGAAACCAAGCCGTAAAGATTTCGGTCTGCATCCATCCAGAAGCATGCGTGAAAATTTTGGTATTCAGAGGAACTCCAATGTCGAATGTCAAGTGATGTCTCACCCATGGAAAAATAAGAGCAGGAGGGATGTATTCCCCTGCAGCGTTGAAGCAAATTTCTGCAGTTGTAAGCGTACCTCTTTCAGCTGATGATAAAACTTCTACTTGCTTTTTCCCCTTTTTTGAAATAATCTTTGAAGGCTTATTTGGCACGGTAGAGATTCCGGTTTCGTCACAATTATAGATGCGGTTAGGTTTGTAGTTGTGTTTTTGGTATAAGTCTTCCAATAAATCAAAGAACTTTCCGACACTAACTGCGTTAAATGCTGACGCTCGCGCTGCTGACGTTTTTTCTGGAAGTCGAAGTGAAAGAACTGGGTGCCGTTTCATGAAACCAAGCAACCATACTTTACCAGATTCTTTCTTCTCATTATTGAATCTATGTTCAATGTTATTTCGTATGGCAAACTCGTAGGTAAGATATTTTAAGTCAGAAATAGTTAGCCCAAACAGGCGTTCTTCCATTTTAAGAATATAGTCTACCAACATCCTCTCTTGATCTACCGTGAACACGCAACGGAATCGTCCAAGTTGCTTCACTAAACGTTCTTCTGGTGGTCGCTTTAATCTTCTAAAAAGAGTTGTCGATGGAATGTTATATTGTTTTGCAGAAGAATGAATTGATAAACCACTTTGACATGCAGTTAGAGCCTCAGCCATTGCCTTCTCGTCCCAACTCTGCTGCGAAGTCTTTCGTTTGTAAAAATTAGGCATGCTAAAAAAATGTTGTCACTTAATAACATTGTTAAACTTTTAGGAGGTAAAGTGGAACGTCATTCCGCTTTACCCGCATCAACATTTTTTCTGTACAAACACGATAGCTACTAACCAAACGTGCTAATAAGTTAAAGAAAGAGTATTTATGTCCACAAATAACCATTTTATACAATAGATAATAAATACGGTTAGAAAAACTTACCTGTTGCTGATAAGAAATTTCGTCTTAGTCACCAAATGTTACAACTTTTTGTTAAAAAACAATGATCTTGTTTAACTCACATGAACATATCAATGAAAGTGCGCCATATTGAAGTAAATATTGCCAAATGTCAAAAGGTATATTGTGGTAGGAGTTACAACAAAAACCGCCAATTTTGAAATTAAATTTTAAGCTTATTCCGCTTTACCCACCCATTCCACTTTACCTACCTTTCCCCTAATTTATTATTTGGTTAACATTCCTATGGTACTATTAGTTATCGACCTTTTTTCCAACTACCAATGAGGTAGAATCTGGAGGCGCGTTTTATAAGTGGTATCCCCATTATTACTAATTCACTGACAATTTCGCGACAAGATAATATTGAGCATAACTATATATTTAAAAAGTGATTTTACAGCTAGTTTTTTCATTTTCTTTGATGGTCTGGGCTGCGCTTCAGGACCTAATTCAGTATCAAAGGTGAATGTTTATGAAAGAACAGAAGTTAGAATTGGTGTTATTGTGAGTACATCTGTGAATTCATAGAATTTTTCGATTTATTTTAATATTTCCATAATGTCACTGCAGGTTTCACCAGAACAATTGAGGCACACTGTAGAGCATTTGAGGCATATTTAACGACAACCACACATACTTTCACAGTTTCACTTGCATCTGCAGAAAATTAATTTCAGGAGTTCTGTGTGTGCTAAAGTTTTGATTGGTTTTTTCCATGCTTTTTCCAGTCCTCTCCCTTGGATAAACATAAGAACTTATACAGAGAACATAATAAAATGTACCAACATAATTTCATTTCAAAGTACTGTGTGATAAAAAATATTTAAAGATATCGACCTCAAGATGGAAGTTAAAATTCCAGAACAATGAGTACAAAATATTTCCTTTATAACAAAACAGATGGAAAAAAGTTGATTGTTTGCAAATCAGATTAAATGTCAATTTTACATATCATAATTACTGGAGTATTGCAACTGTCACACCAATCATCAGGTGGATTAGCAAAAGAAACCAGAGGTGAAGATTATCAACCTCAGAAAACTTAAGAACAGTGTATCACTATTCACAACTTCATTCAACATAAAAACAATGTGGAGGCTATAGAATAGTAGCACATCTATGGAAAATAAAGTGAAACAATCATTTTTCAGGAAGGAATTAAACGTAAAGTATAATTATAATATTGGTTTTGAAAGCCGCAGGCCAATGTATGCTACCAATGTATAGAATTACTGGAGAAACATAAAGGTGGCTAAAACTTATGAAGAAAAGCAGTCCCTAATGGCCAGGGTTGAGAACAGTTACTGCTCTTTGCCGAAGCAAATGAAATTTGCTCTCAGTATGGTACATATAATTCAGAGATACATTTATAGTACAAAAAAAATTAAAGACATGCAGGCTTTTTACATTTATCCTTGTTAATATTTAATAGTCTAATAGTTTAATAGTAATTGTCTTTTTTGAGAATTAGTCAATAACTTTCATTTTACTAGCTGCTTTTACTAGTTTATTCCTTGTGGCAATTCTGCATTCAGATTTCAAATGCTTGTACTCTACAACCATCTGTGATTTATTGACAATTATTGCCCCATTTTTGCAAAGACATCATTATCTGTTAATGTTAATAATTTAAATAAGAAACATTTCTTGTGTCATTTCAGAAAACAAGATAAACTAACAAAAGAATTTAAGGGATTTCTTAAATAATCGGCATTTATTTGATATTTGATTGTGGATAAAATCGCTCCATATAGCCAATGACAGTTAGCTAAAAATGATTTGATTAAGCTAGATCATGTAAACGGATATAATTGTGAATTATCAATCAAAACAAAAAAAAACAAGTTACACCTTATAGAAACACTATTTTGTCCAATGCCACTTACTTATACTCTTTTGAATTTCAATCATCAATATTTTTTATCACTTGCATTTCAAAGTATAGTAAGAAACTTGTAAGTTATGAAGTTTATAATCTGGTTATGAAATGTATATTTTTTAAACATTCGAAACTGTACTTGTAGGATAATCTGTCTAATATTCATAATTGCTTTTTGTCACAGAGTATGACTATTTCTTTTTTAACCAACATAGTTGTCTTCTCTCCAGCCTCCCATCTAACAGTAAGGTGTTATATTTCCTCTAACCATGTTAAAAACAAAATTCTAATTTATTTCATCACTAAAAACAACTCTACATTCTATACATATTCTACATTTAATGTGAATATACAAATCTTCCTTTTAATATCCTATTCATTAGAACTCGTCTACCAGACGCAGTTTTCATTCTAGCATTCCATCCATGTCTTTTTATTCTTTTTCTCTCAGAGGGTCTTGGAAAATGTATTCGAATAATGGAACGGGTTATAATACTAAATAGGCCTCCTGGTTTAACATCCGCCGCGTTTTCGATCACAGTGGCTTGAATAGGTGAAATCGGTTTCAAAAATTGGCTGGTACAACGACTAAAAGAATAACTTATTATATTTCAAGCAAAAAAATAAAACGACATGACTTACTTTAGAAAGTTGGGAATTATTCTAGTTAAGCCTGCAATACTCATAGTGTGAACTAAAAAGTA
Source organism: Diabrotica balteata (assembly GCA_918026665.1). Lineage (NCBI taxonomy): Eukaryota > Metazoa > Arthropoda > Insecta > Coleoptera > Chrysomelidae > Diabrotica > Diabrotica balteata. The sequence continues at coordinate 83,237,131 of OU898278.1, read as the reverse complement.
CCAAAATATTGTTAATTTTTAAATTTATTAAATATTATCGCTTTTCCCCGGAGTTTTCCGTAACTCATAACCCTCATAACAGTCATAACCTAAAATTACTTCTTCTTTTTATTTACTTCGTCGTTTTATATTAAGCAGAACTTGACCATAACTACTGGTCAGACAACCAGTTAAGCATCTAAAATTCTTTGTGGGGTTGTATAAATTGCTATGGTCAACATAATGTGTTAAACGATTAACACTTTAACATATTTAAATCCGATTCTGAAAATATATCTCATGTCCATTTCTATCTGAATTCAGTTTTATCTGCATATTGTCAAGATTCATATTCCGATTACAAACATTACATCTTAATTTTAACTTCACGATCGAATATTTTTAATTGCATTATTCTCAGTGTAATTGTTATTCATATTCCCATTAAAAACATTTGATCTTTGTTTTATTTTTGGATTTTTCCTTGGAGGAAAAATCCCTGTTCCTATTGTTTTGAAATTCACGTGTGTCCTGTAAAACATTTTTATCACAAATTTTTTCAGTCACTTTTTTCGTACTGTTTGTAGTAAACA
>OU898278.1:82959059-83231559 GCA_918026665.1 Diabrotica balteata | reverse complement strand
TTGTTCCTCTAGATTAGATATTATCAACACTTTCTTTTATTCTTAACTCTTCCAAAGCGGGAACTAAACTTTAAACTTTTGATTGAACATCATCCACAACCTGAATAGATCGATTTCCTGTAACCGGAATCTTTTACTTACCACTGCGACAAGCTGTAGAATAGGATGTATGATCTCCAAAGCTATTATAAAATCAAAAGACTTGTTTTTAAATAAAGTTCATCTTACTTTCGCTCTTGCTTTTGGATCAGATTTTCGGTAATCGATTTTATTATGGCTTTAAGCTCTTTGTGTACAACAGAGCCTGCCTCCGGAAAACAAGCACAAAGATAATGATTTTAGGGTTTTCAGTTCGCCGTTAGTTGATAATAATTTCCTAGAATATACCATTCCTTTTCATACTTCCTTCGATGAAACTTCATATTAACTTAATAAGCCCAAAAAAAAACATATGGTAAGCCCTATGTACTGTAACCTTTGGTACTCACAGAGTCACAGTCGGTCTGTTTGATTCGATTGATCCTCTTTTAGCAAATTGATCTCATTTTGAGTTGCCTTCGATAACTTGATGCCCTGGTACCCAGACAAGCTCAACCTTGTTTCGGTCTTCCAATTCATTCAATTCTTTGACGCAGTCCCACGCCATCCTGGACATCACTTCCTGATATGCCAGTGCCTTCAGTGCCGCTTGACTCTCAGACAATATATGGATCTGCATTTTTTCAGGGGCTCTTTCGATATTTCCCTTTGCACATTGCAATATATTATAAATCTTTGCTTAAAAAACGCTGCATTTTCTCCCCAAAGTAACGCTTTTACCAATTATTGGACTATTTGAGCGTATTGCTGCCCCACGCCCTCTTTGATCTTCTACTTCTATCCGTCTGTACACCAGATATTATCCTATTGGTTGTGGTAGTCTTTGTTTGTTCCTACATTCCTGTCTGGAATAGACACCCTGTATGAATTTTTAAAATTCAATATCTTTATTATGTGATCTGGTTCTCCATTAAAAATGTCGTTCGTCGAAATCCTTGTAATACTCATATGCCCTGTTCCTTCAGTTTAAAGTTCAGTGATTGTTTTATTTAGTAGGATCCCAATCTTGCTTCTTCTTGTATTATCAAAATGTACTATGTCAGGTGGTAATCTCCATTGCTTTCCATACATGCATCTGACCCTCATATAAGAGTGGTCACTGCATAGCTTGTTATTTGTTCTAATTGACGGTTCCAGGTAAGTTTAGAGTTTAGTATAACCCCTACATACTTTACCCCTCCCTGTAGCTGAATGTCTTGTCTCTAAATCTTTAAAGTCCCAAATGTCTTTGACTACCTCATTGTACTTCACTTGCGAGATAATTGCCAAATCATCAACATATTAAATTGTTTTATGATCATTTGCTTAAAGTCACTATTGGGCCGTTCATCACCAGATACCACAGCAGTGGGGATAGAACTCACCTTGTGAACATTCTATGTCGACTGAGTTGCAAATTGGGTTTAAGTTGAAGGGCAAGCGGGGAAAGTCTAAAGAAGACCTGGTGGTAGAGGCCTAGACAATACATGTATTTGAAGGAGATTAATGTTGGTGTGAAACAAGACAGAAACTTGAACTCAACGTAGGGATAAATAAAAAAAAGTGTTACTAATAACGAACTAGTGAGTCAGCGGTAAAATAAGAGAGTCAAACTTAAATTAGAGATTGTGTTTATGGACTCCGAAAATAGGCTTAGAGTGAAATATGGAACCATGTCATTAAACACGTAATGATGTGTGTAGATCTATCATACAAACAAACAGGTAAAGATAAATCTAAGTCTTCAAAGAACTACGACGTTAAAGATAAACCGACTATACTTTGTCTCAAAGTGACTAGTCTGTAGAGGGTAAGATAGGCAATGCTAACCTTATGGGAATTTCGCCAAGACGTTGCCAGTTTTATGCGGTGAGCGATGGCGTTCTCTACTGTCTATCTTTCAAAATAAACGGAATAAACCACGAGTTCTCAACAAGTCCTCACGTACAATTTTATGTAATTTACAAATATCGTTTGCTAATAATTTTACATAATACTATACATTATTTGTTTCTAATAGTAACTTATCAACTTTTATTTTTTATTAGTAGCAGTAGTATAATAAAATGTGCATTAAATAAACTTTTGTTTCAAAGTTTTTTAAATACTTTCTTCCAAGTTATTCAGTAATTAAGAAGCAATTAGAGTAATTCTTGTACAGAATATGTTTAAAAGCTTGATACATCCAGGGCCTTAATTAGTTTTTATGTTTTCGGAGCGCGTAAACATATTCGAGTTACGATCATTTGTACCATCTTGGATGTACTGTTACTGTTTTGTTATTGTTATTATTTGTTAATGGCTGTTGTCGTGATGTGCTGTTGGCTATTGTTATATTTGACGCAGAATTTTTACCGCAAAATGGAGGAAATTGTTCAATGGAAACCTGAAAAAGCTCTGAAACTTCCAGAGAAGTAGATACTAATGAATATTATTTCACGGGCTACGCTACATCGCTTGCTAAGTGATATCGATTTTGTGTTTATAAAACATGGCAGAAATTCAATTTTGATTGAAAAACCAGAAATCATCTCGTGGCGTCATCGTTATTTACGCGCAATTCGTAAATACCGTGCAGAAGGATACAACATAGTGTATTTGGATGAATTATGGGTAAATATCGGGCGCAGTGTGAAAAACGAATGGGTTAACAGGATTAAAAGCTTCAACGGCTCCTGGTGCACGGTTTGTTTTATTGCACGTATAGGATCTACCAGTGGGTTTGTACTAGTGACCTTCGAAGATTGGTTAGAAAATACCTTAATGCTAAATTTGACAGAAAGAACTGTTGTGGTAATGGACAATGCATCCTATCACAACAGAAAGTCAGAACAAATTCCCAACAGTTCAATACTAAAAACAGATATTCAAGAATGGCTTCTGTCAAGAGACCTATTTTTTGAACAACACTACCTAAAATGCGAGTTACTTGATATAGTCAAGGCCTTCAAAGCAAAATATGATTAGGTACATAATAAAAGATATTGCAAAAAAGCACAATGTGAAGATTCTGAGGCTCCTATCCTATCACTGTGAACTCAATCCCATCGAAATGGTTTGGAGTGAAGTGAAACAATATATAGCTGGACGCAACGCAAATTTTAAAGAAGCTGAAATGGGAAATTTATTTACAGCAACGTACCAGGTCATCACGCCAGAGAAATTGAAAAACTACGTAAACCACGTAATAGCAACAGAAATAAAACTGTGAGAAATTGACAATTTATTGGATGATATCGAATCAAATATAAATAACGGAGATAGTGATGACAGTGATAATAATAATGATGATGATGATAGTTAAGCAGAAACTAAATGTGACAGCGATTGACAGAAAAAGGAACTAAATATAATGAATGGTGTACAATTACGATTACTTACACACGAAATTAAATACAATGACTTCTTTTACCTTATTTATTACTTATTTATTAGTTTTATTTTCGGATATTTTTACGTTTTGTTACTGCCAACATATAAGTTTGGTTTTTAAAAGTCCTTCCCCCCTTAACTTTTGAACGGAACAATACATAAATAAAATTTTATATTTTAGTTTTATTTTATTTGATTTTATTTAAATCTATAAACAAATGGTTTGTATCGCTAGCACATACTGTAGAATTAAAAACAAACTGCTTGTGTGACATAAATAAAAGGCATTTCTTAATTTCTATTTTATTTTAATTCAACTCAAGTATGTTGTAGCAAATATTATTTATGTTTGAGAAACACTGACAGAAGGAAGCCAGGCAGAGTCGTTAGTGGGCATTAGTACTTAAGCTAAACTCAACACAAAAGGTGGATTAGGCTAAGTAGTAAGAAGTGATGTTTATTTTAATACAAGTTTGTAAAGAAGTGTGGCATTGATGTTGTGCATTTACCCTGTACAGACTAGTCACTTTGAGACAATCTATAGTGTACTTAAAGATGAAGCTAGTTTACTAGAAATTTTAAAAAATAAAAATAATAAAATATAAATATTCCATGATATAGAAAATTTAAAAAAAATGAGGGCAAAATTCAATAGAGACCATTCATAAATTCAGAATTGAAGACATGAGATGATAAAGGTGCCATGTCCAATTTTTCAGATATTGAGTAATTGAAGGAAACGCGTTTTCACTTATATATTTTTTTTAATAAATTTTATAAAAATTACCAACATCTTATTAGATTAGAATCGTTTTGTTCTTTCTTATATAATATTTTTTGTTTTTCTAGAATTTAAACTTTTTTAGTAATTTTAATTTTAATGGAGATAGCACCTTAACCAACCAACATTTTATGCAGATGTTGGTATAAACTTGAGTAGAGAAAGGTGTTATGTCACCTATGTTGTATTTAAATTAAAAAAAATAATAAAAAAAACTATTAAATAATCTACTAAATAAATTAAATTTTATTTGCAGATTAACAAAATCAAAGTAAGATACATTAAAAATTTATAAACAATGACACAGAAACATTTAAATTTAACATGAATTACGTTTTTTCTTGGGGTTCTTCAAATATTCTTCTAAAACAATATCATAATACCATTTATACTCTGCTGGAATAAACGTAAGTTGATCTTGTAGATTTAAAATTTTTTCAGAAGTCAAACCACCGCAATTAGGTAACTTTTGTAAAACAACTTGATTACATTGTACTATCAGTTCTCTTTTTTTTGTAAGTCAACTTCCATAAATGGGGTTAACGGATATAAACTAGTTTTGTAAAAGTATTTTCCAAAACAACTTACTCTTAGCTACTTCACTTTATCTCGAAAATGTATTTTTTGGTCAAGAGTATTAGTGAGTCTTTTGTTTAAATGAAGTTTTGCAGGAGTTTTAAAGCAATAAAAAAATGTTCCATGTTAAGACATACACTTTGTTTGGTACTCGCAGATCTAATTATTTCCCGATATTGGTCTGGTATATAAATATTCTGATGTTTGCTAAGAACCTTTTCTATTCTTCCAAAGTCTCTGTCAAGAGACGTGTAGCAAGAGACGTCTGAGTCAAGGTAACTGTGAACAACTTCGGGAAATTTATGGTCAATGATCTTAAATATTTTATTTAATATTAGGTATTGAAAAAGGTTAATAATGGAGAAGTTTTTGTTTTGTCCCCCACATTGATCTGACCAAATTATTAAATGATCTATTTGGGGATTTTCTTCTTTAAAAAGCAGACAAAATCGTAGCAAACAACTTGCTATTTCATTACTTCCCCTATTGGCAATATCCTCAGTCCATGTAAAAAAATAGGACTTATGACCAGAACTGGTTAAACAGTGGACTCCAAAGTTGTATAGCCACATTTGTCTTAAGTAAAAAGATTTTGACGTTGATAGCTTTGGCAAAGGCATCGTTTGTTGAAGATCCATTGTTATGTAACTTTTTTCTTTGGAAATTTTTACTGCTTCGCTGTCAACTTTCTGCTGCGCAAAAGCAAGTTGAAAATTATTTGAGTGCTCCAAAGAGTTCTCTACAGCATCGCATAAACTGCAAGTATCACTTTTTGGTACACCAAAAGATAAGTTAAACCTTGTTTCAAATATATGTCTGTAGGCCTTTACGAAATATTTAGTTTCGAGCTTTTTTGTTTGACAATCCTCTATATGCAGTTGATGAAGTCGATTAATATTTAGTAAAGGGGAAAGGTATTTTTTATGTGGGTTTTTAGTCCTAGAATAATGTGATTCTTCTGAAGGAAACTGCTTGATATGATTTTCAATGCAGTTTATTACTTCATCGGATATATTTTTTTGGATTTTTGTGATGCCCTTGCTTATGTGGTAAAGGTCTTACCTGGCCAGATTTTAAGTCATTTTGAGCTTTAAAGACTTTTTTTCGTCCAATTCGGTATAAAGAGCAGAAAGCATTTTTACTTACTGTGTATTTCCTTTATCACACGTAATAAAATATTTAAAGCTGTAAGCTTTCGTTTTTATAGTTTTACGAGGGCGGTGACGATTAACTTCCTGCATCTTAATACTTTTAAAAATGAAAATATTTTTGGAATTTGTATCTAGCTTATAAAATTTTCTTAGAATTTCTTCTTTGTTTGCAATACTAAACTTCTCAGTACAGTTTAGTCTACATTTTTCTTTACACAGTAAATCTCTTTTAATTGTTTTTTCTTCCATCACTTTACCAGTCTTTTGAGAAATATATTCTTTACCTTGTTGTCTTAACCTTGCAGCTTTATTTCGTTTCCAATTATCAGGTTTCCGGACTCTTTTTTTAGTTATTTTTAAAACTGGTTTAACAATTTCTCTTCTACTTATTTCATCGGTAGTAACATGGAATTGCTGGTTATGGTCTTCTATACGTATTTCCAGAGGTATTTCCTCCTGCATTTCGTCAATCCTATCCGGGTTTCCCTGCTGTTTGTCGGAACCTTAAAAATATCTTAGTTATTTATTAAATTTATACTTATTTCTAATTTCTATTTTTATTTCTTAATCTTAACTTTTTTTTAACTTTACCTTTTTAATTTCTTGGTTATCAGAAAACATTTTACGTTTGACTCTATCAACATCCGGATATTTGTTTATGAGACTCGTCGAATAAGAAATATTTGAGTTATCAGAATCCTCTTCTGAATCTTCTTCACTGGAAGGGGAATATTCGCTGCCTGATGTAACACTTTCATCACTACAATTATCCATATAGTCTAAAAATTTAATTTATGTACATAGGTAGCTATGTATGTAATAATAACTCAAGTAATGTATATTATATCTATATTTTTTTAAATAAAAAATTGAATTGCAGAGGAGGTAAATTGTTATTAAAAAGATATGATTAATTAATAAAGGTAGTAAAAAATTTTTTAATATGCTTACCTGCTTTAGAGTTGACCTTCTTTTGAAGTCCACTAGTGCTTGGCTGCTCCAAAATCACCGCATTGGTATTGACCTCTAGAGAAGTACAAAATACAGTTTATATCTACAAAAAATTCTCTATTCAGACTTACCTTTATTTGAAACACATATTTTTTTATTTTTTACTAATTCTAACATTCTTTTACTTCTCGAACCCATGTTGAAAGATGTGATAAACAACAAACATAACCTTAAAAAGTCACATGGCACCTACCATGTAAATAAAACTTTCCCACTATCTAGTGGATAAAGGTGCTATGTCCTTAAATATGGACATAGCACCTTTATCTAATAAAAAAGTGTACTTAGTTATAGGACATAGTACCTTTATCAATTAAAATAATCCTTATTAACAATTTAAGAATCTTGAGTTATTCAGTGGTTGTATTACGACTTTAGGTAACCAAATATACAAATAAGTCATTTTTTGAAAAAAATGGACATAGCACCTTTATCAACTCATGTCTTTTATTAGTAAACAAAATTTTTTCGTTTTATTGTTTCAATTCAAAACATAGAGAAAACAAATTTAGTGATGCTGGTGACCCTGTTTGAATTTTTTTTTTCAATTTTAAGGTATTTTTTATAGAAGACTCTCGGTATTACATCCTTATACTGTTAAACTGTTAAACTTTGTATACTTTTTTAGTCGTGATTTTATTATTTATAGGTAATTTAATTACAATGACAGGTTTTTTTCCTATTGTAGTTACAGTTGGATTGACCTGCCTGTTAGTTCTCTGCTGTTGTGGTAGAAGATAAATTAACATTTCTGGTGTAAATTATTAAATTATTGTTAAATAAAAAACTTCTCCGATGAGTTATGTATTAATATTTGTATATTTACAGATATAGCTTAGGTACTCTTTTGGCCTTAGATTATGAGCCGTAAGCAGCCGTTTTTTTTTCTTCGTCCATTATACGTCCGAGAATTGCAGTTTTATGTCCTGTATTTTCCGTTCTATTTAAATAAAAATTACTAAGGGAAGAACTAAAGGAAGAACTACTAACGGTTCTCGGAAGCACCGCGTTGAGCATTTAAAACTCCACGTTTCGGCACCAGAAAGACGTGTCCTCAAAGAACTTTATAACAACCCCGACATTGTCATCCTTCCAGCCAACAAAGGTAATGCCACCGTCATTCTCATTATACGAATAAAAATTCGTGTAATTATCTCGACAAAATGAACAAACTTCTCAATTTCACAGAATACAAACGCGTCCCAAACGATCTCATTACCTATCTAGAAAAAACTACCAAATTCAAGTCTACTTTACCTACAAACATCAACAATCTCTTATACCAAGAAAAAACTCATCCCTCTTTCCAAAAATATACGACCTGTCAGAATCCATAAGCCCAATATCCCCCTAAGAACTCCAAATGTCAAAAAATCTCTTATACCAAAAAAAATCATCCCGGCTTCCAAAAATATACGGTCTGTCAAAATCCATAAGCTCAATGTCCCCCTAAGATCCATCGTCAGTGTAATCAATTCAGTCCTTTTTTAAAAATTATTTTCATTTCATTGATCTTCTGAAAAACATTTCTATTTCACCTTCAGATATAGGTACTAGTTAGTTTTGACATTGTTTCTTTATTCACCAACATTCCTATCGATGAAACTATTTCCAGCTTGGACTTTAAACATCAAATTTCCCAAGACACATTATCTCTTATAAAACACTGCATATCTAATACATACTTTTTATTCGAAAATCATTTCTACGGGATCTCTCTCCCTCTCTCCCGTAATAACTGATATCTGCATGGAACATTTCGAAACGACAGTCCTGTCCTCATCAAATCTCAAACCCTGAAGCATCTTTGCCATTACTTGATGTTCTTATTCATACCCTCCTCACATTTTTTTCCTATTCAGTGTGACAAGATCAGTAGAACTCTTAACCCTCTAAACGTCAAAACTATCTTCACTACTCACTCCAAGTTGTCCAATTTCATCAGATCCGTAGAAGACCCCAATGAGGACCATGGTGTCTACGAGATACCTTATTCCAGTTGCCCACGTACATACATAGAATAGACAAACCGACGAGTCCACAACCGTATTTACGAACATTCTATATCTGTAAAACATTTCGATACTACTCCAGCCCAAACCCAACATTATATTCAGACAGGTCCCAAAATATATTTCGAAAAAGCAAAAACCATCGATCCTATCCGCTCCTCAAAATCAATAATTATTCGTAAAGTTTAATAAACAAAACCATTTATATTTTTTCTTAAAAAGTTTACGGTATTGCAGTCGTTTATTTCTATTATGATCCCAATAAAATATTTAACGGTTTTTTTTTGTAAGAAATTGGACCACTACAAAAGTACCAATTTCTAGATTATTTACATTTATTTCGATATTTTGATCAAACTCGTTATTTTCAATAATTTGAAATACGTGAACTAAACTTTATACACTTTTTTTTAACCTAAAACACCCTCTGTGGCTCAGTAGTAAGAGCGCCTGCCTTTAAACCTAAAGGTCGTGAGTTCGAATCCCACCTGGGTGGAAATTTTCGTTTATTAAAAAAATTAATAAATGAAAATATTTTCTATCCTTGTGTGATCGGTACACACCGGAGGGACCGCAGACGTTCGGATACAATTAGCGTCTCTTAGCAAAGACAATGACGTCGACTTTGCTAAGTATCAAGACAATTACTCTACACACACACACACACACACACACACACACACACACACACACACACACACACACACACACACACACACACACACACACACGCACACACACACACACACACACACACACACACACACACACACACACACACACACACACACACACACACACTACACCTCAAATTGTAAGATTGGCGAATGGATTTAGTGTCCGCAGTCATTTAAACACAAACAAACAACAACAACAACAACCTAAAATATGACATTTTGGAGCATTATGGAGCAAAGTTTGAACAAAATCGGAAACCTACCTACTTAATTTTTTTTGCCTATTTAAAATATAGAACTCAATCTAATGCATTATTAGAAAAACTTTTTGAATCGAAAATTGAAAGCTTTAATACAATAATATATCTATAATATAATAAATTAGATAATAATATCTAAGACTAATATATAATATATTATATATATATATATATATATATATATATATATATATATATATATAATATATAAAAGGATCACTCAACAGAGTGGTGGGCTCTTATATCGGTCAATTTGTAGGTGGAGAAATGAAAGACAAAGTTGATGTGCCACTCTATCTATTTTGAAAACGTTTCGCTTTCGTATTCTGAAAGCATCATCAGTTCATTCTAAAAAGTATAATATAAGAACCACACAATCATGGAAAAGATGTTACAGGTGTTACCTTAAAAAGACATGTAGCAGTCAAAGATGTTAACAAGCTTATGAATTAAACTTGAATAAATGGACAATATAAAGTAGAAATGTATAAACATTTAATTTACTAACAACATTTAGTGACTTATTAAAAAATTAGCACAGTGCGTGACCATGTGGTCAGAAGTATAAAAAATATATATTAAATTATAACGTAGTTGATGCAAAGAACTAAGAAAATCAACGATTAACTTCCAACAATAGATAATTATTAAATTTTAATTTTAACTTTTGGTAGCATTATTAAAAGATGTTAATATAATTTAAAAATAAAATAAGTGTAAAAGAATGAAGTTACCGGTCTAAGCCTTACACCTGCTACCAGGAAAATGGCGTTAGATTGAACAGACTGACACAGATCTACGAAAAGACAGCCAACCTTGAGGTTGAAAATTATTTCAACAGAACAGCAAGGTCAGAGGTACCACCTCAAATAATTGAGCGGTTTATTTAAAAGTTAATGAGCTTTGGATGACAGCCCGCTTGTAAGAGACAATCCAATGAAAGAGACTGATATAGTAATAACAATCACTCGCATTAGCCCGTCTAAAAACAAACAAACAGGAGAATTTCATTCAAACTCTTATATTTAAATTTATGTTAAACATTGTGGCTGAAGAAATTTTTGCCAACAGGTGAATAACAATTAGATAATTTCCAACAGTCTAAGCTTCATACACTTAGATCTGTAATTTGTAAAGGATTCTATGAATCAATTACAATGTTAATATTATTACTATACTATTAATTAGTGACTGGTTCACACTCATATGGACAAATTATAATGTAGAGGTAACCTTGTAATGAAAGTTGCCTATATTTAAGTAATTGTTATAAAGAATTGAGTGTTATAGTTTATTTTATATTAGTTATTTATTTACTATGTTATATTATTCAATGAAAAATTTGTGTTCAAATATGTATATTACATGATAATTATATTGAAAATGAAAGTAAAGCCTAGTTCTGCAATATTAGAGCATGATAAATTTGGCTCAAGTTACTTATGTCAGTTCTCTTATTTAGAGAATTAGGATGTTTAAGGATTGAACACATTTCTAAAAACTGTCTTTTAAATAGATTACGTTCAGTGCCAAGAATCTTAACTTCATTAAAATCCACTTTATGTTTGGTGCTAATAGCATGATGTGCGAGAGCACACGTATTTTTTGATAAATTAATATCACTACGATGGGAAGTAAGACGACCTTTTAAAGATCTACCGGTCTGGCCAATGTAGCACATTTCACAGTCAGAGCATGGAAGGTGGTAAATTGTATTGACTTGTTCTAAAGTAGACAATGGTGTTTTAGTTTTTGAAAAAAGATTTCTAACAGTTTTTGCGTTCTTGACAGCAATTTTAACAGGAATGTTATTTTGTTTATACAGTTTAATAAGTTTCTCAGTAACTTGAGGAAAATAAGGTAGAGAAGAATAATGGATAATAGGATTCTCAGACTCAGTATCAGGCAGAACAATGCTATTAATTGAGTTATTTGAAATAGTTCTGAGTTGGTCACCATTGGGTATGTCATCAAACGAGGAACCATAGCTTTGTGTGTAAAGGTATTTGTTTATGATTGATGATGGATATGAGTTCTGTATTAGAATATTTCTTAATAACTTAAGGGATTCCCTTCGATTAATTGGATGTGTCAATTTATGTAATCTGCAGCTTAAAGCTTGTATAAGGTTTAGTTTATACTTCATAGGGTGACAGGAGTGGTAATTAAGGAACCTATTTGAGGCCATGGGTTTTCTATACCAACTTGTGGTTAGGGTGTTATCTCCCATTCTAATGACACGCATGTCTAAGAAGGGAATGCTATTGGTGATGCTGTCCTCAAGTTCAACAGTGAACTGTAAATGAGGATCAAACTCATTAAAGAAGGATAAGGTACCCTGAACCTTGTCAGGTGGTAGGGCTAATAATAAATCATCCACATACCTCTTAATAAAAGGGATTTGAACATCCAAACGACCCAATCGGTCAGAAACTAAATCATCCAATACATAGTTGACTAGGATAGGAGAGATTGAGGAACCCATAGGTGTGCCAAAAATTTGAAGGTAATATTTGTCATCAAAGACCAAGAAATTAGTACTAATTTCTTGGTCTTTGATGACAAATATTACCTTCAAATTTTTGGCACACCTATGGGTTCCTCAATCTCTCCTATCCTAGTCAACTATGTATTGGATGATTTAGTTTCTGACCGATTGGGTCGTTTGGATGTTCAAATCCCTTTTATTAAGAGGTATGTGGATGATTTATTATTAGCCCTACCACCTGACAAGGTTCAGGGTACCTTATCCTTCTTTAATGAGTTTGATCCTCATTTACAGTTCACTGTTGAACTTGAGGACAGCATCACCAATAGCATTCCCTTCTTAGACATGCGTGTCATTAGAATGGGAGATAACACCCTAACCACAAGTTGGTATAGAAAACCCATGGCCTCAAATAGGTTCCTTAATTACCACTCCTGTCACCCTATGAAGTATAAACTAAACCTTATACAAGCTTTAAGCTGCAGATTACATAAATTGACACATCCAATTAATCGAAGGGAATCCCTTAAGTTATTAAGAAATATTCTAATACAGAACTCATATCCATCATCAATCATAAACAAATACCTTTACACACAAAGCTATGGTTCCTCGTTTGATGACATACCCAATGGTGACCAACTCAGAACTATTTCAAATAACTCAATTAATAGCATTGTTCTGCCTGATACTGAGTCTGAGAATCCTATTATCCATTATTCTTCTCTACCTTATTTTCCTCAAGTTACTGAGAAACTTATTAAACTGTATAAACAAAATAACATTCCTGTTAAAATTGCTGTCAAGAACGCAAAAACTGTTAGAAATCTTTTTTCAAAAACTAAAACACCATTGTCTACTTTAGAACAAGTCAATACAATTTACCACCTTCCATGCTCTGACTGTGAAATGTGCTACATTGGCCAGACCGGTAGATCTTTAAAAGGTCGTCTTACTTCCCATCGTAGTGATATTAATTTATCAAAAAATACGTGTGCTCTCGCACATCATGCTATTAGCACCAAACATAAAGTGGATTTTAATGAAGTTAAGATTCTTGGCACTGAACGTAATCTATTTAAAAGACAGTTTTTAGAAATGTGTTCAATCCTTAAACATCCTAATTCTCTAAATAAGAGAACTGACATAAGTAACTTGAGCCAAATTTATCATGCTCTAATATTGCAGAACTAGGCTTTACTTTCATTTTCAATATAATTATCATGTAATATACATATTTGAACACAAATTTTTCATTGAATAATATAACATAGTAAATAAATAACTAATATAAAATAAACTATAACACTCAATTCTTTATAACAATTACTTAAATATAGGCAACTTTCATTACAAGGTTACCTCTACATTATAATTTGTCCATATGAGTGTGAACCAGTCACTAATTAATAGTATAGTAATAATATTAACATTGTAATTGATTCATAGAATCCTTTACAAATTACAGATCTAAGTGTATGAAGCTTAGACTGTTGGAAATTATCTAATTGTTATTCACCTGTTGGCAAAAATTTCTTCAGCCACAATGTTTAACATAAATTTAAATATAAGAGTTTGAATGAAATTCTCCTGTTTGTTTGTTTTTAGACGGGCTAATGCGAGTGATTGTTATTACTATATCAGTCTCTTTCATTGGATTGTCTCTTACAAGCGGGCTGTCATCCAAAGCTCATTAACTTTTAAATAAACCGCTCAATTATTTGAGGTGGTACCTCTGACCTTGCTGTTCTGTTGAAATAATTTTCAACCTCAAGGTTGGCTGTCTTTTCGTAGATCTGTGTCAGTCTGTTCAATCTAACGCCATTTTCCTGGTAGCAGGTGTAAGGCTTAGACCGGTAACTTCATTCTTTTACACTTATTTTATTTTTAAATTATATTAACATCTTTTAATAATGCTACCAAAAGTTAAAATTAAAATTTAATAATTATCTATTGTTGGAAGTTAATCGTTGATTTTCTTAGTTCTTTGCATCAACTACGTTATAATTTAATATATATTTTTTATACTTCTGACCACATGGTCACGCACTGTGCTAATTTTTTAATAAGTCACTAAATGTTGTTAGTAAATTAAATGTTTATACATTTCTACTTTATATTGTCCATTTATTCAAGTTTAATTCATAAGCTTGTTAACATCTTTGACTGCTACATGTCTTTTTAAGGTAACACCTGTAACATCTTTTCCATGATTGTGTGGTTCTTATATTATACTTTTTAGAATGAACTGATGATGCTTTCAGAATACGAAAGCGAAACGTTTTCAAAATAGATAGAGTGGCACATCAACTTTGTCTTTCATTTCTCCACCTACAAATTGACCGATATAAGAGCCCACCACTCTGTTGAGTGATCCTTTTATATGTTGGAATTTGACGGTCGTACTCCTTTTTCCGATGCTTTATATATATAATATATATATATATATATATATATATATATATATATATATATATATTAGACTAATATATAATATAATATATTATATATATATATATATATATATATATATATATATATTAGACTAATATATAATATAATATATTAGATAAAAACAATTTATGTTTGTTGTATGATGTACAATTTTATGTTGATTAAAACCTTATCATACTATTTACAGATTTTGCATTATTTCACCTAGCTTACTACTAAGGTACAAATACCATTCTCATAAGATATCATGGGTTTAAGAGCCAGAATTACACGTTTTAGTGGTGGAGAACGCCTACCTTTATTTCTGGGCTTATTAACCAGTCTAGAGCTATTTCTTTTTCCAGTTACTGCTAAGTAATACCGTTTTCATCCATAACTATGATAGAGTCGATCGTTAGGAAATAAATTGTAGCGAGATTAAATAAAACGAGCGGTTCGAATTTATATAAATATATTTATTTAAAACTTTACAGTTCGGTACTCTCTTATCAACTATATTTACTCCTAACACCGATACATATGCCAAAGTTACTATGTTCTAGAACAGTCCCACCTCTAATTCTAATTCAGTCAAATACGTGACGGATTTTTCTCTTGCGTTCGAGAGATCTATGGATGGTTCTCGATGCCTGAGATGCTTCGAGATGCAACCGTTACGCGGGCCACGCTGAATGCATGTTCCTAACACTGCTCCCCTCTTTGATCTGAGCGCCCCGATCAGCAACTCTATATGTAGGCCCAGGATGGCGGAATCTACAAGACTCTCCAACGCTGCATAAACCCCTCAGAAAGAAATAACAGTCTACTGATTTTGAAGGGCACGATCCGTTCGGGTTAATGCAACACACCGTAATTTGTATGCCGGTTTCTCGGAAGATCACTTCAAGCATGCTTCTGATAATCTTCCAGTCCAGATTATCTAGTGCATGGCCTATCTTGGGTAAGGCCAAATTCTTGATGTCATAATTGCACACAATTTTCTTCAGATTAGTTAGAGCACGCCATATATCCTCATAGCTTGCCCTGTCTGTATATGACTTTCTGGTCACCATATACAACAAAGATCGAGAACCATCTTCTAATCTCAGTACTCTTCCAACTTTGGGCTGTTGCTTTTTTAACTCGTCCAAACGACCGAACTTCTTATAAAATACGGATGAGATTCCTTTGATCATCTCAAGATCTTGAGCAATATAGTGGGCTAGAGAGACGTTATGCGGAATACTAAAAAGGTTCTGCTGTACTTCTGTCGTCACGCCGAATCTAGCACTCTTTCTCTTTGCGTAATTTGACATACATTTATTAAAGCTTGGTCGCCGGTCATCGTTGATCTCATGTTAAAGGGTTCGGACTTCTTCTGTTTCATTTGCGCCAGCATAAGGTGAAAGACGATTTATGTAAACTACTTTTGGTTTACCTTTCGGCAACCTCTTAATTCGGTATATTACGTCATTTATTTTCTTTTTAATTTCATACGGACCCTCCCATTGTCTTTGCAGTTAAGGAGACAAGCCACGACGACGTTGTGAATTATAAAGCCAAACAAGATCACCTACTTCATAGCTTTCATTCTTGCATCGAGAATCGTATTGATCTTTCATTCTGTCACTGGCTAACTGTATGTGTTGTCGGGCAAGTTCATTAATGTTGTTCATTCTTAACTTTAAGCGGTCGATATAATCTTCGCTTGCAACATGTTCTTCGGATGGTCTGCAGCCAAACTCTAGGTCGCAAGGCAAACGCCCTTCACGACCTAACATCAGGCAGGTTGGAGTCTGGCATGTAGTTTCATTCACGGCCGAGCGGTAGGCCATTAGCAATAAATAAATGTGCTGGTCCCATTCTCTTTGATGTTTTATACAACTTTGGACAGGTGTTTACCCATCGTTCGGTTCATCCTCTCGACCATTCCATCTGATTGAGGATACAGGGGTGTCGTTTTAGTCTTATTGACACCAATCAATTTACAAACGTTTTGGCAAAGGTTTGACTTGAAGTTTCGCCCTTGATCGGAGTGGATCTCCAAGGGAACACCAAATCGGCTAAAGAATTCTTTAACCAGTACCTTTGCAACGGTAGCAGCTTTTTGATTTGTTATCGCGTAGGCCTCAGTCCATTTCGTAAAATAATTCATGGCTACCAGGATATATTTATTTCCATCATTTGTTTCTGGAAGTGGACCTGCAATGTCGATTGCTACTCTCTCCATAGGACTACCAACATTGTAATCTTTCATGGGTGCCCTCTTTTTACCAACTGGGCCATTACTGGTTGCACACAAGTCACGTTTCCGGCACCATCTTCTTGCATCATCTTTACAGTTCACCTAATAGAACCGTTCTCGAACCTTTTGCAGAGTCTTCGTAATACCAAAGTGTCCACCTGATGCACCGTCATGCAACTGACGCAATACTTCTGACACTTTACTTTTAAGTACAATCAACTGAAGCTTAGTTTCTGTACCGTCATCGTTCTCAAAGGTTCTATACACAAGATCATCTTTCAGCACTAGGCAATTCCATTGGCTCCAGTAACACTTGACTTCGAAACTACATGCACTAATGTCTTGCCAAGAAGGTCTTTTACTTCGACACATCCAATTCAATACTCTTTTTATACATGGATCATCTGCTTGAGCGTCTTGTAGCTGTTGAGGCTGCCACTGATTATTAATAACGGTGGTTCGCCTCACGACTCAAAGTCGTTCTTCTAATTCAAGACAATGATTACGATTTATACTGTATGGCCGTCTTTATTAAACATCAGCATTTGAATGACTTTTTTCAGCCCACTGCTCGATGTATTCTAGCTTTCTGACTGTTGTATTGTTTTCTTGCACTTTGGGGCGAATGTGACCTTCGTTGTTACCATTCCAACATCTGGTTTCACGTCTCTTCGGCATTATGTTACGAACTACTTTCCATACGATTTTCTCCAGACGTTTATCGTTTCGTTCGTCACTCTCTTCAGAGGTTCATACTTGATAGCTCCGTGAAACTCGACTAGCTATCTCGTGTTCTAAGGTTGTCTGGTGCCCTTGGATAGGCCAACAGCGCTATACGAGCAATATCTGCTTCAAATTCTTGTAAACTCTCACTTACTCGTTGGATTCTACTTCTTATTTGTACTTTGTAGACTTGTTGTAGATGGGCATCTCCGTAACGTTTGTCTAGTCGAGTGAACAAGGTCTGGTAACATTTTTCTCGACCCTTAGGAATCGATCTTAGGATATCTGCAGCATCACCTCATAAAGCAGCAGTCAAGGAAACAGCCTTTTTTTGTTCTGTCCAATGATTGGCTGTCGCAATAGCTTCAAATTTTTCAAGGTATATGGACCAAGAGGACTTTCCATCGAAGGGTGGCAATTTGAATCTCATATGATGTGTCGTTTCGTCTCTCGGTGATTATTCTTTCACTACCGGATCTAAGGCTACGGTATTAACTTGTGGTAGCAATTTTGTATTGGTTACCATGCTCTCTAACTGTTTGATTTTCTCTTCTACTTTATCGAATGTTTTAGAGACTTCTTCAAACTTCTCACTGTTCTGAATAAATACGTCGTCGAATCTTCTAGACATATTTTCAAATTTCTAGTCGTTTTGTCTAGCTGTTTCTTTAATAATTTGAGATGTTTCATCGAATCTTTTGGAAACAGTCTGGAATTTTCCATCAATTATTTTAGTTAAAACGGCTTCTTATGCTGACTGGAACTGGAATATCTCTGGGTATTCTCCATTCTTGGTGAGAACAGTCTTGAGTCGTTTTTGGAGTATCTTCTTGGACCCGCTGCAGTCTTCATCGCGTTCTTCTAGTTGCTTACGCAACTGTTTTACTGAAAGTTCTACCAGCAGCATATTTGGTCAGGCACACACGTACTTTGAAATGTTCTTTCGTACAAAGATCACTACCAAACTACGCGGATGTTCCCGACGAACAATACTATTCAAAAGTTCAAAAGTCTTTTTCAAAAGACACTGTTGAATTTATTTTCAAATCTCACACCGGACACCAACTGTAGCGAGATTAAATAAAAGGAGCGGTTCGAATTTATATAAATATATTTATTTGTAACTTTACAGTTCGGTACTCTCTTATCAACTAGTTTTACTCCTAACACCGTTACATATATATATATATATATATATAATATATATATATATATATATATATATATATATATATATATATATATATATATATACTAAAGTTACTATGTTCTAGAACATTCCCACCTCTAATTGTAATTCAGTCAAATACGTGACGGATTGTTCTCTTGCGTTTGAGAGATCTATGGATGGTTCTCGATGCCTGAGATGCTTCGAGATGCAACCGTTACGCGAGCCACGCTGAATGCATGTTCGTAACAATATGATTTGGCCAAAATAATGTTCGTAAACATCAGAAGTCATTTTTGCATGGTAATTTTTGGTAGAATTTGAAACAAATTCTAACAAACCTTAATCAAAATGTTATGTTAATGTTTGTAAGTAAATGGCAAGGTGTCGGATTGGGGCAACTACAAAAAAATGAAACAAAGGGGTACTCACATGAATCTCTTCTTCTTCTTATAGTGCCGTCTCACTACGGAGGTTGGCAATCATAATGGCTATTTTTATTTTAAAACTTGCTGCTCTAAACAAATCAATCGATCTGCTTTGATACCAATCACGTAGATTCTTTAACCATGAGTTCTGCCTTCGGCCAACAGATCTTCTTCCTTGAATCTTTCCCTGTATTATGAGTCTCAAAACTTTATATTTTGGTCCCCTCATCACGTGGTCTAGGTATTCCAGTTTTCTGGTTTGTATGGTGGTGATTAGTTCTGTTTCTTTACCAACCCTCTTCAGTACTTCTTTATTTGTAATTCTATCTAGTCCATGATATTTTCAATACTCTGCTGTATAACCAGAGTTCAAAGGCCTCGATTCTTGTTAAATTACATTTTTTTAATGTCCAAGTCTTAGCTTCATATAATAATATTGAAAATATATAACAGCGAATGGTACGTAGGCTGATCTCCAAATTTAGATTTTTTCACGTTAGGAGTGGCTTCATTCGTATAAATGCTGATCTGGCAATCTCTATTCGCCTGTTTATTTCTACAGTATGATCATTGGTGTCATTGATCAAAATTCGTAAGTACTGATATTTTTCTACTTGTTCTATCACGTTACCATTGATTGTCAATAGGTGATGTATATTTTGTGGTCTTTTTGTAATTAACATGTACTTCGTTTTTTTTTTTGGCGTTTATAGTAATTCCCATCTCAGCACTATTCATACTTAAGCTTTCGATAAGATGTTGTAGATCCTCTATACTCGTCGCTATGATCGCAGTGTCGTCTGCATATCTTAAGTTGTTAATTAATTTTAAGTTAATGGTGACTCCCGCTTCGATATTATTGAGCGTGTTTTGGAAAATTTCTTCAGAATATGAGTTAAACAAAAGTGGTGATAAAACACATCCCTATCTAACTCCTCTATAGATCCTCATTTCTTCTGAGTGTTGCCCATCAATTTGAACTATGGCACTTTGGTTCCAATATAATGTTTGCATTATATTTATGATTTTACTGTCAATGCGCTTGTTTATAAGTATTGATATTAGTTTTTCATGTCTTACTTTATCAAAAGCTTTTTTGTAGTCAACGAAGCACAAGTGTAGATGAACATTTACATCCCGACATCGCTGAATCAATATGTTGATGGTAAATAGTCCTTCTCGAGTACCCATTCCATTTCGGAACCCGAACTGCGTCTCGCTAATATGAATCTCTTGGGACAAACAAAACAAAAGGAAACACCTCTAGCAATTTAAAAAGGAACCAATTTCGAGGTGCCAAATTATAACGATTAGAACAACTGATTGTAACTATCCAATTAATTATTGAAAATAAAAAAATATATCTTTTTACATGAAACTTAAATAAAAGGTTAGAGACTCAGTTAAGGGAAATAATAAAATAGTTAGAAAGAAAGTTAAACATTTATTGTGTCTCACCACAAACAGTTACAAAAATAGACAATGCAAAAATATATCAATAGCCGTAAAATACAAAAATACAAAGAAAAACTTATATGTGTCCTAGCCGTTTACAAACTCTGTTGCTACAAAACTTAGAAATGTTACTGAGCTATAAACTGTGGCAAATAAAAAATTATTGCAAATAAAAAATTATCTTTTTAAATAATGAAAGCAATTATTAATATTAAAAAAAGTCTATCTTGACTTTAAAATTTAAACACAAAAAGTTACCTTAAATTTCACTAAATTTCCCTCTACATAATGCTTTGGGTCGGGAACTGGATCTATTAAAATTTCTGGGGTAGAACTTTACGGGAAATCTCTGAACACGAACAAAAAAACTGCTTCAATGATCTGTAATGTTGATCGGACGGGGACAAACATAAGCGAGGAAGAAACAAATCAGAGGCACATTTTTACAAAACTGGTACCATTGCATGTAACGTAACACGTACTACACAATTAACTACAAAACCACTAATCTTCCATAAGATAAGACAAAAAACAAAGAAACATTTCAAATTTGAAGAAAAATTTGGACCCACGCTATAATTGACTACCTCTGGCAGCGATCCTAGTGAGAATGAGCAATTATTACTTTAAAATTAATTTACATACGTTGGAATAAACAAAACACTTAACGGGGATTGAAACGCAAGATATTAATTTGAAAACGCAGGATCGGGTGGTTTAACGATCAAAGAAATATCGAGAAAAATACGTAGTTGTAAAATAAACAAACAAACTCTAAGATGGTTTATTTTCGACCTCGGTGACTAAGATGAATTGAAAACATATTTGGGTTTTAATTTGTACGAAAGGAACAGAGAAACATGGAAAAAATTCTTCGTTATTTTAATTCATATATAAAGGGATTTCAATTTAATACATATACGAGGGAATATCAATATATACCAAAGAATTTGCAAATGCTACACGTTTCGATTTCCACTCCACAAATTGTTCTCAAAAAAAGTTTTTATACGAATTCTAAAAAATCTGTTCATGGCTATCAGAAACATCTGATGGACATCGACAATAGAGAAGATTCAATCAAATTCACCATTGAACAAGAAAACAATGGACGTGTCAATCACAAAGTCGACATAGGGTATGCAACCAAAGTCTACAGAAAACCAACCCACATTAACAGTTATTTAAATTACCATTCCAACCATAACGTAAACTTTAAAAGGAATCATCAAATCCCTATATAACAGAGCCCGAAGCAACTGATCTGATGGAAATACATTTCAGGAAGAGAAAAACCTGCTAACAAAGATTCTGACCAAAAATAACTACTCATTGTCATTTAGAAACAAGGAATTCCACAAGATTAAAGAAAGATAAAAACACAACACCACAAGCAATCTAGAAACACCCATAAGAAGGGGCTCAAAGATGACAATAATATGTAAAGGGCTTATTAGAAAAACTGAAGAGGATAATAAACAAGTACAACATCACAACAACATTCAAAACAACCAACACATTGAGGTCTATCCTGTCTAAAACCAATCCAAACAACACACAGTAAAGATAAAAAAATTGCATCTATAAAATACCCTGTGAATGCAACAATACATCAACAACAGAGACTTCGAGAAATCCCAGATATGCAAATATGCCTGGGACAACGACCATAGATCACAATGAAAAGGTGTATCAATAATAATGAAGGAAACATAAAAAAAAGAAAAGTCAAAGAGGCAGCCCTCATCCCACTCAACGAAGAAAAATGTGTAGAAAACCCATCAGCAGTATGCAGCACTAATATCAAACTACAGAGTTTGAATTGCCAGGACTCCCACTTACTAATATAAAATTAAAAGTATGATCAGTTTTCATTATGCTGTGTAAAATTAATTAACCTCAACTGTGTAATGGAACGAGACTGACTGTGAAAAGGCTGATGAATAATATCATTCAGGCAACGATCATCAAGGAAAAATACACAGGACAGGATGTCTTGATTCCGTGTATACCGATGATTCCAATGAATGTACTTTTTGATTTATCATAACATAAGCAACAGGACAACATACCAGATATAAGTGCTAGCAATAATGGAGTCATTCACTTAGCTGAACGCATACCAAAAAACCAAAACTGTTTGCTATTTTATGACAATTGGTTTTGTAGTACTAAGTCAACTTTATACTACATAATTTATCATGTGATTTGTCACATGATTTTGTCATGAGCATTGCCATGCGCTCGTCATAAGAGAATAGGACGGTACCATTGTTTAAAAAGGAATAGTTAGCCAACGCAATGTATACATTTGTTTAATTCTAATTGAGACAGTCACTAGATATTCTAACGCTTTCTGTCTCAATAGATTTTAATATACAATTGTTTGTTTGATATACGTTATACTAGATGGTGCTATGTGAAAAAGTTAAAGACTAAACGTCCTATTCCCTATTCCGCATAATAAAATCATCTGATTCTCGATAATATCTCTCCATATAATACCGGTACCAACATATTTAAATATCGCGCCTTATTCTTATGCCATTATTATTTACGATAGATATTCACGCAATTATTGTGTATTCGAATGTTTTATAAATTTATAAAAGGTTCGACTTTATATAGAAGTTCGTCAAAAGCATTTGATGACATGCGGCAAAAATTTTTAAAACTAGCTAGCTCTTCGAATCTTAATTCCCTAACACTAAATTTGATATGCCCCGTCCACTATCTCTTCGTAAGAGCTACCTGGCCCACAGCCACAGCCCAAAAGGCATCAGATCTTTTTATTCTTACTATTAGCTGTACGCAGTTGTTGCTGGTTTATTATTACTAAAAGGCAAGAAGCCAATACAAACAAAGATTTATTTTCCATTATAACAGTTTATAAATCTACTAGTTGTTACCTATACTGTGTCTAACCAGAAACAAAACGAAAAATTAACATAACTTCATTTTCACTCATATCATAAGTCACAACTTATCATTCAATGTAAACATGATTTTTTTAAAACATCATAGAAACGATGAATCATAACAAATCTCCTATGATATTGTCATATGATAAATCATGTGGTGTAAAGTCGACTTAAGTTGCAAATAAAGTTTCTGAAAATGGCATCAACAGTTTTGGTACAGTTCGTAAAAACAGGGTTCCCGATGACAAGGTGCCAACACATAAAGTACTAATGAAGCAAGGTCAACGATATTATGTCAAAAAGGTTGCTGTTCATAACAGCGAAAAGGCTAGGTATGTCAAATGGTATGACAATAAAGCAGTGAAATTGCTAATTACATTTGCCAGTATTTCTTCTGCAACGACTGTCCAGAGTTAGGATCAGAAAAGGAAAGTGTAACCATAAAATGCAGCAGCATTGTGTTATACAATAAATTTATGGGTGTAGTGGATTGATAGATTCTCCTTTAGCACTTTACCGGACAAAGATCCGGTCAACGAAATATTATCTTCGAATATTTTTTGATCTAATGAACATGTGTGTTATAGTTGCTTGGCCTATATATAGGCGAGCTAGCGATGACTGTGGAATTTCTAAGAAACAACAGGTATTTATATGATTTCAAGTTCAGAGTTTATGTTTGACTAGTAAGTTAGGAAACAGAGGTCGCACATCCAGTAGTACGTCATTGGACAAAAAAAATTAAACTTGTCTCCGTAAACGCCGACTCTAATAGAATGGACCATTGGCTCTAGTATGAGAAAAAGACACAAAAATATAAGACTAGAAAATGCCAAACAATATTAAAAATAAGATGCACCAAATACGATTGTGACCTATGTTTTATTCCAGACAGAAACTGTTTCTTAGATTTTTATCAATAATTCTTGTTAGTTTTTATTATATTTGTAGATATTATGCCTGTTTTTCTTTATATATAATCGTAAAAACCTCTGTAGATAGGTATAGAAACTTGGATAATCCAGTGAAACTTGGATAATTCGAATCTCGGAGACTGTTAAAAAAATTCGAAGTATCCAAAAATTCGATTTAAAAATATATCTACAAAAAAATAATAATACCTACAAAAAATCTGCAAACGATAAAAATCAACCATTTTATTCTTGCCAGTTCTTATTCTTGCTAGAATCTTGTCAAACGAAAAAAATTGGCTAATAAAATTCGGCCAAGAATACCAATTAAAACATTTGCAAGCTATAAAAATTGACAATTGCCATTATGGCAGGTATTCTCATTGGCATTTTCGGCCGAAAAATGGGCCGATAAAAATCTCTTAGTGAGAAAGCATCATTAAAACAAAACATTTTACATCCAAAATTTTTTTGAAACTAAGAGCATTTGTAGCAATTAACAAAAAAGACAGACTTTCATTTTTTTTAAAGAAATCCGAAATTTTTAGTTGCTTTTAAGAATTTAGCTTCGGTAATGACAAAAGATTCCAAGATATTCAGTGAACTAAAAATATAGTGACTTACTTCATTTTTACTTTCAAAGTACCGTCTAAGTTGTGTAATATGGTTCGTTGCGTCGGCATTTTAAAACACATTTGAACTTTTTGGCTGCCTTAACCTTTCAAAGTTAACCTTTTTCGTTCTTTCACACCTACTTGAAGAAGTAGGTGTGGATTATCATGTGTTAGGAGGAATTCCAACTTCCTTGACAATCTCAGATTTTTTCTTCACTCCCTTTTCTACTTCTTTAATTGCCGCTATTTCTTCTGATAAAGTCAAAGTTTTGTATGTTCGAAGTTTACCAGGAGGTGACACCTTCGATCAAAACGCAATAACATACTGACGTGATTGCATGATATAAGGATACAAATAAGTTTGTAGTTGTATCATACGGTTATTGCAACACCACTGCAGATCTTAACTGAATGGGTGTGCAGGGTGGGGAGAATTTAGGTGCCACGGTGACAGATATGGGTACAATCATGATACTATAACAACAAGATATGCGCACTTGCCGTTCTAATTTTAATCGAATTTTAATCGAAAGCGTCAACCTTCGTATTTGTCAGTCACGAGAACAGTTTACAGATACAATTAATTTTCTATCACAAAACACGGAACCTGCTAGATCAGTTAAATTTCTTGGTATTTAAAAAAACTGAATAAAGCCTACTACTCATTAAGAGTGTTAAAGAGCTATCTAGACCAGGGGATTTTACTATCAGTATATTATGCAAACTTATATTCTGTTATGCGATATGGAGTAATCTTCTGGAGTGCTGCAGTAGATAGCTCAACTGTCTTTATAGTCCAAAAAAATATCTATACTTGTAAATAAAAGCGGGAAATTGATTTAAGTCATCTTTTGATAAAATGAATGAATGTCAATTAACAATAAACAAGATATTTTAAGATTTTATTACAGTTTAACTCCCTAAATATCACCTTCTAGATTAGTTATAATTAAAACAACGCCATTAAATACCTTGCTCCACTGATTTGCATAAAAATTTGGATTTAGGTTATACTTACACTCCACCTCAAAATTGGACTTGTGTCCTTGGTTGATTCAATTTTTTTGGTGATGAAAACGAACCCCATTAGAAAAAAATTACTTTTAGGTATAAAAATCTCGTGTCACGTTGTTTTTCCAAGCTGAAATTTAAAAACCACTGAACCGATTGCAATAAAATGTTGTAAAAATGTATTTGTTGGTCCAACTTAGGAGATATAGTCCATTTCCATCATATTGATAGCACATTATGTATGCAAATCCCTAAACTGTTGGTACGGGCGACTCAATGAAAAATAGATATTTGTCAACAAGTAAATTTATAGAAGTATATAGGAAAACAATTTTAAATTGAGTATGACCACCAGGTATAAAGGTTGAAGCAGAACAGAATACAATAGTTTTGAGGGTTACTAATCCCTAAATAAAGTTGCCAGTGTCGGAGTACACAGTAACAGGTACTAATGAATTTGCAAGAAATGTAAGATGTTTATTTTATTGGTTATATATAAAATAATTTGTGGCCGTAGCAGGGGCCGATTGGTAAAAAAATGAATATTATTTTAATCAAATTCCATTTCAGATTCACTGCTTTTTTCAGAATCTAAGGAATCTTCAACTCCAATGTTAATTATTACCGGTTTCAACATTGCATCAGTCATATTATCCAAATTCCACATTTTATTTTCTTCCTTGTGAGCATGACTAACAACATTTTTCCAATTTTCTGGAGTTACCTTTGATAAGGAATGTTCTAATAATTGTTGCAAGTCTTCTAATTTAAAAGTTTTGTTGTTGCGTCCGACTTCACCCGTTAGTTGGGACTATATATTTTCTATCGGATTCAGATCACAGTGGTATGGGGGTAAACGTAAAATAATTACATCACGGTTTAATGCCATCTCATCAATTATATATTTTTTATAAGCTGCTTTATGTTGCCTTACAATAGGTAATAATTCCTTTTTTGTCGAATTCTCCCTGTATTCAATTTCGTGTTTATCCAACCATTCTATTATCTCTCCTTTTTTCCATGCCGTTGTTGGCAATTTTTCTGCTAGTCTTGAATGGTAACGATGCTCAAAATATTCTTCAAAAACGTCAGCAGTCATTTCCTCGTGGTAATCTTTGGTTGATTTTGAGGCAAAACTTAATAATCCACCATTGACAAAACCGTATTCGTTTCCAATATGGGTTATTATGAGTCTGCGTCCTTTTCCAACGGGAACATTGTTTATTCCAGTAGATACAACTTCGATGAATGCCTGACGGGAACTTTTCACATTTGTATTAACCCATAGATATGGTACAGTATGACCTTCATTAAGCCAAGTCTCGTCTAAATAAAAAATTGTTTTCCCTTCTTCTCGGTACTTTTTAATAGTTCTTAGATAATCTCGTCTCCAACATAACAATGTAATCTTTTTCAATTGAAACGGATTTTCTTCTATTCTTTTGCCAACGAAATCCCATCTCTCTCAATAGTCCCCATAATGGTTTGTCGCTTATGACTGGCAACTCTTTGTTTCTCTAATTAATGTTTGGGTTTTGTCCAATGTTGGAAATTTTTTGTTAAAAAAAGTGAGTGGACGCTGCGTCTTATCATGTTTTTATGTATTTCTTCAATTTCCAAGGGTTTATTCCCTCCACTCTTCTTGGGAAATGAAACAGTTCCTCCTTTTCTTTCTTTTAGGAATCTATAAATTGTTGCTTCTCCAACCCCTGTCATATTTGAACACATGTTAACGATTTCACGAATATTACTTAAAGGGCGTTGATGTACAAGTGCATCGTGTACATTTAATATTATAGTTTTCTCTCTTAGACTGAAGGCACCTTTAAAACTACACTTAACCCGGATAAAACCTGTTGTCGGCGTCATTTTTAAATGCAAATAACAAAATATCGACACCAAAAACGTAGGTAGGTAAGATATGAACAGTATATATCTACAAACTAAATGGAAGATGCAAACAATTTCTAATTTATATTATTGGCATAAGCTGTAATGTGGCATAAAAACTACTAAAACTTCACTATCATTAGTGAAGCCTTACCAGTAATTCTAGGTAATCGTTCAAAGAAGGTATTCTTTTTTATTGTTTACATTAATTTATTTCGTGAAACATTGAATTCTCTCGTTAATCACCCGTGTATAATTAACAACAATCGTGTGGCATACATACCGACGTTTTTTACGCACAAAAAAGGTATAGTGAGATTAGTGGACACACATTTTACAGAAGATTTTTCAAAAGATAATGAATTGTTGACGGCATCTTAAAATATTAATTTTTTTTATTTATTTCAAAACAAGTATAGGGTGATGCCTATGGTTTTTTGACCTGTTGAGGATTTGCATACATAATGTGCTATCAATATTATGGAAAAGGACTATATGATATTTTTTATCTCGATGAATGACCCTTATTTTTTTATTGTAAATTCAAAATGTTTCATACGACTTCACCACTACAGTTTTAGTTCATTTGATCCATTGATCGGTTTGTTAAACGTCATTTTATGATATTCTATAACTACATAATATAATGACGTTTAACAAACATAATTTTATGTCTTTATATCAATAAATCGAGAACGACTGAATCGATTAAGGTTTATTTTGGTTTTGAAATAATTATTTGAAGTCTTAGGAAGGTTTTATAATATTATCATATTATGATGAAATTATAAAGAGAATAGATCAAATATCAACTTTAATTAGTTGTTTAATGAAGTGTTTATGAAAAAATGTGATTTTTACTCGAGAGTAAAATATTTTTATTTTTGATCGAATGATGTACGACTAGAATTAAAAAAAAATAATTGTTCAGCATTGTTGATTTACAATAAAAAAAAATGATTTCTCGACATTTTCTCTGCAATAAAGGTAAATAATTAGAAATTAAGCGAAAGAATTCTAAATAAACTTAAATTTTATAATCTACCGAGAATGTTAAAAACTGTTAAAATCTAATTGAGTATACTAAATTCATTAAATTTTCTATATTCATTTTTATCGTAATTGTAATATATTTTAATCGTAATTTATGATAATTTACCGTCATTGAGTTGTGCTAAAAGTGGGCAACTTAATAGTTGTTGATTCAGAAAATTGTTAGATGCTGGACAAACAGAACATTCAGTACTCAAGCTGCCATTAGACATTCATAGCAAACCAAAGGCAATATGTAACATTAAAAAAAGGAGTGTAATGGTTGCAGTAACGCAAACGAGTACAGTTTTTATCGGAAGTACATACTATGGCTCATAAAGATTCACCTGAAGCATTACATAAAAGTGTGCAAGATGTTTAAGTTGTTACGTTCCATTACCAAGGCGAATAATGTATTGGGAAAACTCTGATGATACACATAATATTTTAGTAAGGAAGTCTATGAGACGCAATAGATTTGAAGAGATATTTAGGTTTTTAATGCTGCAGACAACAACCACCTTGAAGAAAATGATAAATTGGCCAATATTAGACCTTTCACCGACAAATTAAATACAAAGTTTTTAAGGTTTGCACCCATTGAAAATCAAATTTCTATCGACGAATCTATGAATAATTCATCAATTATCCTATGTTTGTCCACTGCTGAACGTAGGCTTCCCGTAAAATTTTCCACCTATTTCTGTCTTGAGCTTCTTGCATCCAGTTTGTGGTGATGCGCTTGATATCATCCGTCCATCTAGTCGGTGGTCGTCCTTTGCTTCGATATGCATTTTGCCTTGGTCGCCATTCCAGAATCTTTTTGGTCCATCTGTCATTCGTTAATCTGGCAGCATGTCCGACCCAAGCCCATTTAGCCCTGGCTATTTTTTCAACTGCATCTGTGACTCATGTTCTTCTTCTTATTTCTAGGTTTGGTACTTTATCTCTGATGGTAATACCTAATATTGATCTTTCCATAGCGCGTTGTGTAACTCTTATTTTATCTATTGTTCTTTTTGTTAAAGTCAGTGTGTCTGCACCATATGTAAGATCCGGTAAAACGCACTGGTTAAAAACCTTTCTTTTTAAACAAACTGGGATACTAGACTTGAAAATGTTATTCAATCTACCAAAGGCAACCCATGTGAGACCTATTCTTCTTTGTATTTCAGTTGTCTGATTATCTTGGCCTAGGCGAATCTCATGCCCTAGATATTTGTAAGGTTGGTCATAAATTTTGTTTTTGATGTGTTAATTTTAAGACCAATTGTTTTTGACACTTTATAGAGCGTGTGCAGCATTTTTGTAGCTTAATCAACTCTATCAGATATTAAAACGATGTCATCGGCAAATCTTAGGTGGTTCAGATCTTCACCATTTATATTAATTCCCATATTATCCTTTCGTTCCATTTGCTTGAACATATATTCAAGAATAGCTGTAAACAATTTAGGGGAGATAGTAGGTATCACCCTGTCTAATTCCACGTTCTATTTGAAACTTCTTGGTATCTTCATGAAGGCGGACACAAGCTGTACCAGTTTCGTAAATACTTTTAATCAAGGCAATATATCGGTAGTCAATGCGGCAGTCAGCCAATGCTCGAAGCATTTTATGATGATCTATAGTATCGAACGCCTTTTCATATTCTACGAATATAAGAAAGATAGGCTTGTTATACTCTGTACACTTTTCTATTAGCGTTTTTAGCGGATCCCCGCCTGTTCACAAGGTTGGTAACTATTCAGTTTGTTCAAAAGCCGTTTTGTTATTATCTTCATGAATAGTTTGTATGTATGGGAGAGCAAACTAATAGGTCTGTAGTTCTTTAGGTCTGAAATGTCACCTTTTTGTGCATTATGGTTATTATTGCATTATGCCACTGGGAGGGGGTTATGCATCTTGTCAAACAAGCATTGAACATCTTTTTCAACACATTCAGTAACGTTCCTCCTCCTTCTTCGATTTGTTCAATGACTATCCCATCTTCTCCAGGTAATTTATTGTTTTTCATCTCCGAGAGAGCTGATTTTATTTCCTCTGTTGTGATATCTGGGATATCTTCTGAACCTACATTTAGAACTTTTGGTATTTGATTTTGATCAGGATCTGGAAGTTCATCTCGCTTATACAATTCTGAGTAAAAATCTTGAGCAATTTTTAAAATATCTTCCTTATTTGTGTAGTTTCTCCTTTTTTATTTACAAGTTTACAAATAGTTTTTAATCCTTCAGTCATTTGTCGGCGCAGAACATTTAAACTTTTATTTTTATCAATGGCTTGAGTTATGTATTCAATGTTGTAATTTCTGACATCTTTATGAATGGATTTTGTGATATCTTTGCTTAACTGTTTTAATGTTACAAAATTATCTGTGTATTTGTCTTTCAATTCTCTTCTTTTATTTATAAGATATTTAGTAGCTTGAGTGAGTTTATCCATCTTGTTTTTTTCCTTTTTCCTTATATTTTGTATGGGCGTTTCGAATCGCACTATTTATTCGCATATTTGTCACCTCTATATCTAATGCATTTTCATTTAGTTGTTCTACTTCTTTCAATTCTGAAGTTATGAGATTCTGATAAGCTACTCTATCTTCTATCGATTTCCATTTATTAGAATGCCTCTCTGTTATTATTGCTGTCCTCTCTCGTCTAATGTTGATCATTATTTTTGCTCTAACCAACCGATGGTCACTCCCAACAGTGATTGATTGAACTTGATTACTGTAACATCTTGGACAATATTTTTTCTATTTGTGATGATGAAATCAATTTCGTTTTTTGTTATGCCATCTGGACTAGCCCACGTCCACTTACGTTGTTGGTTCTTTTTGAAGAATGTGTTCATCATATAGAGCCGATGATGCAACAAAAAATGTAGTAGCACACCTCCTCTATCATTTCGTTCACCATATCCAAATGAACACACAGCCACTTCTGTGTTATCTTCTTTAAATCCAAGTTTAGCGTTAAAATCGCCCATTAAGATTAGGTGGTGGGTTTTATCTTTTTCTATAGCTCTATGTATATCTTCATATAAGTCTTCAATTTCTTCATCGCTATGGCTCGTCGTGGGTGCATATACTTGGATAATTTAATATACACAACTTTTGAGCTTACACTCTCTATTTTTATAATTTTATCTAGATAGGTGTTTCTTGTGCACCAGAAAGCCTACGCCGCCAGCTGCCTTATCGTTTTCTTCAATGGAATGTAGCAGATGCCCTGATTTTAAAACTAATTGATTTTCCCCTTTTCTTCGTATTTCGTCTCAATACATCCGATTTTATGCAGTTAAGTTTTTCCTATAATTCAATGAGCTTATCTTCAGTTGCAAGCGTTCTTACGTTATAAGTGCCAATATGCAATGTTCGTTGTCCATGATAGTCGTGTCTATCCCGGTGATTCTTTGCACCCTCTGCCCTTGGTCCAATCTGATGGCTATCATTACCAGGGACCGTTGGGCCGCCAGAGACTAAGCGCCTTTTTCTAGTTTGTGTCATGTCATTTACGGGAAAATTAGCCATTTCACTACAACGCTGGGCAGTGCGGGTTGGTAGCGGGATATATCAGGATGTGTTAAGGATTGGAAAATAGGTAGGAAGATAGGTTGGGGACCTGGCCTCTTCTAAAGGCTTGGACATAGGAGAAAGTCAGTAGCTAGCGTACGGCAGGGACACCACTCCCTGTAGCAGCCTGTCCTCTACCGGGATCGTAGAGGAGTGCTACCCGCTACCCGTCTATGATTAATTACTTTGGTCGTAATAGGAGCAAACAATTTATTCATGACAAACCAATAAGATTTGGCTATAAAGCATGGATAATGGCTTTATCAAATGGATATTGCCTAAATTTTGACATATATCAAGGCCGAAAATCAACAACTGGTGCTGATAAACAGTTTGAATTATTAGAAAGTGTGGTGTTGACCTTTGCAGAGATTTTGCGAAACGCATTCAAAGATAAAAATTTTTCCTTCTATATTGATAACTTCTTTAGGAGCATCTTTGATATCATCAATTGCAGAAATGGGGTTTAGTGCCATTGGAACTGTACGCGAAAACAGAACAGAAAAATGTCCTTTAAAAGATAAAAGAAGTATGACAAAACAACCAAGAGGATATTATTGTAACTCTTTTGACGACGGATTAAAATTGCGGCTGTAAAATGGAAAGATAATGATGTTGTCACCATATTTTCTAATGAGCATGGAATTGAGCTAATCCAAAAAGCAGCCGATATTCAGCAAAAGCAAAACAAAAAATTCAAATGGATCAACAGTTTGTAATTTCGCAATACAACAAATTTATGGGAGGAGTCGACTTGATGGACAACAAGATTTCGAACTATAGAATAAAAATACGTGGAAAAAAATAGTACTTTCCAATATGAATATGGATGCTGGATGTTTGTGTAACTAATGCTTGAACACTAGCACGACAATTTTTATATAAAAATGACAACAATTATGGAAAACCAGGACCTACTGGACCTAAATATGCAATAATTCCTGCTCCATCCACATCAACACAGCATCTAATTATTACTGGTGCTCAAAGAAGAAGATGTGTATGTTCAAATAAAACTACACAATCATGCGATAGATGTGAAATTCCAATCCACGATAAATGCTTCAAAGATTATTATACAAACTATTTTAGGCCTTAATAATATATTTTATAAATATTACAATTATGGACAAAAATATCGAATATTTTGGAATTTTAGAATTTTTTTTTCGTAGTCACTATAATTTCACAATAATTTTAGATTACTTATGATATTCATACAGTAGGCTGATGTATTCAACTGGTTTGAAATATTTTGACGTTTATTCATCGTTTAGTGTCATTCGTACATTTTATCATAAAAACCATGGACGTATATAAAAACCTTTTTCACTTAAATAAAAAATCATACGGATTCGGTTATTTTTCGTTTAATTTATTAAGTTTAATTAAATATTGTTTTGATTTAACTAAGTTGGAAAAAAGTATGCCATTAATTCGACATTGCGATGAAGTCCAAGGAGCACAGATTGTAATTATATATGAGGAAGGATACAAAAAGATATCGCAGGACGTCCCAGGAGAAATCAATATACAGTTTTGAATATTTAAAGGTACCGCGAAACAGGAAATTTTGTACGAAGGCCTGTTTAAGGACGTCCAAGGTGTAAGTACAACCGCAATTGATGACCGTTTTTTGGTTCTTAATTCGACACGATATCGTTCATTGACTTTGATGCGCCTTAGTTGACATTGATGCACCTTAGGCATGACAAGTTAATATGAGTTCAGAAACAGTTACGCAAAGATTAAACAAAGCAAACTTAGAGCCCAGACAACCCGCCACAGTCCCATGACCTCTCCAAAATCATAAAGCTCGTCGTTTAGAATTTGTTTAGAATTTGCAAGACCACATATTCAGTCAAATATCGACACCTGGAAAAATGTTCTTCTCACTGATGGGACCAGAATCCTATTATGTAAGCCAGATGGTCAAAACCACGTCTGTAGAAGAGTTGGAGAACGTTAGCTACAATCTCGCTTAGACTATTAGTTTTGGAGGTGGTGGTATAATTCTTTGGGAAGATATTAGTTGGGAGAGACGTACTGCACTCGTGAAAGTGATTGAACGGATGATTGGTGACTCTGGCGTTAAAAACATCCTGCAAGATCATGTTTTGCCATATGTTGGTTATATTGAATATGAAAGATTCACGTTAATGCACGATAATGCTTGTTTATATGCCGCTGTCATAGTGCGTAAATATCTTAATTAGATCCAAATTTGAAGAGTGTATTGACCACCGTTTAGCCCGGATTTAAATCCAATATTGTACATGTGGGATCACCTAAAAGACCGCATACGACAAAGAAATCTTGTTCCAAATACGATAGAGCAGCTTCGGATTGCTGCAGAGGATGAATGGAATGCAATTTCTCAAGATTATGTCCAAAATTTACTTGCAAGCATGCCAAGAAGGATGCAAGAGCTAGAGGGCGGAATACTCGTTACTGATCCTGCAATTATTTCAGGTAAAAAGACTTGTTTACAGTTTTAATTAGAATTTAAGTTTAGAGTAAAATAACCTTATTTACCTAATATTAAGCATTTATTCCTTTCGCAATATTCTCCTCATAAAAACTTAAAATTGTTTATTAAAAATTGTTAAAATAAAGCCTATTTCACAATAAATGACTTGATTGACCAGAATTTATTTTGAAAAAACAAAAATTAGAAAATTCCAAAATATTCGATATTTTTGTAAATGAGTGTATAATTATACTATGCCTGCTTCATTGTTTTTATTTAAGGGAGTAGATGTTTAATTTTTTGGAAGAAAATAAAATAAAATGTAATTGCATAAAAGGTAATATTTTAATTTTATACCCCTATGTGCCCAACGGGTCGTTAACGACCCATCCTGTTTTTCAAAAATCAGTTTTTGAAAAAATTTTTAGTATTTTTTCTACGCATTTTAGGGTATTTTATTACATTCAATAAATGGGTTAAGCGCGTAATTTTGCCGTAAATTATCCAAAAGAATTTTACAATTCTCTAGATATACCAGGGATGCCATCACGAATTCCATGATATTTACTTAACTCTGTTAAATAAATTGAACATAATATTAGTCGTATAATAACCAAGCTACAGCAAAGCTTGACCGGATCAGCTAGCATAATTATAAATTCAAGCAATTTGGAATTATTTAATTATACAGTGATAATAAATTTAGATTTCTTTACTGTTTTCATTATTTACCATATAATTTCTACCCTTATAAAACCATACAATATTGTTGTAATCAAAATGTTATAAATTAATTTTATTTCAACTTAAAAAACAACCCTTATTAGTTAATAGCACATTATGTGTATCTTTAATTAATATATGCGTTATGATATCTCCTAAAATATGTAATTGGTTTTTTACTCATACCTCGGTTAGCTTTTAAGCTATGGAGTACTTAAAAAACCATGTTGTAAGTTTTTTAAGAGCACCAAAATCATTTAAATTATTTTTTAAACCCTTATTTTTAACACGGTTGTAGTTGAATGGGCTTGAACGAGTCACTAATTACGAATGTATGCAAACTTTGAACAACAATGTCTTAACCAAATTTTGTCTTGAAGAAAAACAAAGAAACTAAAATGTTTAGAAAAGCAGAACCCATTCAAGACTTTTTGTATTACTAACACTTTTTAAGTTATTTAAAAAAAAATACATTTTTTTTAATTTCAAAAATTTTCTTTTACTTTAAAAACCCAATATTGTCAAAAATAAGTACTTAAAACCTGTTAACCTTACAGATCATATAAAAAATGCGCAAAAAATGCGAATGTGCATTTTATATTTTAGTAATAAACCGCAATTACTAAATGTAAATGATAAATATGAATATTTCATGGAAGGCATTGAATATGCCAGTACATGTTCAATTCCAATCAATAAGCCTTTTAAAGAGCCAAGCTGTCACCTCCTCCTTGGTGGGAAGATGAATGTGATAAAGTCGTTCGGTGTAGAAAAGAAGCTGTAAATAATTATATCAACAATAGCAATAATAGAAAATTATATACACGTTAAAGAAAAAATGGCAACATAATTTTTTTTTTAATCAAGGCTAAGTTACTGAATTAACTACTGCGCTAAACTTAATAAAAATACTCCGTCTAAGGAAATATGGCACCAGGCAAAAAAACTGCAAAGAATTCCCGCACCTAAGCCTAAATGTAATAACTATGACTGGATTAAAACTTTTTTGCAAAATATCACACCAAGTTCAGCCGATCAGAAAGTAAAGGATTTAATAGATAATACAGATGTACAAAATGATGTATTTAATTATCCTTTGAAACTTACGGAACTACAATTTGCATTAAAAAGTACCAGTCACACAGCTCCAGGTATTGATCAAGTTACATACCATATGTTATGGAATTTACCAACTGTCGGTAAATTATTTCTGTTAGAAATTTTTAACGATATTTGTTTAAATAACGCTGCCATTGAGGAGTGGAAAAATGTTTTAGTTGTACCAATCCCCAAACCACACAAAAATTCCAATCTTGCAGAATTTTATCGGCCTATTTCCTTGTTGTCCTATGTAATCAAAACTTTTGAAAGGATTATTAAACACCGGTTAGAATTTCATTTGACTTGCACTGCCTTTTTTTGCGTTGGAACAATTTAGGGTTGTTGAAACAAGGTTTTTAGTTGAAACAAGGGTTTAGTACTACTGACGCAGTTTCTTATTTAACAACAGACATTCAGTTATGTTTTTCAAATAACTATTACCTAGGTGCTGCATTACTCGATATAAAAGGTGCCAACGATGCAGTTAATATTATGTTAAGAGAAAAATTTTTTCAAGCAGATGTCCCTGCGAGAGTGTGTAATGTCTTGTGCAATCTTTTAACACAAAGAAAAGTTTATATAAGGTCAAATAACAATTCTGTAATAGGTCCCAGACGACCATCCACAGATTTACCACAGGGTTTCGTTATCTCTCCCCTTTTGTTTAATGTTTTTACAAAAGAAATACACGAGGAAAAAAATAATTATAATATACAGTATGCTGATGATTTTGTAATATTGTTCTGAAGCTATTTTCTTGTGGCATTGTAAATTAATTACTCTTTATAACTGGGAATAAGCCACAATTAAAAATAAAAATACGTTTATTGACGTTTCAAATTTCCAATTCGGAAATCGTTCTCAAAATACAAACAGTAAATTAAATTTACTGTTTGTATTTTGAGAACGATTTCCGAATTGGAAATTGAAACGTCAATAAACGTATTTTTATTTTTAATTGTGGCTTATTCCCAGTTATAAATAGTAATTGATGATTTTGTAGTTTATAACATTATAAAAAATTAGAAGTAGGTATACCTGAGCTCACGTCACATATACAACTAACTACTTTCAAATGTGAACCGTTAGGGTTTTCTTTAACCCCTCAAAAATCTAGTGTTACCATCTTTACAAAACATAATCTACCTAATATTGATAACATAAATGTAAATGGTACCTTATATCCAGTATCAAATAAGGTAACTTATCTTGGAATTATTCTTGACAAGAAGCTTAGCTGGAAACCATTTATACAAAGCCTTTATTAGGTCGATCTTGGATTACGGATGTACGTTATATGGATCAGCCAGTGCTTACATTCTAAAACGACTGGAAATAATTCAAAATGTTTCCCTAAGACTCTGTTTGGGTGCAATGTGTTCAACGCCTGTGCAACCACTTTGGATTGAAGCTCTAGAACCACCATTATTTTTAGGGAGGGAATGGCTAGCAGAAAAATTTATTATTAAGTCTTTTTGTAAAAACCGTATTCTGTTAGATAAAATAGCCTTATTAAATAACCACGATTTAACCAACACGTACTGGTCAAAAAAATCTTCTCCATTATGTATGGCTTTTAGAAATACAAGTAGTTATAATAGTGTTTTAAAAAGAACTATTTCAGTCGAAAAATCTGAATTCTTTGACCTGTTGGAACCACTAGATATTAATATTCCTGTATACAATGAAAATTTGTTGATAAGTAAAAATATATTAAGCGCCTGCATATCAAATCTATCAGATTTTCTGGAAATATATACCGATGTATCAAAACAAAATAATGGTACGGGATGTGCATTCTATATACCATCAACAAACGTTCAAGAAAAATTCAAACTGAATAATAATACTTCCATTTTTTCTGCAGAAGCGATTGGTATTATTAAAGCCTGCGATTATGTCGAAAAAAAAAGTTAAAAAAAAATAAATTTTTTGAGTGACTCATTATCCGTTCTTAAATGCATCGCTAACCCAGTTAATGTGATGGCTACTGATACAAATCCTTTTATTAGAGAATTAAAAGTAAAAAATTCATAAATTAAAAAAAAGTCAATACGAATTAAAATTTATTTGGGTAAAAGTTCATATAGGACTTCGTGGCAATGAAGTTGCAGACTCCATAGCCAAAGAAAGCGTTACAACAGGAGAGCAAATCAACAACAATTTAGGTGCTCAAGAATATTTAATGATATCTAAGAGTAATTTTAAGGCAAAATGGGAATTGCATTGGAAAAACTATTGCTCTAATAACCTCACACGATACACACTATTACATCCAAGTATTCCGACAGATTTGTGGCACCAAGATTATGATTTTACAATAAATGATATTGTGTCCATATGTAGGCTGAAATTCGGACATGCAAGCTACCCTCAACACTTATATAAAATCGATGTAGTCAACACCGAACTTTGTGAAACTTGCAATGTGGTTTACGACTTAGATCACATTTTTTATGCTTGTAGTAAATTTGAAATACAAAGACAGGAACTTATTAATAGTTTAATAATGCAAAAATCATACCCCCCTTTCAATCTACTTTATTTGATATCATTAAATACGTACAAGGTATATAAAATTATTCTTAAGTTTATTAAAATCTGTAAATTAAAACTTTAGTGTAGGTATGTAGGTGTTAAGCTCGTTACCTCTGTTTAATCACCAAGTATTTTACCTTTTTACCTATACTTTCCGTGGTGTACACTTTCTGTCTGTGAGTCACCTTGAATGACCCCTAGGTGCGAAAAGTAATCCTAGCTCCTCTTCCATTGTAATTCTTCTTTTAATTTCCAGAATTATAGTGTATTTAGTTTAGTTATATTAGGTTATTAAGTAAACGTTATTACACATTTGCTGCTGGCTGGATGGGCACTTATCCCGATTGCCATTAAAAAAAAAAAAACTCTGAGATGAAGGGTAACGATGGGATTTACACGAACAATTACGAAAATGTACCTGATAAAACAAAATTCAAAAGTAAGAAAAAAATTTGAGGACAAAATTTTGGTATGGTATGCAATTTCTGAGGCTGGTTTTATCTCACAGCCCTAGATTGGTGTTGTTCGAGGCGAAGCCTTAAACGCAAATATTTATATTCAAAGATGTCTCTCTAAATTGCTTCAGTTTGTGAACACACATCATGCAAATGATCAAATAGTCTTTTGGCCAGATCTTGCTTCATGTCATTACGCGAGGATCACAAGGGACTGGTACGAAACTAACAACATTGCCTCCCAAATCGAAAATAATGGTCCCTTGTCTGTCATTTGAATTTTGATTTATAATAAGGATAGTTAAGTTAAATTGTTGAATAATTTAATAAAAATATAAGATTATTGTGGTCAGTGGTTGTGTGCTTTTGAAAATTTTCCCAAAACCATTCGTTACAACCAAAATTTAATTGTAGAAATCACCAAGTGTCTACTGTATGTATTGTCTCTAATATACATATTATATTTAACTATTAGTTTGCTAATATATGAATATGAGAATCTAAAAATATCAATTATAGATCAGCTTTGGTTTTAAAGTAAAATTATGTATCAGAATTATTATTTGAGATGAATAAATGATTTAAGGAATCAACAATATTGCAAATAATGATTGCATTAATGTTATTAGGACTTAAATATACGTAGGTATAATTTAAGCAGAATTTTTACTGTTAAGGATGGTAGAAAGAAAATAATAATATTTACGGCATGACTTTTCCTTACAATTGTAGTAAATTTACCTGTTACAATGGTAATAAGAAACTATAAATTTACAAAATTAACGAAAAATTTACTATAACTTTGTCAAAGTACATTGGCGTGGACAATTTTACTGACAATACTGTAATTCGGATTTGTAGTAAAAATAATTTTAATAGCGCGATGACAAAAATGCAGAAAAAATTTGTTCATAGAATGCAATAATTTAAGGTGTTGGGGTAAAAAAATCATTATAATCCCGAGTAATACATAAAAAGAGGTAAAAGTTTTCTTAGAAATAAAAATTACTATTATAGGCTATTGATTATGTTAAAAAATAGGGCTAAAAAGAGCTACAACATTAAAGGGGTTTTATTGTTTTATACAGTCAATATACCTCCAAATATGAAAAACCGCAGACTGCTACAATTTAAAGCGGTGCGATTTTAAGAAAGGGGTAAATATTTTCTATCGAGGTCTCACCTTCTAAAAATTTAACAAAAATATATTTAACGAACGAAGAGAAAAACAGGAATATACGCGACTTCTCTTTTTTATCCCATAGATAAAATGAAGCAAAGAAGATAAATTCGAGGTAGACAGACTACAAAACCCTGAGATAGTTAGAAAATTTAAACACAAACTTAAAGAAATACTAGAAGACCAAATGAGTAGTACTGTTGAAAACATAGATAATTACTGGAATGAGTGCAAAAATATCCTGAAAGAAGTAGCAACAACAGTTTTAGGAAAGAAGAAACAAGAAAGGAAGAAGGCAGAATAGTATAATGCGGAATGCGCACAAGCAACTCAAAAAAAAGAATCAGTCGTATGGAGACTCCAAGACAGAAGTATAAGACAAAATCAAAAGGAGTACAAACAGATGAGACAAGCAGAGAAAAGGATACTAAAACAAAAGAAAACACGACATTTAGAAAACCAGCTACAGGAACTTCTTCTTTGTCATTCATTTTCCATCCATTCCTGAATGTAGGTCTCTCCCAATTGCTTCCATCTTTCTCTATCTTGCGCCAATCTAATCCACTGTTTGCCTGCCACTGCTCTTATGTCATCTACCCATCTTTTTTGAGGTCTTTCCATGCTTCTTGTTGTCGTCCTTGGTCTCCATTCTAGAATTCTCCGTGTCCACCTGTTGTCATTATATCGGGCTACGTGACCTGCCCAGCGCCATTTCATTTTTGTAATTTCTTCCACAATATCCCTAATCTTCGTTCTACGTCTTATCTCGGTGTTTCTAAGCTTGTCTTTTAGTGATATTCCAAGCATGATTGGTTCCATTGCTCTTTGCGTTGTTTCTAATTTTTTGGCAGATTTTTTGGTTAGTGCTACTGTCTCCAAGC
Organism: Diabrotica balteata; assembly: GCA_918026665.1. Lineage (NCBI taxonomy): Eukaryota > Metazoa > Arthropoda > Insecta > Coleoptera > Chrysomelidae > Diabrotica > Diabrotica balteata. The sequence continues at coordinate 83,189,400 of OU898278.1, read as the reverse complement.
CGTAGGTACAAACTGGTAGTATGCATGTGTTATACACCTTTTTCTTTAAGTTTATAGGAATGTAGGTGTTTTTCAAAATACGTGCTAGATTGTCGAAAGCGCCCCAAGCCAGTTGTGTTCTTCTTTTAATTTCAGCGTCTTGATTTGGTTTTCCTAGTTTTATAACATGACCTAGATATACATAATGTTCCACATTTTCTATGGTATGATTTTGTATTGTTATATTTGTCTGGTCTCGGCTCAGTATTTTTGTTTTGCTGTAGTTCATTTTTAAGGCTACCGCTCCTGAAACTGCATTTAATTGTTGTAACATATCATTTAGTTCTTGGATATTATCGGCTATTAAAACTATGTCATCTGCGAATCTCAAGTGGTTTAAGTATGATCCGTCGACGTTGATACCCTTATTGTTCTATTCTAGTTTCTTAAAAATATCTTCTACAGCAAGAGTAAATAGTTTGGGAGAGATGGTGTCTCCTTGTATTACTCCCCGTTGTAGTCTTATGGGATTAGTTTTTGTGCTTTCGTCCAGCTTTATATGCATGGTGGCATTTTCATATATGTTTTTAATTATGTTGATGTATCTTGAATCTATGCGTGCATTTTTTAGAGATTCAAGCACTGCCCATAATTCGATGGAATCGAATGCTTTATGGAAATCGACGAACGCTATATGAATGGGAACATTATACTCGGTGCATTTTTCTATCAGTGTTCTTACGGTGTGCAAGTGGTCTATGGTATTAAAATGTTTTCTGAATCCAGCCTGCTCGATAGGTTGATAGAAATCGAGTTTATGTGCTGGGCGGTTGGTTATGATTTTAGTTAGTAATTTATACAGATGTGATAGCAAGGATACTGGTCGGTAATTCTCGATGTTTGCTCTGTTTCCTTTCTTGAATTGTAAAATGACCTCAAAGTTGTACCATTCTTGAGAAATCTTTTCTTCATCAATTACTTTATTAAATAAAACATTTAATACCTGTTCCATTTTTTTGCCACCAATTTTCAACATTTCAACTATAATCTTATCCTCTCCCGGACATTTATTCGTTTTAAGTTGATTTGGGGCCATTCTTATTTCATAGTCGGTTATGTTTGGTATTTCTTCTGAGCCGGTGTTAATTATGGTTCGTTGAGTACGTCGTTGTGGTTGTGTATTTAGAACACTGCTACAGGAACTAGAAGGGCTCAATTCACAAAGCGAAGCGCGAAAATTTTAGAAAAATGTGAACCACGACAGAAACGAATTTAAACCTAGAATAACCATTACAAAAAGTAAGGAAGCCAAAATTATCAATGAGCTGGATCAAATATTGGAGATATGAGCAGATAATTTTGCCGAGAAATTAAATAAAGACAACCGAGAAGTGACTGACATAAATGACCACAGTGGAGACGTAGACGATGAGAGGGAGAAAAATAATATACCAATAGAACAAGATGTTGCCAAGGCAATAAAAAGGTTAAAAAAGAACAAGTCCCCTGGAGAAAATGGTATACCGTCTGAGCTGCTCAAGTATTGAGTAAACACTCTAAAAAATACATAATAAAACTTGTTGCATCCATTTGGAGAGAAGGAAAACTCCCAGACAGTTAAAATGTAGGTATTATAATACCTATTCACAAGAAAGGAGATCCACTAACATGTGACAACTATCTAGACATTACCCTCTTAAATACGGCTTACACAGTACTGGCCTATATACTGTATGATCGTTTACTAGTATATAATGAGGAAAAAATAGGCAAATACCAATGTGGATTCCGAAAAGAAAGGTTAGCAATTGATCAGATTTTTCTTCTCAGACAAACCTTAGAAAAGGAATATGAATACGCAATTGATACCTAATACCTCTTTATAAATTTTAAAAGCGCTTATGACAGTGTAGACAGAAGCTCCCTCTATAATGCCATGACAGAGAAGAATGAAAAGAGAGTCTCAAGGTCTTTTTAAAAACATACTGGATTACGCCCGGGAGACAGTATATCGTGCTTATTGTTTAACATCGCGCTAGAAAGAGCCATAGGGAAATCGGGCATAGCAACCAGAGGTACGATCATCAATAGAACTGTACAAAGATTGGCCTACGCAGATGACATTGACATAATAACACGGACAAAAAGAGACCTGATACAGGCTTTTGAAATATTAGATAAAGCCGCGAAGACAATGGGACTGCAGGTCAACGTATCCAAAACAAAATATATGAAGGTCACGAACAGCACACAAATAGCGGCACCACAAGATCTGGTGACAGAAGCACACACATTCGAAGGGATCTCGGAGTTTATATATCTTGGAACACAACTAAATAACAGCAACTTAGTAAGCGTAGAAATTAAGAGAAGAATATACCTGGCGAACAGAGCTTACTTTGGACTAAAGCAGTTCTTAACATTACACATAATTAGCAGAAAAACCAAGATACTAATACATGAAACTCGTATTAAACCTGTCCTGACACACGCGTTAGACACATGGAGTATGGCAAATAGCGACAAAAAACTGTTAGGTCGCTTTAAAAGAAGAATACTTGGGCACATATAAAGATCGTTCGGTCTATTTAAATTAATAGACTAAGATGGCTAGGACACCTTGAAAGAATGAACACTAAAGACCCACAAAGACAGATATGATATCAAGAGCCAGTAGGAACCAGGAAGAGAGGCAGGCCAAGATCTAGATTTAAAACTAAACTCAAGTCGAAGATGACTTGAGGAATCTAGGGGTCAGAATTTGGAAAGCCAGGGCGAAAGATAGGGGGAATGGAGACTTATTGTTGAACAGGCCAAGACCCACCCAGAGTTGTAAAGCCAAAGATCATGATGACGACGATCTTCTTCTTTTTTGAGTACCGTGCCCAAGTTTTAGCTAGGTAGCTTCCATGACGATTTGCCGATATCGTTCTCGATCTTGCACGGCATATAATAATTCATCTGCTGATAAGCCAATCCATTAACGAAGGTTTCGGAGCCATAAGTATTTCTTTTTGCCAATTCCTCTTCTTCTGTCGATCTTTCCGTTGAGTATCAACTGCATTATCCTGTATCTGCTTCCTCTCATTATATGCCCCATATATTCGAGTTTTCTCTTTTTTATCATCTTTATTAAATCACCTTCACCTTGACCTACTCTGTTTAAGACTTCTCTGTTTGAAATGTGTTGAACCCATGATTTTCTGAGCATTCTACGATATAACCACATCTCGAAGGCTTCTAATTTGTTCATCATGTTAACCTTCATAATCCAGGTTTCACATCCATACAGCAATACAGGATACACATAACATATTAGGAACTTAATTCTCAGCTGTAAGTTAAGCTGAAAATTGCTCAGAATAGATCTGTGTTTCATAAATGCTCCGTTTGCAATTTTTATACGAGTTTTAATTTCTTCATCCGGATTTAGTGTCTCGTTTATCCAACATCCTAGATATTTAAAATGATTAACTTTTGTTATCAGTTCATTATTGGTAATTAGTTGTATAGCGCCGAGGTCTTGTTTACTAACCATAAGTAACTTTGTCTTTTTGTATTTATGCTTAGTCCGTTATTAGAGTATTCTCTAGTGACTCGATCTATAAGGAATTAAAGATCTTTGATACTTTCAGCCATGATTGCGGTGTCATCTGCATATCTGATGTTATTGATAGTTTTTCCCCCGATTCGAACTCCACATTGCCCTTTGACGGCTTTGTTAAAAATTATTTCTGAGTAAACCTTAAACAAAGTTGGGGACAACACACAACCCTGTCTAACACCTTTTCGAATACAAATTTTGTCTGTTTCTTTGCCGTCTACCAGAATAGAAGCTTCTTGATTCCAATATAGATGTTATAAAAGTCTCAGATCTTTATCATCTATTCCAATTATTTTTAGATATTCAAACAGCCTACCATGTTGAACCCTATCAAACGCCTTCTCAAAATCTATAAAATAGACGTAAATTGGTTTCTGTATAATTGGATCTTTCCCATGATCGATAAAGTAGTGTTAGCATTGAGAACAAAGCTTCCCTAGTTCCCAATCCCTCACTGAAACCGAATTGTTTATTTCCCATTATGTCTTCACATTTCTGCTTGATTCTATTATTCTATCCTAAGAAGTAACTTGAGAGAGTGACTCATGAGGATAATTAGTCTAAAGTCTTTACATGATGATGTATTAGGTTTTTTTGAAAGTGGGATAAATGTAGACTCCCACCATATTTGTGGCAGTGTTCCAGTTTCGTATATGTGGTTATAAATGTTTGTTATTTCTGAGACATTGTCATCATCTAGAAGTTTGGGCCAGTCTGATGGTATTTGGTCCGGGCCTGGAGATTTCCCATTTTTGCTTTGTTTGATGGCTTTCTCTACTTTTTTTTTTATAATATACTAGGACCAGTGTTCGTATACTTTGTGGCGTTAAGTGGTGGCCTCGTATCCAGAAAGAGCTCTTTTATGTAGTTGGTCCATACTTTCTTTTTTTCGTTTAAGTCAAGAATAATTTTACCTTTGAAGTTTCTGATAAAGTGAGGAGTAATTTTTCTCTTCTTCTTCTTTGGGTGCCGTGTCCGTATTCAGACGTTGGCCGTCATCATGTTTACAATTTCCTGAAACCTTTCTCTGTCGGCTGCTGCGCGAAATAATTCTTCTACTGTGGAACCACACCATTGTCTAATATTACGCAGCCATGAAAGTTTTGTTGCGTAACAACAATATTTAATATTTTTAGTTTATTTTTGTATCAAATTATTAGATCATAGTGTATATTAGTTTAGATTTATAAAATTTCTTTGTACCAACTAATAATCTGTAAAGCGCCGATAGCTTACATTTAAATAACTTTCTACACAAGTTTCTAAAACCTTCATAGAATCGTAACAATGAAACGATTAGTATTTTCCAAATTATCCGTTTGACTCATTCGAAAATTCCGAAAGTTAAGACAAATACCCTTCTCAGGTAGTTTTTACCAATGAATTCAAAGTCGAAGGTATTTGAAATGTAAACATATCTTTTAAATACGTCGAGAGGCTCAGGGGGAGATTTCTGAATATTTAGAAACAATTACGAGAGTAGTGATGGAAGGGAGAGAATGGACATCAGTTCGCAGTTCAAATCCATCAAGTTAGTATCAGTTCAAATTCCAGCTTTGGATGAAGGCTCTATTCGCGCAAGCCGCACCTAAGAAGCTTTAACACCGTCGTGATATTAATAAGTTTACTTAGTTCGGGTTAATATTGTATCACCGACAAGTGTGTATCGTATGCAAGTTATCGACGTCCAAAATACGTTGTAATTGTATAAATAGACTTGTTATAACGTCCTTTTCGAGTCATTAATTTATTCCAGTTTTCTGGTTGGTCCTTCAAATAAGTATAAAGTAAACCTATTTCCCTAAGGAAAAACCTTGTTCCCCAAGGGAAAAAACTAGCGACCTATGACTGGTGCGCGAAACAAAGCCATCAGGACAAGGTATAAGGACAAACATACCTGCATCTTCGCTCAAGTTTCTTTCGACCAATCCATCTCTTTCCTTTCACTTTTCCTTGTATTATAAGGCGAAGTAGATGGTATTTAGGTCCTCTAATTATATGGCCGAAGTATTCTGTTTTTCTTCTCTTTATGGTGTTTATGAGCAGACGTTCTGAATTGATCATTTGAAGAACATCTTCATTGAAAGTGTGCGAAACCCACGATATTTTTAGGATTCGTCTATAGCACCACAATTCGAATGCTTCTAACTTGTTTAGCATTGTGGTTTTTAACGTCTTTTTCTCTGAGTGTAGGTAATTTTTTAAGTTTTTTGTGTATGTTAAACTCGTCATGTTTTCTTTGTAGTTCTTCCATCTCACGACATCTATGTTCCCTCCAGTTTTTTTTTTGCTCGCTTATCCTCATATCTTATTTGTCGATATATTTCTCTATATCGAGTCTCATCTTCATTTTTACAATTTCTTCTTTGCTGAATAAGGTCTAGTATGTTATCGGTCATCCAATCCTTTTTCTTTACTGGCTTTTTTCTGATTTTAAAACTTCCTCTGCTAAGGCAACCATGGCGGAATTCATTATATCTATATTTTGTCCGATATTTTCTTATTCAGATCTTTCTAGCTGTTTTTTAATGTCATGATTTATCTTATTTCCGAACTTATCTGATATTACAGCATTTCTTAAGAGTCGATTATTATGTTTTTTGTGAGCTGTCGCGGTTTTTATTATTTTTTTTAATTATAGTTTGAATCCAGCACAGAGCAGATTATGATTAGTTGCTGCGTCTGCACTTGGGAATGTTTTTGCATATTTAATACTGTTTCTAATCCTTTTGTTAATGATAATGTAGTCGATTTGATATCTGACTACCTTTCCTTCTTGATCAGCTTTAGATTTCCAGTTATATAGTCGTCTTTTAGGTTGTTGAAACAAAGTATTTACTATAATGCAATTCTCTTTTGGACATAACTGTATTAGTCTCTGCCCTCTTTCGTTTCTTTCTGCAAGTCCATACTTTCCGTTTATATCTTGTGTTATTTCTGCACCAGCTTTTGTGTTGAAGCCTGTTATAATAATTGTAACTTCATGTTTTTTTATGCTCCGGAGAATTTGTTTAATTTGGTTGTAGAATTGCTCAATCTCTTCATCTGGTTTGTCAGCTGTTGGTGCATACACTTGTATTATATTAATATTTCTTAATTTATTTTGCAGCTGTATCATCATGATGCGATCAGTGAAAGGAACGAAATTTCTAATACAGTTACGAATCTCTTCTTTGACAATAATTGCGACTCCGTTACGTCTGGGTCCTTCTGCTTTTCCCGAGTGGTAGACAATGTATCCATTGCTCTCGAATATGTTTGACCCTAGCCATTTCGTCTCACAGATACCTAGGATAGGAATGTCTAGTCTGGCCATTTCCAGCTAAATATTCTGTAACTTCGCGCCTTCAAACATAGTTGTGACGTTCCACATAGCTATCTTGTGGACTTCCACAACACGTGGTTTTCGTGGATTTACGACCTGAGAGGCCTCATGTTCTGGTTGTGATTTTCCTCTCCTGCCGGATCTTGGCTTCCGAAGTCCATGATCATTAACAGTATGCATACTCTCTTCCTCTGTCATTAAAAGCTGTACTAGAGATATCCACAAGGATCTTTAATGTAGTGGTTTCTTCTGGTCTTGAGCATGATGATGATGTCACCTTCTAAAATTAAAAATATTTTTTTTAACAAAAATATATTTAACAAACAAAGAAAAAAAAAAACAGGAACACACGCGACTTTCCCTTTTTACTCCAGAACGTTTTTCCATAAGGGCATAGGTATAGGCGTTGCTTTACAACTCAAAATGACGCGACGAAATAAAAGTCAATCCTCCCCCAAAATATTAAAGTCAGAAGTTGTAAGGGCAATCAAACCGAGCAAATGGGGAAAAGCATCAGGCCTAGACGATATATACATAGAGATTCTAACAATGTTGAATGAAAACAATATAGACGCCTTGGTAGATCTTGTTAATGACATTTATGGGTCCGGTCAAATACCACAAGATTAGCTTCAATCAAACTTTATACCAATCCCAAAAAAAGCCAAATGCTAATAGTTGCGACCAATTCCGAATGATCAGCTTATTGAGCCAGGTCCTAAAACTCTTCTTAAAGATAATTCACACAAGAATATACAACAGATATGAAAGAGACATTAGCCCCACAAAGTTTGGTTTCAAACAAGGACTTGGCACAAGAGAAGCACTTTATAAGAAGCACATAAGATTCAAAGACGACACCGCTGTTTTTGCAGACAGTCTAGAAGCATTGCAACGCTTAGTAAATAGATTAAATCAAGTCAGTATCAAATATGGACTACAAATGAACGATAAGAAAACTAAGTTCATGTTTATTTCTAAGCAACATACAGTAGGAAGGCTAGATATCGAGTAAAAACAAGTAGAAAAAGTGAATAACTACAAATATCTGGGAACCTGGGTAAATGAAAACAATGATCAACGTGAAGAAATAAGGACACGCATTGAAATTGCAAGACAAGCATTTATAAAAATGAAAACATGTTTGTCAATCGAGACCTTCCTCTGGATCTAAGGATAAGAGCCTTAAGATGCTACGTGTTCTCGACTTTGTTGTATGGAATGGAAAGCTGGATCTAAGGATAAGAGCCTTAAGATGCTACGTGTTCTCGACTTTGTTGTATGGAAAGCTGGACACTAAAAGTGGATAATATGAACAAGTTGGAATCATTTGAGATGTGGTGCTATAGAAGACTACAAAAGGATTGCGAGGTCATAAAGCACATCAAAACAATAAGGCTGGTATATTTAGACCACATTACCAGAGGTGCGAAATAGGAGATATTAAGGCTCATAATGCAAGGTAAAATCAAGAGTAAAAGATTAATAGGGGGACGAAGACTTTTCTGGCTGAGAAACCTAAAAGAGTGGTATAGTTGCAGCTCAGTAGATCTTTTTAGAGTAGCCGCCAATAAGGTACGGATAGCTATGATGATAGCCAACCTCCGATAGGAGAACTGGGTCATATATTTCGAAATTACAAGTACCAGTTCTTAAAGTTCATTAGGGAAGGGAAGATAGAAGGAAAACGGGGCATCGAAAGAAAGAAATCAAAGGCCACACAAGATCGAGAAGAATATGTCAGAATTGTTGCCAACATCCACTAATTTTATAGGGCACCATAAAAAGAAGAAGAGCTTTGTATAGGGCATGCCGCTTGTCCGTGATCTGTTTAATTTTCTCTATGTGCTCTGCAATGCCTGTGCGTGTTGAGGATTCTGCAAAACCCGCTGCTTTAGATAGATTTAAGAGTGGCGTTGGTTTCATGCATCCCGTTACTATCCTGTATATCTCATTTAGCGCGGTATCAACTTGTTTGGTATGGAAAGATCTGCCCCAAACGGGGCACGCATATTCAGCAATTAAGAAACACAGTGTCTGTGCCGTTGTTCTTAAAACGCCAGGACGTTCACCCGATTTACTTCCCGTTAGCTTTCTGAGTATGCTGTTCCTAGTTGTTCCTAGTTCCTATATTCGTTTTTATGCAATATTGTCTGTAGGTAAAGGACCGGTCCAGAGTTACTTCAAGATATATACGTTGGTTTGTGTGTTCACCTGATTATGGTATAAATGCTAGTATGTATTACCATTCCACGCAATTTAAAGTTTTCACTTTGCTTCCTTTGTGCGAAGGTGAAAAGCGCAAATTTGGGTTTTAGAGAGATTGGGTCTTAGGGAATTCCGCAGGTAGTATGCTGTTATTGTTTTTAAGGAAACTTTGAGTAACTAATGTACCATTGCATATACCTAAAAATGCGGAATAAAGACAAATGCGAAAACATTGGAAAATGGACTTAAAAATGGTGTGAGTGGCGAACATTGAATAATTGTATTCATACAGTAATCTGTAGATTTATATGTACGAAAAGTACATAAAATTCACCCAAATGCACCCTAGTGTATAGGGACAAATTTTACTCTTTCTCAAAAATGCACCTCTTTAAATGTAGCGCTACGCGGTTTTTTCATATTTGCGGTCCACTGACCATATGAAACAATAAAACCCCTTTAACGTTGTAGTTCCTTTTTAAAGTACATAAGCAATAGCTTTTTCGTAAAACTACATCTGAGATAGTAACGACCTCGTTTATGAAATTTAAATAATTTGGTAATTTTACAAACTGAAAGGCTATTTTGCAGTTCCCAGCAGCAAATTTACTGACTTTTGGCAAAGTTATGGGGAAAATAGCAATGAGTAAATACATACAATATTTCATTAGGTTAAATTTACTGATCTTAAAAGTAATATTACATTTGAGTAGTACGTTTGCAGTTTTCTTATTGTAATTTTATCTCGTTACAATTTCTTATCATATTTAACTCGGCAGATTTACTAAATAAATTTTACAGTGTGGGTACTCAATCAGAAAAAAGGGATTTTTTCGCTCAAAAGGCTTTTAGTAATTGTGGTTTAAGAAATCGAAAAAAACAGGTTTATGATTTTTAAATGAGTAGTTATAATCTATCTATATTTAAAATTATGTTAAATCGAATATTGTGACAAAACTCTCGGAGAATAGTTTTAATAATCAATCGAGAGACCGGTTCTTATGATTCTTTAATTTTTTCTTTAATGTCAAGTGTGCTTTGTAGGTGAATTAACTAAACAAAGACAATATCTTAGCGTGTTGTGTTAACAAGCAATACTGATTGCTAAAAAAAACTCACCATAATTAAGAAAATGGTATTTCAATTGTTCTTGAAAACCTAAATTTTCATAAACATTGATCATTGATCACACCTGAAGTCCAATTGATCAACTTTTAGTTATAAAAGTGGAATAATATGTTCAGGGTTGAGTTTACACTAGTTTTTTTGTTTTTAAGCAGTGCCGTGTGTCAAGATCTCGTATCACCGTGTCCTGAGTGGTTCACATATGAAGCCAGAAAGCCCAATGAGCCAGATCGAATTTATGGTGTCCTTAATCTTCTCTCAGATTCTGATTACAATGGAATATGGCTTCGGGTAATATTTGATAAACCTGCTTTACAGCTAGGAGTAAGTATACATTGCAAATATATATTTTATCCAATAATAATTTACAAATAGTTTAGATCGTTTTATTGATATTAACATTAGTCGAACAATCAAAAAGATATACGCAGAGAGTACGGAGTAGTCTCATATTGATATAGCTCATTAAATAATATTTTCTCGAAAAAGTCACATCAAACTGGGAAACTTGATGCCTAATTTCTTTTAACCTTTTTAAAGAGGGGTGAGATCATAAAAAGCATCAAGCAGAGAAAGCTGGAGTATTTCGGACATGTAATGAGAGGTCTCAAATATAGGTTGCTACAAAATATCATGCAAGGAAAAATAGCAGGCAAACGCAATCCAAGACGAAGAAGAACCTCATGGTTGAAGAACTTGCGAGATTGGTATGGTGTTAATACCAGCATGCTATTTAGGGTGGCAGTGAATAAAAATAAGATAGCTATGATGGTAACCAACGTTATGAAAGGACATGGTACATGAAGAAGAAAGAGTGGTTTGCCTCGTTTCATTTTGTTTTACAGCACTATATTTTCTGACCAGCTGTGCTTTGATATTCTTAAGACCTCTAAATAAAAACTCCTTATAGGTACGCAATATATTTGTACTCCCTCCAATTTTTCTTATTCAGTTATTGGTTTAATAATACTTTTGTACACAGTAGTCATACATTACAGCAGTAGTTATTCATTATATTCATTATCGTAACATTATTCTTTTGTCTATTGATTTAATTAAAGATGCCAACAAAAGAACATACAAACTCTGTATAATTGTTAAATCAGTGTTTTAATGTTATTAGAAGAACTCGGATACAACATCCATCTATGCCCTCATGTCCAACTGCAGTAGCTTATCGAGGGATTATAATAGTCTCTACTAGGGAGACTTAGGACTATCCTGCATTAACAATTTAAAGCATCTATCAGTCAAATGGGCTAAATTCGATTAAAAATAAATGGATGCGTGTTCGAAATAAAGCTTGAACATATCGATTTGTATTTTTTTATGCATTTTTTTAACAAAATTTTCTTATACACGGTGTATCGCATAACAGTAGCCGATACAAATTTATTTTCAATACTTTCAATATTTTAGATATATTTGTATAACCTATCTTATACTATTAGACCAGAGAATTTATGACACTCTTTGATACAACTGCTTTTGATACATTTTTTGATAACAATATGTAATAAACAAAATATGCAAAAGAGTAAAGGTATTTTTTTACTTATAAACAATATATAAACAATGTAAGACAACTATTTGATTCTAAAAATTAAAGGTGAAGACCGGTTAATCATATGGAAAAGTGAGACAATTTTACTGAAAAAGCTTAAAAATGAAAAAGTTATTTTTGTTAATTTGTTACGGTTATATTTACCTACTACGTTGGGTATTACTTATAGGAGTTGAAATTGGGGACTGAAATTAATGGGCTATAGAAAGGGGAAGCAAGCAAGCCGGAACGTTTTCGAACGGCTACTCTTGGTTTGGTTAGAGAGCTGGATCGTAAGTAAATGAATAAAACGGAGGGACTGGAAAGGGGTAACTACAAAAGAAAACAATTAAAAAGTACTTACATATATTTGATGGATAATACAATACAAGAAGGTTCCTAATACACATAAATTTGGACGCCGTTTACAAGAATCTTTCTGCTGTATGGAAAGAAAGGCTTTTCTTTCCTAAAAATATAATAAAAGGGTTAGAATCTTTTTTTTAAGGAAATAATACTACACTTGGTTTAGTGAAAAACATCATATTTATTATTACTTACCATAAACAGTTAATACAAATAAAATTAACAGACTTTAAAAACAACTTACAATGGTGCTATCGGTTTATAACAAACTCTAGACGTTGGGAACATTATAGGAATTTAAATTGGTTGGCGACATTTTGTAGCAGTTCCAACAACTAGTTATAACTATTTAAATAATTATTTTAAATCAAAAATATCTTTTTAAATGGAGCTTCATTGAGGTCAACCTTTAAATACAAACAAAACAATTCAAAATTTATGGTTATGTACCAAATATCCGAAAAAGATAATGCTAACTGTCTATGTCAACATTGAAATAGCAAAACTTTTAACTTTTTGAAATAATAATTAAATTGAAAAAAGGCAGCAAATATTTGATTTCACGCAAACAAATCCTATGTATCTCTTGATACGTATTTCGACCTAATAGGTCTCGTCAGAAGAGTTATTTATAGGGGTTCTCAACGTGAAAAATCAATATTTTCTGCCTTTTAAGAAGCAACAATAACATGGCTTCAATACGGACGCAGTAGCGACATCTAATTAAACAATCGTAAAATAGTTTCGAAACACAATTTAGATTTCTGCTTTATAATCTGAGCCTTCTAAGAATTGCAAGGCAAACAGACGTTGATAAAAGATGTTAAAAGATACATGGGGAATCTAAAATTTGCATTCCACGACATGTCTTTTACAACTAAGCAGAAATCCTTAGCGAATTGTGTTTCTCGTACTCCCACAGAGTATATCCGAATAAAATGAGAAAAGGCAGCAAATATTTGATTTCACGCAAACAAATCCTATGTATCTCTTGATACGTATTTCGACCTAATAGGTCTCGTCAGAAGAGCTATTCATAGGGGTTCTCAACGTGTAAATCCAAATTAACAAGGTCAAAAAAAGATTACAACTCAATATCACTGATTCCTCATCAGATATAGAAAGTGATATCTCTGTCTACTCATTTTAGCTCCCACGGTAGTACTTTTTCTGTCATCGATATTTTGTTGGGTGATCACTCATTAGCTGCAGGTTTTTCTTGGAATAGTCTTGGTTATCGTTGATCATTGGGCATGATCAACCGAATTTTCCTGTTTACCAAAAATGGAAATTAAACTCAGCAAACTGGGACTTATATAGAGATCTAATAAATAATTATCTTACGAACTTTATTCTAGAAGAGAGCATAGATTCATCTCTTCATAATTTCAATGACACTGCACTAAAATGCGCTAATATTGCAGTGGGAAAATCAAAACCTTGTAAACGAAAACCAGTACCATGGTGGAATAAAGAAATAGCCTTAGCTATGAAATTTAACAAACATGCTTTCAATGTCTTAAAAAGACATAAAACAACATAAAATGTTAACAATTTTAAAAAACTTAGGGCAAAAACTAAATATCTTATTAAGAAAAGTAAAAAAGAAACATGGTCAAATTATGTCTCTACCATAAATTCATCAACATCTATGACTACAATCTGGAATAAAGTACGTACACTAAAAGGTAAACAAAACTCAATTCACATTAACACTCTTTCTTATAAAAACAAATTAATATCTTTCAAACGAGAAATTAGTAATATTATGTCAGATGTGTATAAGACAAATTCAAGCAATGCAAACTTCAATCCCGCATTTTTTTTAGATTTCAAAAATAAACGTGAAATGACAGAAATATCTATAGCAGATAGTGATAATCCACTTAATTTTCCCATAACATATCGAGCATTTGAAAAAGCTCTAAATAAATCAAAAAACACTTCATCGGGTCCTGATAATATACCAATCATATTTATCTATTTATCAAAAACTTGCCGTACACAGAAAAATTAATTCTCTTAGACATTTTCAATCACATTTACCTTAATAAAAAATTTCGTTTAATCTGGTCTGAATCAACCATTATTCCCATTTTAAAACCTTTCAAATCAAAAACTGACCCTCTTTCCTATAGACCAGTTTCTCTCGCAATTCTCAAATAATACATGCAAACTACTAGAAAAAATTTTAAATAACAGATTAATATGGTTTCTTGAAAAAAACCGATTATTAAGCCATATCCAAAGCGGTTTCAGAAGAGACAGATCAAACTCATGATGCTTTAGTAGCTATTGACAATATTATATGTGAGTCTTTTAGAAATAACCAGAAAGGAATTGCCATATTTTTTGATACAAATAAAGCATTTGATACTGCATATAGATACAACATTTTACAAACCATGTCTAACTGGGGTATCCAGGGAAATTTTCTTGCTTTTGTAAAACATTTCATGAATAATAAAGTATGCCAAGTACTTGTGAATGGAATTACTTCAAAAACAGAATGTCCTCAAAACGGTATTCCACAGGGCTCAACCCTAAGTCCCACTCTATTTTTAATAGCAATTAATAATATCGCTCAAGAGATAAAGCTACCTTTGAAAGCAGATCTGTATGCAGATGACTTAGTTGTATATACTAGTAGCTGCAATATTACACTAGGCTCAAAAATTTTGCAATAATTTCTGCATAAACTAGAAGACTGCTTCCAAAAAACTAGTTTTACGTTCTCAGGTGATAAATCTCGTTTCATCGTATTCAATAAAAGAAAAATCGATTGCAAAACAACACCCCTCTAAATGGTATCAACCTAAAACAAGTAGAGAGCATTGACTTTCTTGGCCTGAGACTGGACAGTCAGTTAACATGGGCAGAACATATTAAAAAGCTAGTCGTATTCTGCCAATCTAAAATAAATCTCCTAAAAATGCTATCAAACCAATCTTGGGGAGAGGACGCCATAAAACTGCTGCATATGTATCAATCATTAATCCGAAGTAAACTGGATTATGGTGCAATATGCTATTCAACTGCGAGTAATTATATTCTTAAAAAACTAGACATTATACAAAACACATGTTTATGACTTATTCTGGGTGCTTACCAAACTAGTCCTATTGCCATTGCCATCAACAAATTAAATATCCACCCCTTAAAGAACGTTTAACGAGATATGGTTTTGACATGGAGCAGCTGACACATTCTTTTCCTACACAACGAACTATACCTCCCTGGACTATTAATTTTCTCACTATTGATATATTCCTCAGGGCCTATCCAAAGAGTACCACAAATCCCATAATCATTAACAAATTATATCAAGAACGCATATCAGAATACTCTGGACATTACAAGATTTTTACTGATGCGTCAAGAACTGAAAACGGACACGCAGCGGCCTTTATTCTAGGAAAGTCTGAATATGCAGTTAGCATCCCTCAATTCTACAGTATTTTCATGGGAGAAGCTATTGCCATTTTAAAGGCATTACACATGTGTAAGAGTCATGCAAGCTCAAATTTTCTTATCATTACTTACTCTTTATCTGTTCTTCAGAGCTTAAGGCAAATATATCCAGTACATGCTATCCTGCAACAAATACAATTAGCACTTTATCACCTACAAATCAGACACGTGAACGTCACATTTCTCTGGGTACCATCACATACAGGTATCGCAGGAAATGAAAAAGTAGATGAATTAGCAAAGAAAGCTACTACTGACGAGCAAACTGAAATTATGACTACAATTCCATTCAGTGATATCCAGCTCAATATTAAACAGCACTGTGTAAAAAATTGGCAACAAATGTGGAATTCTAATAAGGCTAACCTTAAAAACGTGAAAACTAGGATTGGCACTAAACTACAATTTCCAGAAAACAGAAGGCAACAAGTGATTATAAACCGACTAAGAATTGGACGTACAGCGTTAATTCACCAGCATCTCATAACAAAGGAACTACCACCTGAATGTTCCTATTGGGAATGTCCAATAACTATTCAACAATGTATTGATTGAATGTCCTCTTTATTCCTACGAAAGAGCCATCAAAAACGTACCAGAAGAAGCAAAGAAACTTAAAGATATTTTAAACAGTAATATATCAAATACAATCAAATTCCTTAAGGACATACGTTTACTACACAAAATTTAAGTCATATTATATGTATCTTTTTGTAATTTGTAATTTATTGTTTGTAATGTAATACGCAATTTGTAATTAGTATATTTAATAACAACAGTAAAATCTGTAAAACCCGCTAATAACCTGAATGGTTGATGCGGAAATTCTAACTAAAAAAATACCCATTTACCAAAAAAAAAAAGTTTTTACGAACGAAAAATACGGTTTCAAAAAATATTGTGGAAGTCACTGAAGTTGATTATTGCCTGGCGGATTCACTCGTCATCTTCAGCGTCAATGGGAGGGTCGTCGATGTAAATGTCACCGTCATCGTCTTCTGACGCAAGTCCATCCGACCTCAAGCTTAGGTAAAAACGCCTAGCTTCGGGATTATCCAAAAATTGTGCCAAGTGAAGCAGATCTTTGAGTTTCGCGGCTTTAATAGGGATTGTTCCATCGTATGATCTTTTCAGTTTCACGACTGGCTTTGGAGCTTTCTGTTTTCTTTTTTTTTTTTTTCGAAGTCTTCGATAAAGTTTTCGTAGGTGGCAGTGGAACCAATAATGGAGAGCTTGTGTACGGGCCAGAGTACGTGGCTTTGTGGTAAACCAAATTCTTGCTGGTGGCACTAATTTTGAGGACTCTTATTGGTCTGATGGGAAAAGGACACGTCTTTTTAGGTAAATGGACGACATATGTTCAGTCCAATTTTGAAAAATGTCTAGGTGCAGGCCACAATCTACCACTTGAAAAGGAGTCGGTTTCACGCGGGCGTGCCTGAATACATCTCTCCAGTCCTCAGGAGTTTCAGTGTGTGGCTTTTGTTTGATAATACTCATGTCACGGTCGCACTCCAAGTACGAGTGGCTTCGAATCGGGAAAACAACCTTGATATTTTCCAACTTCCCTTCTTTGGTTACCAAATTGTGCAAAAACCTTATTAACGTGAAATTTTTGTTTTTCCCTCCGCAAGAGTCGCAAAATATCGTAAGTTCCTTCACCGTTGAGGGCAAAATGTTGCATACGAAATGCAACATAGAGCAACATAGAGCAAACTTCGTCAGCTCCTTTTTTTGCTACAGATTCGTCGTACGTGTAGAAAATCGACTGTTGAGTAAACAGTACATGAATGTTAAAACTCATGAAGTTGACGCCTGTAGTAGATGTCATTAGTAGTTATGTTTGGGCAAGGTAATTTTTTTTTGGAAATCCATGGCAATTTCTTCAAAAGATGTCGACTTTATTGCCTTCTTTCTGCAAAGTCTCTAAAATTGATAAAAACATTCACTTTTCTTTAGGTGTATATCCCTATTTCGCAACTTCACAGACAACTGAAGGTCTGTTCTGGACGGGTTTTTTGCTTCCAATATGGAAATCTCAGACTTCAGGCAGTCACATGTGCTTCAAGTATCCTTGCGAGGATAGTCGAAGGAGATGTTGAATTCATTTTCAAAATATTCACGAAAAGATTAATACGATACTCCATTATCTGGATACTGATCCGTGTACATTTTGTGTAGCTTTGTAATGTTGAGTTCTTCACGTAGGTATAACTTTTCCGTTTTCTTCAGAGAATAGTGTGATTTTCTTCCTCTTAGTGACTTCAAAAATGTGAACATTTTTTCCTTGGTGTTTTCTGTTAGCTTGTGGGGTGTTGTGGGGCTTGTGGGGCTTTTCTTGTTTGATCAAGAGATTTTCGAATGTATCTCACTTTGTCTTCTGAGATACCATGCATGCTCGTCAAAGCTTTCAGCACACTCTCACATCACGAATGACACCATCATCTATTAGCGAAATAACTCTGTAGGCAAAGGAAGCTGTGTCGTACTTACTTTGATTTTCATTTTTCCCTCTTCGCATCACCGGCAACACACAAATGATACCGCCTAAATACGAATTCTGTTTATTTACATTCCCCATCGCATTGAACTCGCGAATGATTCTTTTGCGCTGATCCTCAGGAACTGCTTCAAAACAGCGAAGCATCTTGCAACAACAATCCGGCCCGAGTTCATGGCTTACAGCTCTCAACATTTTTATTACATCTGTTACTGTACCTGTTTTCTTCTGCTTCTTGCTGGTTGAAAGCTTCGTCTCATCACTACTATCACTCGACTTTCCATCATCGCTGTCTATTTTCACAAAATTACGAAACACAATACACAGGTTAACAATACGGTACTGAGCGCGGAAGAAATAATACTAGGGTTTAGCCCCCGGTATGCAACTTAATAAAGATCTCGGCATGCTCTGCGTGTTTGCGATGTGCATTTAAGCTGCAATAACGGGATTCTTCCCCGCACGCTCTGTCTATGACGTGTTTTTTCCCCAGTACTGCTTATATTCAACCCGATTTTTCGCTGAGATGACGGGGTTATATTCCAAAACCGAGGGCTTCGTCGGATTCTACGCCTCGCAATCCTTTAATAACCACCTCGAACCAGATTAACACAAAAATTTCGATCACGGGGTTTTTCTCCTTACTCTTCTATAGAATTATTTTTTATGCATTTCTGTTCAATGAAGTTTAAACGACTATACACTGACAATTACTACTGTTAACACTGAGGCTTACTGTTATGCAGTCAGACAAAAATTTGCTAAGGACAGACTTATTTTCTTACGTATATAAAAAGAAACGCTGAGATGGTTTCTGCTTACTTTTTCATTATCAAGACTATCTCATTTATGTAGAAACTATCGCACACTTGCTTCCATTACACACTACAGCACGATTTTTTACACATAGTTTTAGAGAGCATAAAGCCCTTTTTATTAACTAAAACTGCGAAAAAACAAGCAGTTTTTTCCCGCATGTAGCAGTAGGAAACAAACTTTTAAACGTACGGCAGATTATAAAAAAAATCTAAAAAATTCGACTTTGCAACATA
Source organism: Diabrotica balteata (assembly GCA_918026665.1). Classification (NCBI taxonomy): domain Eukaryota; kingdom Metazoa; phylum Arthropoda; class Insecta; order Coleoptera; family Chrysomelidae; genus Diabrotica; species Diabrotica balteata. The sequence goes on along the minus strand of OU898278.1, from coordinate 83,170,227 downwards.
CCTCTGCTTCATAGTTGGCCTAAGAGAAGCCGGACTTTCTTTTCGCGAAATTGCTAATAGGGCTCACAGAATTGTAGATGCCGTATTAAAATGCTATCAAGAAGGCCGGGCACGAAGATCGAGAAGCACAGAATATAGTCTCCTAAGATTGAGACCGCTTCGCCACTATTAAATCTATTGCAAATCAGTTGTTAGCAGAACATGGAAGATCAATTGGAAGGCGAACAGACGTAATCATCTTAAATGGTGCAAATAATAATTGGTTTGGGATCAGGAATGGAATAGGGTTGTCTTAGAGATGAATCTCGATTGTGTTTAGGGATGCATGATGGTAGATCCAGGGTCAGAAGACGGCGTAATAAAAGACTCTCACGTGCACTGTACTGTTGGGGTTCACAAGATCACCTCTAATCTTCGTCAGAGAGAAAATGACAGCTCAGCGATTATCATCTTCATCATCAACATTGGTTTTAATGGAACGATTTAAGTATAGTCCTGAAAGAAACGGATGGTAAAAAGAGAAAATTCTAAGAAGTGAACTGCATCGTAAATTCCTCGTCAGAATGCAGTTGGATTTGGTTACCCATATTAAAAGAGGAAGCCAATAAAAAGAAAATTAACACTATTAGTAAGTCAGTAACACAACGAGAATACATCATTTATGTTTTTAAATAACATACATATAAAATCAGAGTTTGATGTTTATTGATAGTAAACTAAATGTAAGACCAAATACTTACCTTGTCGGGATAGTATTATGAGGTTTTTTTTTTCATGGTTTATTTCCCATGATTTACTATGGAATCACTAAACCGAGAGTTTTATCGTTATCATTGCATGTGGTTGTGTTTTTAAAGACGAGTCAAATGCTATGATTTTTTCTGACGGATATTCTCAAGTTAAAGTTGATTTCAGTACACGAAAAATCCTAAAGGGGACCTAAAAATGTGGAATTGAAATTCTGAGAAGAACATCCATGATTTTTAAAACGACAAGATATGTAAATTCATACAATTATTGACAAAATGAAAACCAAACAAGTCAGATGATATAGCCATAAGTAGAGAATAACGGTGGAATGAATACCTAATAAATCAATTGTGAAAAACTGGTGAATATGGCAAAGTGGAACGACCAAGAAAAGGGAAATAAAAGAAATATTAAATTGGAAATTCGAAAGTGTGAATTAGAAAAAGATTAGTAGATAGATAGATGAAAAGGTATTTAGATTCCCATATATCGGGAACTTGTTTACTCTCCAATATGGAGAGTGTTAACGGTAAGGCACGTGGGTTATTTCTGGTTATCTTTTATTTTTGTTACTTTAATTATATGCTTAATTATGTCTTAAAGAACCTCCACGAAAGCAAATTCTTGAGCCTTTCTAAATTGCTTTTCTTTTTCGGTACTTATAGGTATTTTCTTGTCCTCTGACTTTCTTGCGCGTTTATATACTATAATCAAATACTACGTCAAAAGTAATTTCTTTGTTTTAAAGAAAATTTTTTATTGGCATTATCTGTTATATAGAAGAAAGAATATACAATACGCCACACATTTATACACAACCAGAACAGAACTAAATATCTAATAATAACACTACAAATAAATTTTTTTCTCAAGACTTAAGTAAAACCCGATGCAAAAAAGTGTTTATTTGCACCATTCAAATTTAAAATTTATTATAATTTTAGACAATCGTTTGAAATGTGTTTTGCATATAAATAAAATTCATGAATAACTTGTTTTCCAACGTAGAATCGAATTAATAAATTTCAGGTTTAAAACCATAATTTATACAGAGTGCGGCAAAAGTCAGTTAACCGTTCGGCGTATTAAAAAAAAAAACAATGGAGAAATTTAAAAACTTTAAAAACTTAAACTTAAATAAAGATAAAAAAGTAGGTAAACAAAATTAAATAAAGATACAAAATACAGGTCATCTCTACATTTTGTGCTTAAACTCCCAAACCGCCTCTGTCAATGCATTTTAGGCATCGCTTAATCACGCGGAAACAAGTCTTCCTAGAAAATTCTTGGTTAGCCTGGAGAGATTCAAATTATTCTTTAATCATCCCTTTTAAATGCTGAATATTTCATATTGGTGTGACAAACACGATATCGATAAAAGCATCCCACAAAGTGAAATCACACACAATCATGAAACTGGACATTTAGGAAAGCACGAACTTCTATTCCGTAGTAAGGCGGAGCTCTGTCTAACAGTCTAAATGAAAATATCGAAGAGTTTCTAACTGTAAATTATTGTCAAGTTCTCCATGATCCATGACTATTCCATTTTATAATATGGGTCGAAGAAAACGCATAAAATCCAGCCTAAACTGCAATACCAAGAACATTTAACTTCCGTGTGATGATTACCTGCGGCTCATGTCCAGTACATACAATTGTTTATACACAATTACATAAATAAGAAATTAATTCATAAAACAGGTGTTGCCTAATGCGTTGCGACCGGATCAATAACCGTTAATTTTACCGGTTACAATAACCGTTAATAGAGAGTTTTTGTAACTACCTAACGTAACATATCTCCCTATACGTAAAGAACTAACGTATTGAAGAAGATGGACGTTAAATTAAGAGTTAAAGTTCTGCACGTAACGTAACGATGGTGTTGCCCTCATCGAATTAGTGATAAACGAATAAGTTGTCAGTGCCAGTGTTGTCCTTGTCTCGTAACCCTATTTTTGATATTCAAAATAAATAATAAATATTTCTTCAACAATTTTTAATTTTGGAAAACACTGAAAACAGATTAATTATATTTCTATGACAATGGTTTGCGCCAACTCAACGCTCGTCAGCAATCTGAATACAGAGTAGTGTAGCGACACGTTGGCAGTTATAGAAGGTTGCCAGATTGAATAGATTTCACACAATCGGGATGACCGCCATTACCCACTGACCGGTATTTGCACAGTTTTACCCTAATCATCATGATCAAGCTTATAATTGTATCGAATGCTAAAATGTTAACCCAACATTTATTTGGAAAATAGCCATTCCTTTTATTTTAAATTTTAATTTTATATATTATTTTCATTTTCTAGAATTGGTTTGGTATAGTAAAGACTGATGACAATATCATGTTCAAAATTCAAGCTCGAAACAAGAAGCTAGTAGCTAATGTACCTACAAAGATTCGCATTTATATTAAGTACGACACCAGTCAACCACCTCCGAAGTTGGTGGAAATTCGGCTTAATGCCAAAACCGTTTGTCTTAAAAAAGAAGCGACGACCGAGGCTCCAGCAAGTAATGACATGTACTTCACAAGTCCTGAATTGACAATTTCATTAAGTACTCAAACGCCTATTGAAAACCCTATTCAACGACCATCTAGACCACATTCAACACCTAATGTACCTGTAAATCTACCAGTCAACTATATTGACAATTTGTAAGTATCATTATTTGTTAAATAAAACTAGAAACAATATAAGTTAACATAATGAGAAACTTTTTTGAATAAGCTGAAAAGACTTTTGTTCTAAGTTTTTCCGTCGACCCAGTATTTTCGACAAGCTGAGTAGTTCGATTGGACGTGTACGAACTCATCACTTTATAACCCCCCATAAAATTATAACACACTCCGAAATATGGTAAACTGATCACCGGCAGCCTTTGGAGATAGGTAAACTCATCACCGCAGATAGGTAAACTCATCACCAGCATTTTTGCCCCAAGGTGCTGGTTTCTAATGCGGAAGATTGCCAGTCACCTGTTACACTTCTCGTTTATGTGGTAATTTATTAAATTCAAAAATTATTTTAATCAAATTGCTTTAAAATATATATTAATATCGATATAGGTATTAATATTGATATATAATAGATATTTTTTTACAGTGTGGCCTATTTGACGTATAAACCAATCTAAACAGTTTTGAGATCTGAAAATTCAGTTGCATAAGTTTTTGATAGTGACTTTATAATGAAAATATTTATGAGCATGTGCTGTTTCTGTTTATATCGGAAATAGTGCTCAACTAATTAAAAATCTATTTATTATGACAAAATAAATCAAAATGCTATTGTACAGTCTCCTGGCTTTTATAAACGGTCAAAGTAAACTTGAAGAAACATTATCCTGTGAAAATAGGACAGTTACATGTAAATTCTGCAGTTTTATGTACACCATTGTTTAGTACTGTGGAAGCGTAGATACAGAAGTGAAGATATTGGGATGAGAATAGTCATTCTGGATCCAAAAATAGCCAGCCAAATTAGTGATGCAGCCACTTGCCTTTGGAATCTCCCTTCATTTATGTGGTTAAAAAACCAAGTTTTTGGATTTTGCGAAACCAAACTGTGAATCAAGTGAAATAAACACCCCATTTGGTTCACAGATGGTCGAACATCAATTACGAAATCAGCCATAAGTGTTAATGGGCTTAAAACGACACCAACTTCTGCGGAGCAACGAATTAATTGAGTAATGCCCAGTTAATAAGCTATGGATGGTAAATAATTGAAAGAAAAATTTTGGAGCGTACCATCCAAGTAATACGCGTCTGCTTTCGCCAAGTATCGTAAATTCTCAAGAATGCCAAAAATAATAATATTTTGTTACGAATCGTTATCCAACACAAAACATTTATTGCGGTCCGTCTTTAGATTCATCTGTAGGATTACTTGATGCGCTTTTTCATTGTCTTGGGTACAAGTGACAAATCTAAAACGATCGTTGCTCATATTCCTCCGAATACAAGAGATGCCCGTTGTTGTCATGTGCTCTTCAAAGAAGAAGTTGCAATCTTTTGGTGAATGATTTTTATGGTCTCTCTGATAAGTCCTCTTGAGCTTTCATCTTGCAGGAGTTGCTGATGACTTGACGGCTTAGTTTTCGAAGGTCGCTTGCGTGATTGTGTCCCAAGACGCAGTGCAGAATATTTTCCAAAACTAAAATAATTATAAAAAAATAAACACACATTGGTCATTTTCAGACAACTGGACTTTATTCCATAAAATAAAGTCTTCATTAGTTTTAAAATTTTAATAAGTTTTTGGCATATTTTTACGTTCCATGTAAAAAATTACTTAATTGAATTATAAAAAATGATCTATTTATGGTTAAGTCAAAAAATATTTGGATCTTCAGCTAGTATTGCAAAACTTTTTATAAGAACACAATTGCAATTCTACACAAAAATTAGTTATTTATACTAAATGATTTTCGAATCCTTTATTAAAAATATCTAGCAGGAGAAGTGTTGAGTATTTCTTAACAAACTTTAAAAAACAATATTGGCGTACATTTATATAAACGACATATAAACTTCTTAATATGCAGGGTGTTTCACTCTACCACCGTTCACGAAACATGGAAATTCAGTCAAGTAAGAAAAATAGCAAAGTTCTCTAGAATTAAGGGTCTACCACCAAAAATTACTTTCGGCTGTAAAAGATGTTGCATGTGGCATGATTTGGGTAGTTTTAATAGAACACTACCTTCAATATTACACCGATTCGCACTTAGCATTATTACCATACTTTTCTCAAATGGATAATGCATAAGTAACATACATATTTTATATATACATACTTTGGTTCGTATCTAACAGTTTTGTAAATATTAATTTTCTTATTCTTATTGTAATTGTCTATAAAAACAATTCGATTTTAGAGTATTTCATAATTGAAATTTGAAATTATTGATATCTGTCATTTTCGTCCGCGTTGGCTTAAAACGTAATGAGCAGCTTACTATCCATGTTAAGAGAACAAGCAAATGAAGAGAAATTTTTCGTTTAGTATAGTTATAGGTAGCTATCAATAGAATTTTGCGAAATTTTCAAAAAAAAAAACATTACATTTGCGTTTTTTTTTTATTTTTATTTATCCGCATCAACCACTAGGGTTATTAGCGGTAGGTTTATGATACAAATAGAGAAAATAAGATACATTTTAAAAGTCAGGACTTACAACAATATGGTATTATGTACATGTATGTAAATGTAACAAAAATTAAATCACAATTTATTATAGAGTTTACAGTGTTTTAAAAAAGACAGCACTTCATTGAATTTTGTAACCAGTGCTTCTTTCAGGCTGTTGGGTATCTTGAATATCGCCTTGGCTGAGGTGTACTCTGGACATTCTATTAATATATGGTTGACTGTGAAAGGTGTTTGGCATCTTTGGCACATTGGTAGTGGTTCTTTGGAGATTATGTAGCCGTGTGTAAGTCGTGTATGCCCAAGTCGGAGTCTGCTGATAATTACCTGGTCTTTTCGTTTTGGTGGTATACCAAGATTTTTTGAGGATATGTCTGGTTTGATATTTTTAAGATTTGTGTTTGTTTGATCCCATATTTCTTGCCATATTTTATTCACATGAGTCTTTAATAAAGTCTTAGTATCTGATATTGGTATATCTGTTGTAGTCGGAATGTTTACATTGTTTATTGCTTCAAACGCTGTTTTATCTGCTAGCTCATTACCAGATATTCCAACATGGGATGGGACCCACATAAATGATATAATTTTCCCAGAAAATTGGAGCTGTTGCAACGCATCCTTAATTAGGAATAGATTGATGTGTGTGGGATAAACATGTTTAATGGCCTGTAAAGAGCTTAATTAATCTGATAATATTAGTATTTGTTTTTCATTTATGGTTTTACAATGATTTAGTGCGTCAAGTATTGCTTGGAGCTCTGCGGTATAAATACTACAGCCATGAGTTAATCTAGTGGCAGAAATTAAGTTTTCTGATACAGTAGCAGCTGCTACTCCGTTGCAACTTTTGGAAGCATCAGTGAAAAACAATTTGTGAGTGGAATATTTGAGTAAATTTGTATGATACTGAAGCCTGATCTCTGCAGAATTGTGTAAATGCTTATCATGATTAAGTAAGGAGAGGTCTACTATTGGTAAAGAAACTGTCCAGGGAGGTGTTTGGTATATTTTTATGGGTGCCAAGGTAATTTGATTGATATAATACGGTAATCTTTTAACTCGTTCGTAAAATGGTACTGTCTTGGTGGTGTAATTTGTGTATTGTTCTAGTGATTCTTCCGATACTAAACTTGCGAGAAAGGTATGATCCTTTGCGCTTAGAATTCTTGAAGCGTAGCATAGTGATAGATATTGTCTTCTGAGGTATAGTGGTATTTCTCCTGCTAGCACTTGAAGGCTTCTTATTGGAGTAGTTCTAAAGGCCCCAAAGATTAGTCTTAGAGATGTGGTTTGAATAACATCCAGTTTTTTTTAGTTGATTTTTATTTGCTGTTTCATAACAGATGCATCCGTAGTCGAGTTTGCTTCTTATTAATGTCTGATATAAATTAAGAAGAATTTTAGTATCTGATCCCCATTTATGATTGGATAAAACTCTTAGTAAGTTTATTCCTGGTTGACAGGATTTGATCAAATTGTTGATATGTGAAGTCCATGAGAGTTGTGAGTCAAATATTACACCCAAAAATTTAATTTCGCGGACTTAATTTAAAGGATGGCCATTTAGATACAAGAAGTTGTATTCTGCTCTTCGTTTGTCAAACATTATTACTTTAGTCTTCTCAGTTGAAAAAATTAAACCAGTCTCTAAAGACCACATTTCTAAGCTGTTTAATGTTCTCTGTAAAATTTGCGTAGCTAATTCTATATTTTTACTTTTAACATATATTACTAGATCATCAGCAAAAAGATTAGCTTTTACGGGAAGCTTTATGTGGTTTGTTATATTATTTATTGCGATTAAGAATAATAGTGGACTTAAGGCCGATCCTTGAGGAATTCCATTATGAAGTGATTTCGATGTTGACATGAATCCATTCGTTTTTACTTGTATGGACCTGTTTTGAACAAAATTTTTGGTGAAAGCAAGAAAGTTACCATCTATTTTCCAGTTTTTCATAATTTTGAGGATATAATGCTTCCATGTTGTGTCGAAAGCTTTTTTAATGTCGAAAAATATTGCAATTACTTTTTGTTGATTTGTAAATGCTTTATGTATTTCGGATTCTAGTGCAACAATGTTATCAGCTGTCGATCTGTCTGAACGGTATCCGCTTTGTATTGGAGTAAAAAGTTTTTCCTTTTCCATTGCTTTGCAAATGTTACTGGTGAGAGATATTGGACGATAGAAGGATGGTAAGGTTTTTGGCTTATTCATTTTTAAAGAAGGAATTATAATTGATTGACGCCATATTGAAGGAAACGTTTTATTTGTGTAAATATTGTTTAAGATGTCAACTAAAATTTTCTTTACTGTTTCAGGTAGTTTCTCAATAAATATTGTTGGAATATCATCAGGTCCTGAAGAAGTTTTTTTAGCATTGCCTAAGCTTTCGTTTAACTCCTCTATTGTAATCGGTATATTGAGAGGGCATAAAATATCTTCTATTTTGATTTGTGATAATTCGGTTTTTTCTTTGTGTTTTAAAAATGTAGAGTTGTATTGATCATTGCTCGAATATAGTTGATAGTGATCAGCTAAGATTTCTACAATTTCTAGTTTATCTGACGTAATTAAGTTATCAGTAGCAATGGTGTCAATATGATTAATTTTGGTTGAGCCTTTTATTTTCCTTATTTTCTGCCAAATATCACTTATTGGTGTAGATGAATTTATTGATGAGACATAATTGGCCCAGCTTTCTTTTTTAGATTTTTTTATTAGAAATCTGGACCTGGCTTTTAACGCTCTAAATCTAGCTAAGTTAGTTTCGGAATTGTGTTTTTTCAATATATTAAAGGAGTGTTTTGTTTGTTTCAAGGAAGTTTCTATTTCGATATTCCACCAGGGCAGAGGTGTTTTTGTGGTAGCTTTAGTTTTTCCAATCGCTTCTCTGGCTGAATCTATTAGGATATCATTAAAATTTGATATTGTGATGTTTATATCTTCTAATATTTTGAAGTCTTTCATCCGTTCAGTTATTAAACTAGTATACTTTTCCCAATCCGCCGATTTTAATTTCCATGTTTCATATGGTTTTGTATTAATCTTTGTGTCTTTAATATGAGTAATCAAAATTGGTAGATGGTCGCTGTCAAATAAGTGTGAAAGTGTATTCCACTCAAGTAGTGGTGCTTAAGTTGAATTGCTGAGGGATAAATCGATGGTTGAAAACGTGCCATTGTATGAGTTGAAACGGGTAGGCATTCCTGTGTTTAATAGCACCATTTTAAGGTTGTTAATTATTTCTAATAGAGTTTAGCCCTTTTTGTCAGTTTTCAAAGATCCCCAAGATTCGTTATGACAATTTGTGTCAGCAAGAATTAGTTTAGGAGATGGAATTTGTTCTATCACTTTTTTGTAGTTCCAGGAGTACGGATTCTTCCGGATGTGGTAAATATACACTGCAAATGTTAATTTTGAAATGATGAATTATTGATACTGCAACAGCCTCCAGATTTGTATCTAACGGAATTTCTTTGGATTCGACCGTATATTTCACAAAGATGCCAACACCACCACTAGCTATTTGCTGCACTGGTCTATTTCTGATGTATGGTGTATAGTTTTTCAATTTTACAATATTATTAGAAAGTCGTGTTTCTTGTAAACATATTATTAGAGGTGAGAATTCATTGATTAATATTTTTAAGTTTTCGATATGGCTGTAAAAGCCATTTAAATTCCATTGAACTATGAATTTGGTTATTGGATAGAGTTGCTGTCACTTTCTTCCTCAGTAATAGAAGAGTTGTCTGTTCCATGTATCTTTTTTAAGATTCTTGAAATGTTGTTTTTAAGACGTCGATCGTTTGTGTTTATGTGTACCATTTGCAATTCAGCGCTAAGTACTTGTAGGTCATTTGTATAATCCTTTGCTACGTTTTCAGGAAACTTTGAACCTATAGCATTTGTAATATAGTCGCATAGTTCTGTGTATCTTAGTGTGTAAAAAATAGTAGCTGAGGATAAAATGGATTCTATAGGTTTCATTGAGGTTTCGATGTTCAAAGCTTTTTTAATCCTTCTAGGTGCAGATTTCTTTGGAGCAGGAATTATTATTTTTTGATTTTCTGACTGTATTATTTCAGGAGATGTTGACATTTGTCTTTTTATAGAAGTGTGTGATATTATGTTGGTATTATTAGATAGTGATTCAGGTAGGTTTTGTGAGTTGGAGGAGGTATTTGGTAGTGATCTGGTTGAGGAAGTAGCAGCAGGAGTACTGGATTGATGAGCAGTTGCGGTTTCTGATGTAAGGGATGTTTTATTTATTGGATAATTTTCTGTTTCAGAAATATTAACATTTATAGATTGAGATAGCTGGTCAATATTTTGTAAATTAATTGGTTCGATAGTGCAGTTTTCATCTTTGTGTCCTGTGGTATTACATTGAGAGCAATTTAGGCCATCTAAGGAAAGATAAATTCTGTAGGGGGTATTGTCATGAGATATTAGAAGTGAATTTGGGATATGATTATTAGTTGTTGGAGCAACAAATACTTGACGTCTAAAGCTTAATATATGATTGTATTCAGATTCAGGCATGCCAACTTTTAAAAATGTTATTTTAGACACTGCAATAAGCTCCAATTTTTTGAGCTCTTCTTCGATAATAGTGTTTGGAATACTGGGGCAGACATTTGATATCACTAGTCGGCTCGCAGGAGTAATTAACCTTCTAATTTCTATGTCGTTTCCTTGTATTGAAACGGATTTGTGGTTATGTAGTAATTTTTCTAGGATTGTAGTGTTACTGAGATATATGCATACTCTGTTATTTGAAATTCTGGACGCAAAGATATTTTTTGGTTGTACTAAAGTTCCTATTGCTGTTATGTATTCGTGTATTTTTATATCTGGTACTGATGACAAAACAATTGCTTGTTCTTTGGATGGAAAGTTAAAGCTGCTTACGGCATTAGAGTAGGTTAATGTTGAAGAAGATGTTGGTGTTGAAGATGATAATAATGGTTTGGTGATTACTGTGTCTGTTTTTAAATTGTTATCCATTTTTAATTTTTAATTTCTTCATTTAGTATAATTATACTAGAGCCGCTACTGACTTAAGGTAATTAAGCCGGCTTATCGGCGTTTTTATTTGAAATAAAAATAGATCTTCTGTTTAGTTTTCAATAAAATTCTTTAAATGGTTTTATCTGGATCAAATAAAAATTGTACTTACAATTTTTCTTTTCTGTAATTAGAAGACACTTTAATTTCACTCTTAGTACAAACTTGTATTTAAAGTTTTGGTATAAACCAACAAAAAACACGTTTTATTCGGAGCTGAAATTTATCGACACGTTACTAATGAGTCTCGATTCGAAGTCACATTTACGTTTAATACATCTACTTTAGATTTATTCTGTTAAATTACCAAATCTTCATCAGGCCAGTGATGAGTTTACCAATATCTTGGGGTCTGTTTGAAAATCCCTACTTTCATGGCGGTGATGAGTTTGTACTATGTACGAGGGTATTTATGGTAATTGGTGATGAGTTTACGTGTACCCGTTCGATAATAACGCTATTATTGAGTCATTATAACTTCCTACCATCCTACTATTGATGATACTGAATTTAGATTAAATAGCACAGCCTTTTAGTTTTCAGTAATATATTCAAACTGGTCTCAGTATTTGTTTATTTATTGGTCATTTATTATATAGGAACAGAGTAGATTTTTATGCTATCAGCAGTTTCTTTTTTTTTATTTGCAAACACGATCAGCAAATAAATTTGCATCATGTATAGAAGCTACTACTACCTTAATTCTGTTACTATCAATTTCCCTTACTTGAAGGATATTAGAAATTCCTAGTATATTGTACAAAATATAGCCTATTGTAATTAGATGTAAGCGAGCAACATCGATGTTATCTATCCTTTCAATATAAACGAAAATATTTTCAAGATTATACTTATCTGCATTTATGTTAAATCCTCTAGGATAGTAACACATTTTTAAGCACTATGCGAGCATTTTTTAAATTACGCGGTATTGCTTTAAATCCAACGAATTAAACTTTAAAATGCGGATTAATTAAAAATGCCTATACACACTTTGCCAGTTATTTGACAATTGATTTTTAACTAAATTTAAACTTTTCTTGCAGGTACGCAAGCAATGGAAGGCCTTCTAGTTCAGAAGACAACGATTTCTTTATGGGAGACTTTACCTTGTTGGGAAAACAAGGCAAACTCTCCCATACGCAATATCTAAAAGAAGAATGCGGAGTCGTCATTGTAAGTAATTTACTCTCTCTATCTATAAATGATATTGATTAAGAACAAATAAACGAAACCGTCGGCTTAGAGTGTAAAAGTGCTAAATCCATTTTTTGACGTTATGAAGTTTTTGATACCATTCGAAAGTGTAATAAAGAAAAAACAATCTAGAAAAACGGACAGTCAGTTTTCTTTTAAAATTTATAAAAACGCATGATGCGTAAAACTGTCAAATTCATAACCACAAAAGTTCCCTGATAACTTAACTCCATGTGTGTCGTCATTTCGTACTGAGATTTCAAAGCCAGCAATGTGCTCTCATGTGCTCTCACAAATAATTGGTATTTTTTGTGATAACAGTGTAAAGGTTGAAAGTTAAAGTACTAAAAGGTATGTGTTTATATTGTTATCGTATTATTTGTTTATGCTGATAAATGAAGTCAAATTTATTGTAAAACTTAAAATAACCTACAACCCAAATATATGGGATGTTAGCAGTTTTTCCTTAGAACCAATATTAAATTTATTGTACTTAGCAGGTATTATGTATCGTCATAAATACCTTTTAATTTGGTTTTTAATAATATTTTATTACTTTAGCTTCCTGTAAATTGGTAATAGTCAAGTATTTAATTTATTTATTCAGGTTTCAAAACCTAATGGACGAATTATGAAATGATTTTAAGTTGGGACGTTATTTTGCTACTTCAAACGTAGTGTATAATTTTAATTTTATTTCGCCTGCTTCTAAAATTTTATTTTCAAAATTCATAAATTTATGCTTTATTTGTAGATGTCAATTTTGGACTTCTGCACAAGTAAAGAAAAAAATTAAAAAAAAAGCACCACAAGCGACATCATCTCAAGCACCTAGCCCCTAGGAATGGTCTGTGGTAGAAATGTCTAAATTGAATTTATTATATCTAAAGAAATTCTGGTGACGTAAGCTCAAGTACAAATTGCGACTCCCTCTCAAATAATGTACATACAGGAGATATTTCTAGTATATTCTAACCACAAAATAATAATACTAATGATGATTGCGGAACTCTGAACTGAGAAGTAAATAATAATAGTCACATTGAACCTCCAAATTCAGAACAAGAAGTCCAATTTAAAGATATCAGTCAAGAGTTTCTTTTGATTGAATTAATGACTGATGATCACCACTGTACCAATAATCTGGTTTCTGAAGATACTATCGAGCAGAGCACTTTGCAAGAAATTAAAAATAGTCCTCGAAATACTTTTTCAGATACTATCGACCAACCTATTTTCACGAGACCATGCATCCATATAGACGATTTGAAATCAGATAAAAGTATGCAAGAAAGTTTGGTACCATATAAAATGAATTCTGAATCCGAGTCTGATTACGAAAACTATCCCCAGGAAAGCAATAAAAAAAGGAAAATGAGTCAGATTAAAAAATCAACCTGGTATGCTGACAGTAACAAAAGATTGAGAGTGTCTGGAAAAGAATACGATGGAAGAAAAAAGAAGGAAAGTGGAATTATGAAGTTAGAAGGCAACCTGGAGTTATAAATAATTGATGCTCGTGTACAGAAATTCCAAAATAATCTTTGAAATTTTCAATGTTCACAGTTCAAAATCTCTTGGCATCTTTCCCTGTTAAGAGACCAAGAGGAAGAAAAACTAATGAGGAATCAAAAAGAGTACACTCTTTATTTTATTATTTAAAAAAAGACGATGAGCCAATCAAAGTCTGCAGAACACAGTTTTTGTATTACGCTTGGGATTGGAAGATGGACTGCTTTAAATTGGAAACATAAAAAAGGACTGCTTTTAAACGGAGTGACGAAGATTTTGATTACAATCAAATAAAAAAACCTAAGTCTTTCGAATCAGAACGCATGGAACTGAAATAATTTTTAGAATCACTGCCAGCGATGGAACAATTTAATCGCACTACTGCCGTGCTACTACACAAAAGAAGTACTTGTTGCCAAAGTGGCATTCAAAATGATTTTATATCAATGATTAGTGTAAAACACGTGATGTAGTTGCTTTATCCATCTGCAAATTTCATGAAGAATTTGACAATCTAAATCTCGGATTGTTTCATCCTAAAAGAGACCAGCGCGAGATATGTGCTCTCTTTAAAGTTAAAATAAATCCAAAGAAGAATATTTTTAACATCTAAAGAAGAATCTAGATCTAAATAGGATAAAGACATACGCGAAGAAAATATTTTTTGTACTGTTGACTTGTAAACAGTTCTGATGACATCTAAATCAAATATTAGTAAGGGAAATATGCCTATGATGGCATGTTGCCTTTGATGGCATACCACGTGTAATTTGTAAATCGTTTTCTGTCGAACGATATCGGCTGCATAGGTATGCGCATAGACGGTATTTATCTGCAACGGTAAAGTTACAAACACCTGTTAGGTCTACAGGTAAGTCTGCAATGGAAAAAAATTGATTAGTATTAAGCTTCAGTTCTCTTCTTCTTCTTCGTAGCCTTCTATCATCCATGTTTGGACATAGGCCTCTCCCAACTCCTTCCATCGGTCTCTATCCTGAGCAACATATTTCCAATTTGTTTCGGCTCTTCTTTTAATATCATGAACCCATCTCATCTGTGGTCTTCCTCTTGGTCGTTTACTTTCGTAAGGTCTCCAAATGTTGTATTGTAGTATTCCAACATTGGTCTTTTTGTCTATCAGTGTGACCTGCGAAGGACTATTTAGTTTAGCAGTTTTTGTTGGTATGTCCTCGACTTTTATTTTTTATCTTACCCAGTCGTTCTTCTTTTTATCTGACAGTCGTATACCTAAAATTGCTCTTTCCATTGTTCTTTCTGTTGTGGCTAGTTTATGCATGTTTGCCTTGGTTAGCGTCCAGATTTGACATACATATGTCATGATAGGAAGGATGCATTGGTTGAACACTTTGCTCCTCAAGTATTGGGGTATTTTGCGGTTCATAAGTATCCAACTAAGTTTTCCAAATCCAGCCCATGCTAGTCTTGCTCTTCTAGTAATTTCCGTACTTTGGTTCTCTTTGTCAATTTTCAGAATTTGGCCTAGGTAGATATATTCCTGAACTTGTTCTATCTCACTGCCATTTATATTTATACGACTGGGGTCATCTGTATTTGTCATTATTTTTGTTTTTTCTTTCATATTCATTTTTAGGCTGACGTATTGGGCCTGCTAGTTGCTCCATCATAAATTGCAGTTTCTCGAATGTGCTCGCTATAATCACTATGTCGTCAGCGAATCTGAGGTGGTTTAACTAATGATGGCACAGTATGCCATCATGTGCAAATGTTATATGCCATCAAAGGAAAATGAATTAATAATTACAAAAATTTCAAAAACTCTTTACTTATATTAAGATAAAAGTAGATAAACAATACCATTTTGTAGAGATTTTTAAATAAATTTGGAGCTTTCAAATCGCACAAAATTTTCAATAGTAAATTTAAGTGTATATCTGAAATATTCTTAAAGGTTTAGTACAATCCTTAAAAATTTGATTGTCGTTATCTAGTTATACCTTAAACAGTCGAATATCTCCTGATATCAGATATAAAGGCTTTGTTTTGTTGCAGGGCCTTTGTTAATATGGCGTCTACCAAGAAACATAGGCAGGAGTGGTCGGAAGAGAACATGAAACTTTTAATGTTCGGGCTACGACACTCCGTAGACGTTTTGCAAACAACTCCGGTGGAAGAAAAGGAGATTTGGGTGGCCGAAAAATTACAATACCTCCTTGTCTTGAGCAAGAGTAAGCTACTCATGTGATTGATATGGAAACAAGATTTTTTGGTCTCACAACGCTAAATTTGAGACGATTAGTTTTCGAACTTGCTGAGAGAAATAACATCAAACACAAATTCAACAAAAAAAACGTTTTGCTGGATGGAATTGGGTGAGGGGATTTTTAAAAAGAAATAGTACCATTTCACTCAGAACACCAGAAAATACATCTCTCGCGCGAGCACAAGCATTTAATAAGAACAATATTAAAGCATATTTTATCTCTTTAGCAAAAGTTTTAGATACATACAATGTTTAATCCGAAAATATATTTAACGTTGATGAATCAGGTCTTAGTACTGTTCAAACAAGGCCTCAAAACGTGTTTGTAACCAAGGGACGGAAACAAGTTGGAGCACTAAGCAGTGCGGAACGAGGTTAGCATTTAACAGTTGTATGTTCAATGAATCCAATTGGTACTTTTGTACCACCTGCATTTATTTTTCCCAGAAAAAGGTTCAAAAATGAGTTATTGGACGCTGCCCCACTGGTCAGTGTTGCTTTTTTGCCAGGAGAAAGGGTGGATGTCTTCAGATATTTTTGTTCAATGGCTTAAACATTTTATTCACTCTACCAAAGCTTCGAATGAGAACAAAATATTATTATTGTCAGATGGCTACAGTAGTCAAAAGGGACAGGAAGTCTTACAAGTTGCAAAAGAAAATGGTATTGTACTTTTCTGCTTTCCACCACACTGTTCCCAACAGGTGCAGCCACTCGACGTGGGCTTTTTTAGTCTTCCACAAACTTGGTTAAAACAAAATTCTGGACGACTCGTTACGCTCTTTCAAGTTGCTGGGTTGTTTAAAACAGCTTACCTTAAAAGTGCTACTCCTGCTAATGCCATAAATGCCTGTGCCAAAACAGGGATTCAACCTTTTAATCCTGATATTTTGAGGAATGGATGTTCGCTCCATCATTGGTTACAGATAAATCTATAGAGAGCAATCAAGATCGAACTCAAAACATCCATCTAAACAATCCAGATTATAATCTAGAAGAAAACCTAGAAAGTGGACAAAATCACCCACCTAAAGAGTGCCAACGAGTCCTTCTAGAAAATACTTAACAGGATACTCTTCACATAACAATCCAAAATTTATCACCCATGCCAAGTGTTTCGCAGTCAAACACAAAACAACAAAAGAAGCGTGGAAAAACAGGGGTAATAAATTCAATCACTGAAATTCAAGAATTAAAGGATAATGTTGTTAAAAAAGAAAATGTAGAACGGAGAAAACTGGCAAACAAAGTTAAACGAGAGATAAAACAGAAGATATAACCTAAAGGAAAAGCTACGCACAATAGTGGATTAGAACGAAAATCTGTGGATGACACTTTTCCTGAAAACGAACATTATACTGAATGGCAAAAGAAGGGATAGAGAGAAATGATGAGAGAAGGAACAGGAATCCGTGAGCGATAACGAAAATTTTGAAGATGATGATTCCGACGTAGCTTGCTTGTATTGTAATGACCTGTACTCCCTAGCAAAGTCGAAAGAATGCTGGATTAAATATTAGGATTGCCAATCCTGGTGTCACTCTGAATGCGCTGGGGTCGGTAAAAAATGTAAGATATTTTATTGTGATTTACGTGCTTAATTATTTTTATGTGTGTTACTTTTTTATTTGTTGTATTATTGTTCTCTTTGAATAAAATGCAAAAATTCCACTAAAACATTTTTTTTCTATTATACTGTGCAGCCATGCCATCATAGGCAAGGAATGTGCCTATGATGGCACACTTGACATTTCTGATATTTCAATTTTTTAATATAAAAATCCACATTCCCTTTGACCTTTATATGTCCAGCTTAATTGCTACATTCAACTAAACTAGAAAAAAGATTATAACAAATATGATCATGTATTTTAATAAAAAAAAACGAGAGGTTAAGTTAGGTATGCCATCATTTCCTCTAGTTTGTACATTATAACAAGGCTCGAAATACAATTTTGCCTTTTTTAATTTAAATAATAAAGATGGCTATTGTTTTATTTATGGAACGAAAGCGAAGGAGGCTTAAATTCTGAAGAGTTGGCAAGTGTTTGGGTAAGCTTGATTGAAAAAAAAAAGATTCTGCAAAACGAGTCAGAAAAACCAAATAAAATAATTTTTAGCGATGGCTGTACCTTTTAAAACCGAAACATTGTAATGTCTAATGCATTGCTATGCACGGCTATAAACAATAACATTATTGTAGAAGTAAATTCTAGTGATTCTTCTGTTGAACGGGTTCTTAAAAACAAGAATATTAATGTGCCCGTGGAGTACATCACCATTTACAAATCAGCAAGATAACACCCCAGACCTTACGACGTAACTTACTTAAACCTAGTTTTTTCAAAAGCTTTGACGACGTTGGGTTTTTCAAAAGCATTCTTGATCAAGGTGACCCTAAGACCCCTTTCAGTCGAGTACTGTTTCCGAGATACGCATATCCGAGACGCAGATATTACATAGACCCAAATGGAGCTTTTCACACGGGACGCAAGACGGATACAGTATGCGAGATACCGAATGCGTATGCCAGATACAGAAGAAACATTACGTTAAATGAACGCTTTCAGACACAAATTCTGTATCTCGCATACAGTATCTCACATACAGTATCCTCGTCTGAAAGGGGTCTAAGAGATACCGAATTCAGTAACTCGGATCTTCCTGTCACCGGCGACTGATTGCGTATGCCAGATACAGAAGCAACGTTACGTTAAATGAACGCTTTTAGACACGAATACTTTTGCACTACATTCCATAGACGCGCGATTTTTTGTCCAATAGTTGTGAATGAGCAACGAAAGAAAAAATGTGTTTTTTGAATATAGTTGAATAATGGAGCATGCTGTATTTGATAATGACAAATTCATTTGTTTTGTACAACCAAATCACTGTCTATGGGATACAGCATCGCCAGATTACTGCAATAGAAATAAAAAGCAGCAGTGCCGGGTCCAGATTTCTAAGCAAATATTCAACAATTGTGAGGCCATAACTGCAGTACAACAAAATGAATACGGTAAGAAATTAACATGTTTTTATTATAAATACATAGGTATTTTGATTCATACGTATACAGTTTAGTTTTAAAAGTTTACTAATAGGAATTTTGATTATTTAACGTTATAAAACTACATTATTGTGCAAGGAATATAATAATTTTTTATTTAGGGTGAGGCAAACAATTTACACATTGGAGATAAGTACACAGATTCATTTTGAATTTGTGTACTTATCGAATATATTATTTTTCCTCAAAAAATAATGTTTTTAGCAAGATATTTTTACATTACACAATATCTAATAACTGCATATAGAGTTCAAATAAAACTCGTTTGCCAGGGCAATACGTTAGTATGCATGAAGTAATCAGCAAAATAGTCGCGAACTACAGTCGCTGACCTTGCGGACACTCCCGTATTTGTGATATCATCGCCATGATCGTCATAAAGTCCTTCAACCGATAAGGTATCTTCGGCTGTGTATCCATCTCGTACGCGTACAAAAAAGAATTGTTATTTCAAATATATCACCTCGTATTCCTCACGATCTAGCAGAAAATGCTATAAAAAGTCTTGGCTTGCAACTAGCATCCCCCATATCCTTTCTCAAAGCAGGTATCCCTGGAAATAAAAACAGCCATGTTTTAATTTCAGTCGCCAAGTTTATATATTTCCCCTTTTGATAACTACGAACTACAAACATCAATAACTATTTCATATGATGGTCATGAACATAAAATATTTCTTCCTGCAGATAGAATGGAATGTTTTATCTGCAAGTAAACAGGACATGTTACAAATAACTGCATTAATCCCTCATCTTTCATTATTCCTATACAGTCAGATAACCAATCTCCCATTTCTAACAATGAACCTAGCACGAATATAAATAGAAGCGTCCAATCATCTTAAGACATTCCAGTAAGAGGCCAAAAAAGGATTAACTAAAAAAAAACAAAAAGAAGAAGCGAAAAACGGATGATACTAGTATCTCCAATATTTTTAAACTTGACATTACCGAATATTACAACAAAAATCCACAAAACAATATACTCTCCTTAAACGATCTTTTTGCGTTTTTAGAAAATACTAAAGGCAGCGGTGCCCCCTACCATTTAGCCCTAAAGTTTACAAATGACATCAATACACTCCTCATCAATTACATTACATTTTGTATCATCAGATATATATTCCGAGAAATTTTACATCACTTCTAATTTAGAGGTAGTGGCTGTTTCACTCTGGTGTCCTCATAAAATCACTATTTGCAATATATATTTACCGCCTAATTAGGGGGTAAATCATACAGAAATTTCTAACTTAATAGTAAAACACCCATCTCCATTCATTCTCGTAGGAGATTTCAATACTCACAGCACAATGTGGGGGTCTAACAGCACATTTGGCAGAGGAAAAATTATAGAAAACATAATTAACAATGAAAATATATCTCTACTGAATACTGGTTGTAGTACCCACTTCAATATATCTTCAGGAACTTTCTCAACTATCGATCTCAGCTTTTGTGGTCCAAAACTAGATCCATCTCTAACACGGTTTTCATTAGATAGTCTGTTCGATAGTGATCATTTCTCTATACTAATCATATACAATAAACCCAAACCGTACAACCCAGTAAGTAAATGACGTATTGCATAAGCGGACTGGATGAGTTTCAGTCTAAACGTCCGAGACCAAGTCAATTAAATAAAATGTAAATATAACATAAACCACCTAGTTGATCAGTTTACCAATTGTATAATTAACTCCGCTCAAGAATATATAGGAAAATATTCTGTTAAACCTACATGAAAATTAGTTCCTTGGTGTAATATCTTCTGTGCTGTACCAGTTTGTGTATGTAAGGAAGGTCTAAATATATATAGAGGAACAAGAACTAATGAAAATCGTATCAAGTTTAAATTAGCGAAAGCTAAATGAAAACGTATCATAAAAGAAAGCAAAAAGACTTTATGAAATCTTGATATCAATTTTATTTCTTCCGACACACCTACAAGCCAAATTTGGAATAAAACTAAACATATAAAAGGTCAAAGCATCGCCTACAAAAACCCCGCCTTAATTCATGACAACAAAATAGTGACTCAAAATCAATCGCCAAGATTTTTGCGTATCACTTTCAGTCTAAAACGCTAAACGAACATAAGTCTTTTTTACACTCTTTTAACATCCCAAGTGGTAAAACTAATGATATTTCCAACTTAATAAACCTACCCTTTTCTAAACAAGAACTGACTCCAGCCCTATCCTCTACAAAAAACTCAGTTGAAGACATTCCCTCAATTTTCCTCAAATATATCCATGAAGAAGCTATATATAAATTTCTTCAGTTGTACAACCTAGTCTGGTTCCGACAAGAATTTTCTTTCAAACGGAGAGAATTCATTATATTTCCTATCAAAAAAAAGCAGCTCCCTCCCAACATGTACCCTTTGCAAATGATTGGAAAAATGATCAAGCGATTAATCTGGTATCTAGAAAAACAACAATATTCTTAACCCTGCTCAATCAGGTTTTAGACCTAATAAAAGCACCACTGATAATAAATTGATTCTACAAACAGATATAGCAAATGCTATTGCCTCCAAGAAAGACATAGTCGTAGTAATTTTTGCTATAGAAAGTTTAAGTGAAAGTGTAAGTAAGAAATCTTATGGGCAACATATTAGCTTTATAAACACCTTTTTAAATAATGGAAATTTCAGAATCACAGTTAACGGAATAATATCCGACAAGTATGTCACTGAAAATGGTGTACCCCAAGGTTCTATTTTGAGTTCTGCACCATGCAGATGAAGCTGAACGAAAGCACAAAACCTAATCCCATAAGAGTACAATGGGAAGTAAACTACTTTATATTCGCGGATGACATAGTTTTAAAAGCCGATAATATCCAAGAACTAAATGATATGTTATAACAATTAAATGAAGTTTCAGGAGCGGTAGGCTTAAAAAT
Organism: Diabrotica balteata; assembly: GCA_918026665.1. Lineage (NCBI taxonomy): Eukaryota > Metazoa > Arthropoda > Insecta > Coleoptera > Chrysomelidae > Diabrotica > Diabrotica balteata. The sequence continues at coordinate 83,148,300 of OU898278.1, read as the reverse complement.
AAACTACAGTAAAACAAAAATACTGAGCCGAGATCAGACAAATATAACAATACAAAATTATAACACTGAAAATGTTAAACATTATGTATATCTAGGTTATGTCATCGAACTAGGAAAACCAAATCAAAATGCTGAAATTAAAAGAAGAACACAACTGGCATGGAGCGCTTTCGGCATACTAACATATATCTTGAAAAATACCTCCATTCCTGTAAACTTAAAGAAAAGGGTGTATAACACATGCATACTACCAGTTTGTACCTATGGCTTGGAGACAATAGCCTTTACCAAGATATCTGCTAAAAAATTAGAAACAACGCAAGGAGCAATGGAACGAATCATGCTTGGAATATCACTAAGAGACAAGATTAAAACCACCGAGTTAAGACGTAGAACGAAGATCAGGGATATTGTGGAAGAACTTACAAAAATGAAATGGCGCTGGGCAGGTCACGTAGCCCGATATAATGACAACAGGTGGACACGGAAAATTCTATAATGGAGACCAAGGACGACAACAAGAACCATGGGAAGACCTCAAAAAAGATAGGTAGATGACATAAGAGCAGTGGCAGGCAAACAGTGGATTAGATTGGCGCAAGACAGAAAAAGTTGGAAGCAATTGGGAGAGACATATATTCAGAAGTAGATGGAAAATGTTTGACAAAGAGAGAGCCCTCTTTCTATTAGCCATCAATGATATTTGCTCTCATATAAAATCTCCCGTTAAATTTGACCTATACGCAGACGACCTTATTGTATACTGTCAAGGAAGATCCACAGCCATCAACCACAGGAAAAACTCCTATCACCAGGAAATACAACAGCGCAGAAATACCCAAAATAACACTGAATGGAGTAAATTTAGATTTAATTGATCATTAAAAGTTTTTAGGACTAACTGTCGATAACAATCTAATCTGACGTCTTCATATCGATGACATAAAACACAACGCTTTAAGCAGAATGAATTTGTTAAAGACATTGTCTCACCATTAAATGGGATGCCGATGAATGTGTACTACCTAAATTATATTGATCCGATCCAAATTAGACTATGGTTGTACAGTTTACTTGTCCGCATCCAATAGTTTGTTACAATCATTAAAATCTGTTCACAACTTTGCTCTCCTAATTGGCTTAGGAACTTTTCGATACAGTTCCGCTGAAAGTCTCTGTTGTGAATCTCATGAACTTCCCTTTATCTTCGGAGGCAGCAACTACTCTTATCGTATGATAGAAGAATTTCGTCGAATCCGCCTAACCCTGTATTTATTCTGCTGACTTCGCCAAGACCTGGACTTGTAATCTCACCCAGATGTATACTTTCAATCCAACAGATCCTACAACCCTTGTGCCAAGACACGAAATTATCTCAAATAATTGCTTCTATAAAATCAGAGTCCCCGCCATTGTCTAGAACACCTCCTTTTATAAACACTTTCCTCTGTAAATTTAATACGCAACAAACAAATAATATCATGTTTTGACAAGCTTTCAAGGATATTGTGAATACATCCCACTATGATAAAGTGCTTTATACCGATGCATCCCGAAACGCAGATGGAGTTGGCTGTTCTGTCACTACATTTGATACAGTTCTGCAACAATACCGAATATCCAACGAATGTAGCGTATTTTCAGGAGAACTCTTTAGTATTTCAAAAGATCTCGATTTCCCTTTTGACAATCATCAAAGTGTAGCTCTGTGCACCGATTCCTTATCCGCAATTCATTCGTTAAAAAATATTTACACTCAACATCACCTAGTGCAAAAAATACTAGAATGGATCCATCTCCACACTTTCCGAGGGACTTCAATAACAATAATATGGGTGTCTTCTCATATTGGCATCCAAGAAAATGAGATGGCTGACAGCGCTACAAAAGAAGCATCTACATCCAACCTACCCGTCTACAACATACAGCTCCAAGAAGATTTAAAATCAAAATTCAAAAGGAATAGCCAAGGCAATTTTCAGAAACTTTAGATTAAAAAACACAAAGCTCAGAGAAATACAACCTAATGTTAACAGCTATTTATCCCTAGCATCTCTGAACAGAAAAGAGAAGATAGCAATACGAAGATTGAGAATAGGATACACACGTTTAACACACGGTCATCTTATGTCATCTACAGACCAACAGTTATAAAAGTCTAAAAGAACTTCTGAACTGTCGTAAGTCGACTTACGAGCCTAATAGACTTTTTAAAGACTACACAATTGTTTAACAAAATATAGTTTACATAATATTGTTATTTTTTACTATTGTAATCTCTGTATCATAACCATCGAGCAATAAGACAAAAGAGGGAATCTAATCCTTATGAAAAGGAGACCAAAAAAGTGGCCTCTGATGGCGGACATATCCGGAAATGCGAATGCGCCAAATTTAAATTTTTCGACACTTATCAACAGTAGCTATATAATATTTCGCAGAATGTGTCTTAGACGAGAAAGTTTTAATTAATTATTAATGATAAGAGTCTAAAATGCGACACAATTGTTAAAAAACTTCAATATAAATAAGATTTCACGTGACATTTGGGACAAACAATAACATAACCCAACTAAATTTGATGTCAAACAAGGAGAGAGACTCTCTTTCCTTGTTTAATGTGGCCTCTAAAGATCGCACTTCCTGTCTAACAATATGTTTGCCCCCACTACCTTTACATTCCCTCTATTGTCTTTTTGCTCGATGATCATAACTCTGTAGGTACTATGGTAAACCTTTACTCCCGTGCCAATGACCTAAGATGTCGAGACACTTTAATTCGAAACAAAAAAAAAAGTTTTAGTATTAGTAAGAGTTTTGAAGAGTTTTTTTTTTATATTAGTACGAATATAAATAATGTGATTTTGTTAACCCTTAACTGGTATGGTGATTTAAAATTACACTTAAAGTATGGCGGGGTCAGATTTGACCCTGTGCCTTTTTTTGCATGCAGCAAATAGAAAACAGAAAAATTTTCATTCAGATCGAATATAAATCCTTTTTATTATAAATAATAATGTTTACATATACTTTTTAATAATATCTGGCCTACTTCTGGCTAAACTTATAAAAATTAACATGGCTTTTCTTATCTGTAAAAAAAAAAATAGAGAAAAAATTAAAAATAATTTTAAACGGAATTGTTTTAATCAAAACAAACCTAAACCTAGGGAAAAATACTTAAAAACATGAAAAAACATAATAAACAAAAATTCTGACAACTACATTTTGCGCAGTATTTTATTGTTCGGAGCAATTTGTACACATGTTGGACGTTTTGCAATGGTCTTTGCAAATATGCCTGCTACACTCGTCACATACAATTGGATGTTTGTTGTCACTGTAAGGGCATAAGAAGCATCTGGCACGCTTAGGTTGTCGACGTTGAGGGTTATCTATGCTTCGTGGGGCCTCATCTGGGATATTGCTGATTCGCCTTATGGTTACCTTCAATTCCCGAGGAATGTTTTTCATTTGACTTCTTCGAACTAAGTGTTCGTTGATCATTTCTCTCCCTAAATCAATAAGGAAACGGTTACGAACCATCTCATTATTTGGATTAGCAGCATTATAAATTATGCCTGCATTTGCGGCGGAGATGTCCATCATTCGGTACCACAAAGTTAGAGGCCAACGCCGAGTACGTCTTCCTACTTTGTAATTGGCACAAATTTGGTCCAGTACATCAACGCCAACTTTCGTTAGGTTATAAAAGGAGATGATGTCTGGTAATTTCTTTGCTCCTTCTTCGACCATGTTATTATGGTGCATTGTAGACATCATGCAAACTGAGCGATTTCTTTTTGGAACGTATGACGCAATTGTTATATCCTTAGTAAATCCAAAAAGCGAGGAAAGTGGTTCACGTTGCTTACTAGCTAGGAACTCTTTAGGTAACTCCCTTTTATTCCGTCTAATAGTACCTACGTATGTCAAGTTTTGGCGTTGCAATTCTTCAACCAGCTCTAGTGACGTGAACCAATTGTCCCCTGTAATATTACGGTTCGAATTTGCTATTGGTTCAATCAAAGTTAGCACAGTTTGGGTTGGAATAGATAGCTTCTTTGGATTTGCCCTATTTTCATCTTTGCCCGTATATACAAAAGCATTGATCAAATAATGTGTACGAGCGTCACACAAACACAATATTTTTAGTCCGTATTTCACAGGCTTGCTTTTTATAAACATACGGAACCTACACTTTCCCCGAAATCCAACCAACATTTCGTCCACGGTTACGTATTCCCCACAAGAATAGTTTATCTTACAGTTTCCAATAAATCTGTAAAACAAATTTGAAATTGCAGCAAGTTTATCTCCGTCTTCAATACGTTGTCGTCTAGTGGCTGGATTGTCAAATCTTAAGGCTGTTAGCAGGAAACTGAATCTCTTTAGAGTCATTGTTGCACGAAAAATGTCACGACCTGTTCCATCTGTTGCAAAAAGCGAATTTATGTCCTCGTGACTCGACTTGAACACTCCAGCTAGATAGAGAAGACCGAGAAATGCTCGCATTTCTACTTCATCGACATGATTAATAAACTGACATGACAAGGCCTGATCGCCATAGGTTGCCTGCAGTTCAGTTATTTTCTCATTCGTTCTTGCGATAACTTCATTTATAATGTATCCATCGAGAAAAAAACTGAGCGCCTGCAAGGGTTGTAGTTGGCTTATTGGTCCGACATGGTCCCGAAAGGCCAGGAATATGCGACACTATGTTGGTGACGCGAGTACGGCTAGACGCAGGTGGCGTTTTCGCCCACTTTTTTCTATTTTTTCCGTAGAAATAGCCACTTTCATCCCCAACAATTTCACTTTCAACAGATAAGCTAACTTCTTCGACAGAGTGCCTATCACTGCCATCAACAGCTTCATCTTCACTCTCACTATCAGCATTGTAGTCACTATCCGTATCGTGATCACTAACAATCGTCTCTGCATCGGAAAGGTCGTTGTCGGTATCCCATAAAGTTTCAGCAATATGTTCAATTTCCTTTTGTGTCAAAGGCGCCCTTTTGTCACGCACGTTCGACATATTATACTTCGATCACAACTCTAAATTGAAAGAACAAACAAAATTGTATTTTTTTTCTGGAAAAATAACAGTATTGTGCTTCTTACCCGAAAACGAGAAATTATCCTTTAACGGTATGGCAGGGTCAAATCTGACCCAATTCACAATATTCACGTGGAGCCACTAATTGCTTGCGGGCGACTGATAGCGGAACTGAAGCAGTTGCACGCCTTGAAAGAATACCTCAAATGGTATGTTGCCATATCGCCTAGTTTTTCCGAAAATTACAAAAGAATTTCCAATAGGGTCAAATTTGACCCTGCCATACCAGTTAAGGGTTAAGATCCTGAATGAAAGGTCCTGGCAGTATTAAGACTGGAAAAAACTCCAAGATGTAAAATGGTGAATTTAACATAAATATAGTTCATGTGACAATTAGATATTTGTTTTATGAATGTTATTAATATTGTTATACGATTTTGTTTTTGTTTACGAATACCCTACTAAGTCACAAAAGTGGTGTTAAATAAATAAATAATTAATTAAATCTTTCTTTAATTTCAAATTGTACGAAATGAAAATATATATTTAGAAATATAAAAGTCTTTTCATATTTTTCTAGGAATGTTTTTTGTCTCTCCTAATAATTTACCTAATATGGAGTAAACAGGTTTACCCACCTGTACGAAAAACGAGCACCCTTATAATTTCTGATTAAATTACCCTGATCTTTTGATTTTTTTTTTTTTGGTTGTTTTTATAAATTTGACGAACAATAAAATTGAAATTTTCTAGATATCTATTGTTAGAAAATCTCAACAAAATTGAAGTTATCATCTTATCGTTACATCAATGTTACAAGGAGGCTGCGTACTTTATTGTTTTTACTATAATATTTTTAATTATTAATGTCAAGAGTGTTTATTATTGTAGTGTTTGTGTCAATTCTTGGCGAGTATAAGATGTCTTTGAGTGCGAAAATTGTTGCATCTATTATTACTCTTATTCAGGATGGAAGAAGTCAAGTTTATAAGTTTATGTATCTAACAGATGCAGAGTTTCACGCTGTACAGTTCAATTTGTATTAGCTCGCTTTCTAGAAACATGAGTTTACAATCGACGTCCTGGAACATGTCCACAGAGAAAAACTACTCGACACGACAGTTTTATAGTGTCTTCAGTACTAAGAAATCATCATTCAACATTCAACTGCTATAGAGGTTATAAATAGTTTGTAACATATCAGAAACGTAAATGTTGGATAATCATCCACTAAAAGACGGTTAAATGGAGCTAATCTGAGTTCTCAAAGACACGCTACAGGACCCCAACTTTCCAGGGAACATTGTATAGCCAGATTAGATTTAGCTAAGGAGCATCGCAATTGGAATGTAGAGGACTAGAAAAATGTGACGTTTACCGATGGCCACAGCGCACAGTCCCGATTTAAATCTCTGCATGTTTGGACATGGTAGTAGAAGTATTAGATGCCGAATACCTTCTTCTCTTACCTTAGGTGAGCTCAAAGTGCCTATTTTATAGGAATGTGAAGCAATTTCATATAATGAAGTTTAAACTGAATTAGCATTATGCCCAAAGGAATGAATGCCGTTATACAGGCTCCTGGAGGTAATACCAGGTATTGATTAAATCAAAAAGTAATTTTGTAAAGGGTTTCCTTGTTATTTTTATTTTTCCTCTTCAGATAGTTGAAAAGGTATCAATTTATTTTTTTTTGTATTAGTATATAGTTTTGTAAAGTTCTCTTTAAATAAAAGTTTATAGTACGCATATCCTGTATAAAAAATACCTTAAAACCCTCTATAAAAACATGCCATTAGTTGATAAAGCTAAGAATAAAAAACAGTCTGTTTCGACAATTGTATCAAAAATTCAAGGAGTACCCGTTGTACGTGCGGTGATTGTATACTATTACCATATTATTAATGTTTTCTGGACATTTATTTTTTTTATATGAAATGAATTTTGCATTAATCCAAAAACTTCAATTTTTATTTGGTAATTTTTTTTATTTATTTACTCCAGAAACCTGTTCAACCTTTAATATCACATGGAGAACCAACAAGGGAAGGAGAATTTCCTTGGCATGCAGCCCTCTATTACACAAAAGGAACAGATCTAACATACATATGTGGCGCAACTCTTATTAGCAAATATCATTTGATCACTGTAGCCCATTGCGTAACAAAATTGACAACACGAAATGCTTTATCTCCAACTAGTCTCATTGTTTATTTAGGTGAGTTTTTCTATCGTATCAAAGTATATTTTGCATTTATCTACATAATTTAAACAGATATCTCGAAATATTTTTGCTAATTAGTTATTTATTTCATAATTTCTTTTTTGTTAGTGGATGAACAATAAACAATAAATATACATTTCATATCCTGACACAAACATAATATCAAATTATGATATAATGAAAGACAGTATGATATTATTATGACCGTTAAAGTATGAGGCAGTTAAACATTTTCGAGGTTAAAACTGCCTGCAGATTTTCAAATTATTGTCCTTATGGTAAATAACGTGGTTATTTAATAAGATGACACATTTATTTAGAACACAACTGTACACTCTTTTATAATATTACTTATCTTACACATTGCAACCGAGGCTGTTTCTTATGAATGTCCTCGATTCGATTTATTAAAAACATATTTTATATAAACAAATGCGAAATGTGTTACACGTTTCTTTTAACTTATTCTTTTTATGAATTGTAATATTTTAAGGATACTACCACACCATCCCCCTTACGGAAAAAATTTCTCTCTTGCAAGTGTCTCATTCCTCTCTATCTTTTCCTTCATAAGAAGAGAAATTTTCAACCTTAAATAAGTACTGTTTACCAATGCTACCGTATACATATACATTATCTTAATTATAAAACATGTGGTAAAAATAGTTTATTCGTTTGCCCTGTTGAATTATTTGTTTACGCTGCGATTGTTCATTTGCTCTGTCACTTTTCCCGCGATATCACTAATATTGTCTCGTAATATAACCGCTTTCACTTATGTCTACTGATTGTAAGCGTATAATCTGTTTTTATGCACCTCCCTAATCTTTCCGGTATCTAGCCCAATTTTACAGTTAACATTTTTTACTTCTGTTATGACAAAATGACCTACATAAAGACTATCAAACTTATTATTTTGTTCTCTTTTAAGCAGGACTAGGTCTCGTATTTTAAAATGTTGAGGTGCTGCGGTTAGCTTGCTTGCGTCTTGTCTTCCCTTTTTGTGCTTTATTAAGAATCTTGCTATTAAGAATCTGAATCTTGCTTTTAGTTTCTTTACAAGTCTATTATTTCCCACGTGACCTCCAAAACATCGGGTGAATATGGTATTCTTCTATTATTCTCAGTTTTTCTTGGTCATCCGCTATGATTTCTGGTACTTCGCATATGTATATTTCTACATTTTTCAATATCTTATTTCCTTTGTTTATAAATTTATCAATTGTGCACAATTTAAAAATATCATTTACATATATTTTTGCTTTATTTATTGCATTCTCTACCGCTAGCTGATCAAGCTGTACAAACAATTGACAAAAGATAAAATTGGTAGTCTATGCGCCTCTATATTATTTAGTACCTTTTTTACTTTTTGCTTGTGGGTTTTATGCTGTAATATAATTTCCTCTTCTGTCTCCCTGTGCTCTGCACTTTCAGCTTCCTTCTTTGATTGAGCTCTGGTTATAGCTAAGATATGAGTGTTGTCTAAGTATAAGTCTTTCAGCTGGTTCGTTGATATTCTTGAAAGACTGTCCGCGTAATTATTTTTCTCTGTTATGCTATCTCAAAATCGTATTCTTCTAAATCTAACCTGATTCTTGTTAGGTAGGTTTCGAGTTTTCGAGTCATTGAAAATAGGTGTGTTAGTGGTTTATGATCCGTTTTTATCAAGAATGTTGGTGCTCTATATAAATAACATTTGAAATGGTTGACTCTCCAGTAGATTGCATGTAATTCCTTAATTATTATAGGTTTGTTAAGCTCTCCTTTGTTGAGGATGCACGATGCGTAAGCTATCGCTGCTACAAAAGAAAAACTTCGAATGAAGAAAAATATTTGGCAGCTGATCTCAACGTTGCAATGTCTGATATTTTAGCAGGTCGAACATCAATTTATAAGGTCTCAAAGTTATACAAAATACCATACGTGACCCTATATTCCCATGTAAAAGGTAAACGGGGAGCAGTAAAAGCAACTAAAGGACGTCCAACGTCAATTTCTACTGCTGACGAAGTTAGATTAGCCAATGGTCTAAAAACGATGGAGAAATGGGGATACGGCCTATCAAGGAAAGAAGTATTAAATATTGTAGGAAACTTTGTAAAGACTAACCATATTGAAAATAATTTCAAGGATGGAGTTCCAGGCGAAGATTGGTTTTTGGGGTTTAAACAGAGGCATAGATTAAGTATTAAAGTTGCACAAAACATGGAATACTCCCGATAAAATCCTCTTGATCTTTTTATAATATACCAATTTTATGATTTATTAAAATTAATAATGGACAAATATGGTTTTCACGACAAACCTGAGAGAATCTGGAATTTGGACAAGAGTAGCTTGTGCATTGACTTCAGGAATACAAAAGTTGTGGGAGGTATAAATACAGCTTCATCAAGAACAATAAGTTCTCCTGGTAAAGAAAATACCACAATTGCTCTTATGTGTAATGCAGCTGGCTAAAAAGATCAGTATCAAAATATCAAAATATATCAATAGATAGCTCCACGAGGTACTGATTTTGAGGGTACTGTTTATGCAGCGCCAAAAAAAGGTTGGATGGAAGAAGTCGTTTTCAAAAATTACTTCATAAACAGTATAATTCCATCACTTATATCTGAAAGATCAATATTAATAATTTATGATGGACATTCTACTCATATGAATATCGAGACGTTAGAAGCCGCTATGCGAGAACATATTATAATTCTAAATCTGCCACACCATTCCAGCCACCTCTTACAACCACTAGGCCTGGATGTTTTTAAATCCTTTAAAGTTAAATGGGATGAAAAACTTGTTGCCTGGCAGCGACAGCATGTAGGCCAAAAATTACCAAAACAAATAGTTTCCCAATTTTTGTGTACAACTTGGAAACATGTGAACTCCGAAGTAATTATCAACGTCTTTAAAAAAGGCGGAATTATTCCTTTTAATCGTCACGTCATCCCTGAAACATCATTTCCATCCTGCTTGCTTAATAAGTGGAAGATTATAATAAGTGGAAAAATAAAACATTCCAGATTGTCTATACAAGCAAATGGTAATGAAGTATTGGTACCAACTAAAGTAACTCAAGAAGTTTTTTATCAAAACACAGAACCTACGCCTGATGCTCTAATAGAAACTACCATTTCCGACAAAGTAAAAAATATCTCTGTCAGAGACGACGAATTTGAATCAATTCCATGTACAAGTTTAACTAAAAATAAGAACGTATCATTTGAAGATTTATTGTTATCAACAGTAAAACAACTTTCAAACGCAACAACCAAAAATAAGAAACGGTTATGCCCTGGATCTGAAGTATTGACATCACAACAAGCTATTGATGTTTTAAAACAGAAATCTCAACAAAAAGGAAACGGTACTAAAATTCATAAGATAACTAAGGCAAAGCCCAAAAAAAGAAATAAACGAGAGTCATTATCATTTAGCAGCATCGAAGACGATGAGTCAATATCCCCAATATTCATGGATTCTGATAACACCGATGAGTTTCTGGATACACTTTTGGAATCAGAGCCAGAGGTAGAAATAGCTGCAAATGATGACGAGGAAGACAAAGAGAATTTAAATTCAACAAAAAGTGTGAATGTATATGTAGGATGTTGGGTATTGGTAAAATATTGCTCAAAAAAAGATAAACAAGCATTATGGAATTGTATCAGAAAAGATGAATGATGAGTGGATAGTTAAATTTACACGACCTCAAGGAAACAAATTTGTATGGCCAATAAATCCTGACATTGATACTGTACTACAACAGGATATTATAAAAGTACTACCAGATCCTATCGTCGACAGACGTGGAATGTACGAATTTCCAGTTACCATTAAAGGCTTTAACATTCAACATTAACTGAAAGAAAACTTGGAGTGTTTGTTTAATTTTATTATATTTTTATTCCTTTTGTACTGACATTGCTTTCGAAAAGTTTTAATTCTTTTGTATTTTTTCAACAAAATAAATTCTAAAAAAATGCAAGTAGAGAGCTTGAATTACATTTTTATACAATAACCCCAGAGTATCAAATATAATATTTACTACAAAAATGCAAACTTTCTTCACATTTGCCCCGGTCCCTGGGGTAAATGTGATATATTGATATGATTTTAAAAAACAGCATGCAACATTAACAACAATAAAAAATATTTAATTTTTTCTACACAATGAATACAAAATCGTTCAAAAAGTATATGATTTTTTTGATAAATTTTTGAAATGTTTCTTTACAGTATTATATTAAATGAAAGTTGAACTAATTAAAAAGTAGATCACATTTACCCCACTTCACCGTATATATTAGGTATGTTGATATTTTACGTAGAACAAATGCGATATATAGAAACAATAATCCTGACTTACCTATAAAAGTATTCCGTCAAAAATAAAGGATAAATATAATTTTATTGTTAAACCAGCTTTGGAAACGAGACCACAACCATCTAGAGTTCGTTTAAGTTCACTTCCTGGAAATTTAGCGCAGGGACCGGTTACCCGAAATTTAGCTAAGCATTATAAAAGGGGTGGTGCACTTTTCAGAAAATATAGTGGAAAGACATTAAAGTATAAATACTTTGATGATTTTAATGAAATAATAGATAGATTAAGGTTATTAATCGCATCACAACCAGCGGGAGACGACTGACACATGAATGAAATTATATCTATAATTGAAGAATTTCGAGAAGGTGGAATAATACAGTAATGCCAATAAATTGTTTCGGAAATCACATTTTATTTGAGTCAAAAACTTGTAATGATGACCTTTCGGTACCCTTATATTTCACAGCTAATCCAGAAACTTTTTTAGCAAATGTTTCTATCGTATAAGAGGACATGAAAATTTAAAAATTAATAAAAATTATTATATTTTGGAAAACATGGAGACCACTTTTTCATTTCCGTTTAATTGTAAAATTGAATCCGTTTTGAACGTACTTTACTCCGATGGTTTTGTTAAAATGAATTCTAAAACATATAAATTGAATGAATCGAATAGAAAAAGAGGTAGGCCAAAACTCAGATGGAAGGATGGTGTAGATGAGGATGGTAGAAAGATAGGCGCAGCAAACTGGCAACGGTTGGCAATGGATAGGACTGCCTGGCGTAATAGACTTGGGAAGGTCGAGGCTCTTTCATAGGGCTGTAGCACCATTGATGATGATGATGATGATGATAAATTGAATGAATTGGTTGGGATTCACATAAAAAAGGGAGATACAATTCAATTCAAGTTAACCAATTTACCTTTAATAATGTAGACTTTATTTTCCAGTGTCCTTTAGAAAAAGATATATAAACACAATAGTGTAGATATAATTATCAAAATGCCTATAAGTAAATTTAGTAATTATTTTTTTAAATCATGTAAATATTCATCAAGATCGAGTAAACTATACTTTGTTTGCGACGCTTCTACATTTGACAGTAAATTCGTTTTAACACTAAGAGGAGAAAGAACATTAAATTTGAATAAAGAATACTACGTTCTTGAAAATGATAGAACAACTTATGTCTTCTACGTAAATGGAAAAATAGAATCTATCCAACACTATGCCTTTGATGCACCAGTAATATTAAATTCTGTACAATATAAATATCATGAATTGATAGGAAAAACTTTTCAGAAAGGTAATAACATTTCATTTAAATTAGGCACTCATCCCAACGTATTAGTGCATATAACTATATAATGTCCTCTAGAAAAACATGTCTAAGAGCCAAGTAACTGAAGAGCTGCATAGACCAGCGAGAAAATATTATACAAGAAGACATGTAATCATAAAAGGGTTACGTGATTTGGTTCAAGCAGATTTAGCCGTAATGATTCCTTTTACTTAAGTGAATAAGGGGTACCAATATATTCTTGTTGTTATAAATGCATTAAGTAAATTTGTGTGGGCGGAGCCGGTTAAACGAAAAACAGGAAAAGAAATTTCAATGACAATGTCCAAAATCTTGAACAAGATGTCAGTTTATCCAAAAAATCTTCAGACTGATTTGGGAAAAGAATTTTACAATTCCAATTTTAACTATCTTAGGAAATCACACAATGTTAACCACTACAGTACGTTTTCCCTCTCAAAGTCAGAAAATGCCCTCAATTCATCGGCAATCAGCTTTTGCTGAATGTAAACCTTTCTTACCTTTTTTTGTAATAGCCCAGAAGGATAAAACCGATTTTGTTAAATCGTGTTTTGTTCATCGTCACCAAAATAGATGGCACCTCTCGTAGCTACCACGAGTTGTGGGAAACAACCAGAGACATTTGCGGATCGTCTGTGTATAAATTTGTATCTTTCCCGGATATCTGATGACACAAACAGAGTGTTCCAAGTTTAGTGGCGCAGTCAGTAGGATAGATAAAACGGGCTTTGGTGAATATAATTCCCGGTTCGTATTAACGATTTGATAATCTATCGATCTTAAAAATAACTGGAACCGCGAATAGAGACTCTTAGTTAGGTAAATTGAGTAGCCTGACTTGAAGAATAGTGTAAAGGAAAATTCAAGTAAATATTGAAGTTCCTGTGAAGGTCTTGTTCCTGTCGTTGTTGGACTCAGAACATAGATGGGCTGGAATTTATTCTTATTGTAAGTACCTTTATTTATGTCGTATAGAGCGCAACAATTTTTTATTTCTAACTCAAACAACAATAAATTTTCATTTAATACTCAACCAAATACTTCTAATATTTTTCCTAAAATTATTTTATCAAAATCCAAATTGACTATGGTTTTACCTCAACTAAAAAAAGAATATCTGGACATGATCCCAGAATTCCATGGAGATGTTGCGTTACTTCTACGCTTCCTATGTGTAAAATCTTATTTAATTTGCGAAAAATTAGTCAATAAATTTTATAATATAACCGATGCAACCGATTTTCAAAATGAATATTTAAACGTGATGCCGCCATAAATATTTCTTTATGTACCATAAGAACTTGGGAAATTTTAAAACATGCTCTATTTAACACTTATGCAGATAAAAGAGACGTATATACACTTAGTATAGAAATCCACGCACCTTAAGCAAGGCAATAAATCGCCATTTGATTTTTTCCAAAAAATACAGCATCTCTCAAATCTCCAAATATCGTTGTTGCAAACTCGTTCTAATATTAACGAACAAGAGATACTTGGTAGTTATTTCAGAAATCTAGCGTTGAGATTAGGTACTTTTATGCGTACTAAAAACTCTATTGATATGAACATGGCTTTAAATGTTCTAACACATGATTAAATGGTTTAATACACACCAATATAATTATACACAATATAATTATATTCAATACACACCAATCAAGAAAATCCAACTATCGGCATGCCTATGGCAGAATATGCCGTAAATGTAGAAAAAAACAAATAATAATTTCCGAAGTAAACTTCGAACCAGCAACACCCAGTATTATTAAATTATTTAGTAATAAGTTAAGAATTCTAGTGCAATTTTCGAAAAACCATTTCGAAAAAGATGTCATAAAATTCGTCAAAGAATATATTGTTCCAGGAACAAAATATCATTTATATTTTGAAAATCCTATATACGAAAAGTTTAGCGTAGTTCTCCAAAACTTCTTTAAAAATTCCTAAATACCCTTCATTAACTGTTTAAAAAAAACTTGTCGATGTTTCGCTCGATAAAATAAAAGAAATAATTAAAAACTACCATGAAGGAAAAAAGAATCATAGAGGATTGAACAAGACCGAGTCACGTATAAAAAATATATATTATTGGCCCAATCAAAGGGTTTCGATTCAAACTTATATAAATGAGTCAGAAATCTGCCAACTAACTAAATACGGCAGAAAACCAATCAAACCATTTTATAATGGTACCCCCACAGCAATCAAACCTTTCCAAATATTACATATCTATACAGTCACACTAGAAAATACTAAATTTCTAACTTTAATCGATTAATTTTCCAAATATGACCAACTGTACAAAATAAACTCCGCTCAAGGAATAGAAGTTGTAAACATACTTCTCTCATCATAATACACCCGACCAAATAATTTTGGACAATGGTATTGAACTAAAAAATTCTCTTGTCCAAGAACTTCTTTCTATTCACAAAATCAAGATCCATTTTATATCATCACAAAACCCACAATCTAATGGAATTGCCGAAAGATTTCATAGCACAATTATCGAACATATTAGATTATTTAATAACCGCGATGAATTTAAAGATGAACCAATCGAACAAAAAGTCAATTACGCCCTATTGGCTTATAATAGTAGTTAGTCACATTCAATGACTAAATTAAAACCTTACGAAATAATAAATGGACATTTAGAAAATACTTCTATATTTGACTTAGATCTTGAAAAGCAACTTAATAATAATTATATAATAAACCATAAAGAAAAAATGAAATTACTCTACTCAAAAATAAATAAAAGTATACAAGAAAATAAAGAAAAAATAATTGGAAAAGCAAACTTAAATCGTGAAGAATTACCTGAAATAATTCCGCCCAAGATATTTGTGCGTAACAAACAAATTAAAGGAAAAGCAAAAAATAAATATCAAAAAGAAGAAAAAAAAATACCAATCGCAAAAGAAAAACAGCCAAAAGCATTACTCTACATAAAAATACAACTGAAGACATACGCTTATCTAATATTAAACGTCTTAAACGAAAATCTTATAATTTTATTACAGGTACATCGCAGTCGGACACGCAGCGATCAACATAAAGGATATTAGCAACAATATGGGCATTCTACCCATTAATCTTTTTTCTGCCAAATTACAAAAAGCAAGTCATACTTGTATCCACTTTTATGATCTTAATCCATGATTAGACGAATACAATAATCTAAATATTCAGTACAGCCATCTTAAAACTAATATTTCGAACAATACCTTTTTTAGGTCAGAAACCGAAAATTTTATTAATTTAATTCAGTATGTTAAGAATAGTATAAATGATAAGTTAGATAAGTTTAATATTCATTCTACTAGTATAATAAATAGAAGAGGGTTGATAAATGGTCTTGGGTCGACAGCTAAAGCTATTACTGGTAACTTAGACTCACAGGACGGAGAACGTATAAATTCAATGTTAGAACATTTAAAAGAAAACCAAATTAATTTACAAAACAACTTCAAATGTAATACTCCGTGAGCCACGAAATAATTAAAAATTTTAATCAAACTGTAGTCGATATTCAAAATAACGAATTAAATCCTAAGTCTAAAATACTAGAAATCAGAGATATTATTGACTTTCAAAAAAATCTTGAAAATGTCGTCTATTTAAAAGATTGGTTGAATGAAATGCTAATTATTTTTAATTCAATACTAAATGTTTTAGAAAACATCGAAAACTCCCTCACATTCTGTAAACTCAAAACCTAACACCCAAGTATTATAAAATCCCGAGACTTGCTATTAGAAATAAGAAAAATCTCCTCCCATTACCAATCCCAACTTCCTTTTGAAGTCAAATATGTAAATATATTAAATTTTGAATCCCTATTAGAAGTTAATTGTAAAATAGACAAAATCAAAATAACCTATTTTCTTTCTATACCTATTGATTTTGAATTTGAACTTTTTATTTACAACCTATTCCTACAGAACATGAACCAGAATTTTTAACAATAATACCAAACACAAAATTTTTGCTGAAATCTAAAAATATAATAAAACCTCTAAACGACATATATGTACTAAAGGTAAAATATTCAGAGATTAAAACATTAACCGTAATATATCTTATAGAAAATTCGAATTGCAAAATAACATTTAGAAATCAAGAATTAGTCTTTTTAGAAAAAACATGGAAAACCACTTATAATAAACAAACCAAAAATTAAATGTAATCCCACCAAAATTGTACCAATGGAAATTAACCTTAAGTAATTGGAACTTAAAGAAATTCACACCAATGGACCATTTCCTATTCTGACAAAAAATACAAAATACCACATTCCAAGCCTGTGGACCATTCTACTATATATATATATATATATATATATATATATATATATATATATATATATATATATATATACATATATATATATAATATATATATATATATATATATATATATTTGATATATATATATATATATATATATATATATATATATATATATATATATCTATATATATATATATATTTGATATATATATATATATATATATATATATATATATATATATATATATATATATATCAAATTATTCTCGACCGTACTGTGTTAAACATTATTTGTAGTCTCAGCAATTGGTATGTATGAAATAAAAACTCTATTTGATATTTCTCAATATTTCGTCACGATTTTGTGACTTCTTCAGGAGAAAACTGTAAATTTATTATAATTATTATATGTAAACATAATGAATATTTCAATACTTACAACTTAAGATTAAAAATTTAAATTTTAATTATGTTATCAAAATTTAAATTTTTAATCTTAAGTTGTAAGTATAAATTTACAGTTTTCTCCTGAAGAAGTCACAAAATCGTGACGAAATATTGAGAAATAACAAATAGAGTTTTATTTCATACAGACCAATTGCTGAGACTACAAATAATATATATATATATATATATATATATATATATATATATATATATATATATAGATATATATATATATATGTATATATATATATTATTAATTTTAATAAAAATCCCCATAAAACCCTTAAAAATAAAATTTTTTATTAAAATTAAACATCTCCATTAATGTTGTCGGATAAGTAATCCGATATGTATTACATTTGTAAAAAAGGAGTACAAAATGTGTGGTGTAGTGGATATATTTGCCTACCACATTGGGGATTACTAAAATGGGGTTGAAACTGGGGATTGGTTGGGCGACATTTTGTAGTGGTTCCAACAACCAGTTGTAACTATTTAAATAATTATTAGAAATGAAAAATATTTTTTTATATGGAGCTTATATAGGTAGGGTTTACATTTTTGACAAAACAGATTAAAATTATGAGGTTATGTACCAAATGTCCAAAAGAGATAATACTAACTGTCATATGTCGACATTAAATATTAAAACTTGTATCCTTTTGAAATATTAATTAAATTTTTAAAATTATTTGCATTTAAAAGGAAAATAATATGACAATTAGCCAATCCTTAAAACTTATAATTTTATTTATTGCAATTTTCCAACTTGCCATGAAAGCCATTATTAATAAAAAATGTCTATTTTTACTTTGAAAAATGTTAACCAAAAAGTACCTGATATCAATGGCTGATGTATTTCCTTTAAAAGTTTTTGGGTTGGAACTGGATCCAAAACACTGCAAACAAACACAAATGCGTCTCATTCAAGTTGTAGATTGGTCTAAAGTGACCAGAGAAAACAAAAAGACGATTATTTGAAGTTGGGCACTGGATTCAGGCATCGGATTATCTTGTTGCAATCTTTAAAAACTCGGCCACTCAAGTTCTTGCTTGAAAACCATGTTGACCTCTTAAATTGTTGTAACGACGTTTTCAAATCTCCCACATTGGACACAATACAACACAGACAATAAATCGGTGATTAATTCAGTAGAACTGTCACATTGCCTTTGATTAAATTCACCTCTCCACAATAGAAATTTTGTCGGCTTTTTTAGATTACACACGCCGCATCTTTTCCCTTCATGATTTCAATCCCAATTAAACTTTTTAAACTACACATTTAACTGCTACTGTCACTTTATACTATATTTCCATGACAAAAAAAAAACGAAAAACGAAAAACCATTACGAATTTTAAAAAAATCCTGACTTGAAACAATGAAGTGACCACTTTGGTGACTTATTGCAGAGTGATGTAATTCTCTTTCCCGCAATACTTTCTCACCAATCTAAGTGGATGTTTATTTAAAGCGTAATATTAAGCGGCATCAATATCAAAATATCAATATACAAGGTGATTTGAAATGCTACAGTGGTAATAAATATAAGGGTTAACCCAAACTTTAAATTTGATGCATCCGATTGCGAATATGCCCCTTGTTAATTATTCGAGAAGGTAGCCACATTATTTAAAAAAATATATGATGGATTCTGTAAAAATCAGCCGTGAAGTAATTCTTTTGCATAAATTTGTGATTTATCGCGTGTCCTACGTACCAAACGACCCAAAAATTTTGCCCGACAATTTTTTTTTACTTTTTGTATGTTAAAAACTGTCGATTAAAATAAAATTACCATTATGGTTATACATTTTTTTCTCGCGTATGACTTTTTGATACCTTAAGAAACAAACGATATCGAAACGAAGTTTCGATAGTGTGGCTATGAGGATGAGTCCTGAGTAGGACAAAATACGTATAAGCGAATTGTAGAAGCACTATACGTGAAATAAAACCTTAACTGTCTTTTTTTATATCTTTATTTACTCGTATTTTGATTAGTGGAAGCCAGTTCATTGAAGGTTCTTATTTCAATATGATGTGGAAGGCAATTTTAGATTCCCCATATCGATTTATTTCATCGTCTGCTTGCTTTGTTTATCGTAGAAGACACATATTTGGATTCACAAAGGCACTTCGGATTGTTAGTTTTTGGTTAATTTTTAAATATTGCTGTATGCATCGTTAGTAAGCTATTTCATGATCACTTTTTCTGACGGAAAATGTTTGATTTCACGTTTAAGGCTTCCTACTGAGGTACTCTGATGAGTCCTAAATAGGACAAAATACGTATACGCGAATAGTAGAAGTACTATACGTGTAATCATATCTTAACTGTTTTTTCTTTATCTTTATTTACTCGTATTTTCAGTATTAGAAGTCAGTTTATCAAAGGTTATTTATATAACGATATGAATGCAATTTTAGATTTCCTATGTTGATTTATTTCATCGTGTGTTTTCTTTGTATATCGTAGAAGGCACATATTTAAGTAAAAATCTGAATTTTGGTTTTGAATATGTAGTATAAATCTTCGAATGTTTATTTTTAACTTTATCTTAATATTTGTTCCAGGAAGTATTTTCCAAAATCATTCAAAAACATTTAAAATTAATTCGCTGAAAAGGGACAAAAAATCTTAAGTGGTAAGGACCTATAAAAGAATGTATTTTCATTTCCATAAGAGATGATGTCTAATAATATTATTATCCAGAGAGCTTACGTAAAAAATAAGATGCGCATCTCTATAATAATTGTCAATAGCCTCATCAACTTACAGACCAAATTGCCAACATTTCATTCTTTATATTTATTATTCATTAAGATCCTTTACTATATAATGCATTCTTCGACTGATAATTCTGTGAGATAAAAGAACTTTTGTAATTTAGTTTTGGTGTTAAGTTTTTTCCACTTCTCTACTTTTATTTTACCCTTATTAAGTTGAATCTCTTGTTTCAACGAAATTTTTTTAAGCAAGTCACCTGTTGTAAATCAGTCATAATGCTGCCAGTTATTATACATTCCTCATTTCTTCATCATACCCATTCAAGAATTCTAGAAGATTGTACCAGCTTGTACAGGTCTAGTGGATGGGTACCATGTTTTTGGAATTAATTCCAAGCTAGACCATAAGTGGTTAACAAGGTAGGTTTACAGAAAAAAAGGACAAAAGAATAAAATTTTGAGTACCATCCTATTTTTGAAAAACAACAGGGAAACCTAGGAGTTAGAAGAGCAGTAAAAAATGAATTGAGAAACAAAAATATGAATACACGCTAATTACTTTACATTAAGAATAAGGTGTCAAATTGATGGATATGGTCTCACATGGTATGCTGCGAAGTAATATAATGTTACTAAAAAGTTACCAGGAAATAGTTAGAGGTACTTTGAGTAATGCTACTCAAAGGCAAAAGATGTTTTAAATAAAACACGATGGGGTCAAAGTTGAATGGGACGTAATTTAGCCGAACGTACGTACTGCAGAGCACATAATACTAGGTACAGCAGGTACTGCAAAAAGGGCAAATATAATTGACCACTGGTTCTGTAATATTACCAGACAATTCGAATTAATGATTAAAATAAATTTTTCAATAAAATAGATGGGTAAACCTACCCATTGTTGTAAAATGGTCTTGTTCGCTTGATGTATGGTACAGAAGTAAAATAATATGCACATAATATGTATATAGTCTTCTTGTAATTGTCATATTGCAGTTCAGATATTCCTTCTTTATATGTTTGCTTTGCTATTTATGAATACATTTATTTTACAACTACATGCACCAATTTGATGTAAACTACCATCCGTCTAATTTTTCTCGCAGTATACTGCTGTCCCTAATTACGGTTTTTTTCTTCTTTCATTTCGATAATAGTTTTGCTCAATTCTTTGTCTGCGTCTGGTTGGTTTTTCTCCTTTGAATTTACCTCGATACTTCCGGAAAGCCTTTTAATATATAACTAGCATTTGCATTAAGTATACAATTTACTAGTTTTGTTGGAAATATGCCACAATATTAGTTTAAAATTAAGTTTATTTGACGTTTCGATTATAATTTCATTTTAAAGTAAAATTATGGCTTATTCCCAACAAAAATACTAAATTGCCTTACACACAAACTAATCCAAATATTTATTTTTATTTTTCTCATTTTTATTTAAATATTTTTTATTTCAGGTAAATGTTTTTTGAAATTATGGTCCAATCCTGGCATCCAGAGCAGGCAAATAGAAAAAATTGTTGTTCATCAGGATTACAATCCAAATACGTTCAGACATGATATCGCCATTTTAAAGCTGATAAAACCGGCCGAAATAACAAACTATGTAAGACCAGTATGTTTGTGGGAAGACGACAAAAAGTTGACAAGTGTTATCGAAAGGCAAGGTGAGAAAATTTATATAATAACTTTTCTGGTTCTTTTAATTAAGATCACAAAATAATTGGTATATGACTACGATGTGGTTCAAAATTAATATTTTGTAATATCTCCATCAGCATTGATAACAGCTTGTAGTGTTCGGTCCATCTGCGCGAAAGGAACTATGAAATTGTCTTCTTCGGAGAGCTCTTCTAAAACGTGTTTTATACCGTGCCCATCGAGCAATAAGACAAAAGAGGGAATGTAAAGGTAGTGGGGGCAAACATATTGAGAGACAGGAAGTGCTATTTTGAGAGGCCACTTTAAACAAGGAAAGAGAATCTCTTTCCTTGTTTAAGAAATCAAATTTAGTTGGGTTATGTTATTGTTGATGTTATTGTTTGTCAAAACTGTCACATGAAAGCTTATTTATATTTTCTATTGAAGTTTTTTAAACAATTGTTTAAAATTTTAGACTATTATCGTGTGTTCTAGTGTCAAAAAAGTATTTTAATAAATAATTTTAATAAATAAATACATAAATATATAATATAAAATATTATGTAATATAAAATAAATAAATAGATAAATTAGAACCCCTACACCACTGTATGATTATTGTCAAGTGTCATGAAATTTAAATTTGGCGCATTTGCATTTCCGGATATGTCCGCCATCAGAGGCCACTTTTTTGGTCTCCTTTTCATAACGATTAGATTCCCTCTTTTGTCTTATTGCTCGATGACCGTGCCACAGCTCTTTAGCATTTTGAGGTATAAAATTACGCCGATACAACCGTTTTATAATGACCCCTCATACATTCTCGATAGGGTTTAAATCTGGACTGTAGCCGGGCCATGGTAAGTTTTCGATATTGTTTTTCTGGAGCCACTGGTTTATTATATTCGCAGTGTGAACAGGACAATTATCTTGTTGAAGGATAAAATTATTTTCTGGATACAACTGTTTTACATTGGGAAACATAATGTTTTCTATAATATTCAGATAAGTCTGCCCAACAAACCTTCCATTAATACGCCACACTAGCTGCTCGATATCTATCGACATATAGAGGATTAAATATATTATTATTTGGTTCATACACCCAAATTTTGCCCTTTTTAGAAGCGAAAAATTTTCAAATTTGTAAATATTACCCTGTACCAAAAATCTTGACTTTGTAGCTGATGGTTTAAATCAAATATAAGTCTTGATTGCTTCTGTTGTAATATAAGAGCTTGTTTTTTTTGTTGCAGTTCGGTACCTTAGATACGATGCTTTAATTCTGAGCCAAATTGTTGTCTTTATTTCCGGAAACTGTGACATAATTCTTGCAGTTTTCGCATCTTCAAAAGGATTCTCTTCTAATCTCTCCAAAAGCTTACTATCTTCATGAGCGGTAGATATTTTTGGTCTTCTATAACCTTGCTTTCTTTAGAGAATTTCTTGTTCTCTCAATCTTGTATTAGTATTAAAAACTGTAGTTCTGCTCACGTTAATATGGTTCGCCACGGAGATAGTGACCAACCATCTTCTAATTTCATTATAATTCTTGCTTTTAGTTCTTGCAGAACATAGGTTGAATAGAATAAGTTATCTGACAAATTTTAAGGCTTAGCAATGACAGTAACAGTATGTAAATAATAAGTATTTATCCTTTATAATACACTGCTTAATTTCTACAAAATACGCTTTAAGAATCGTATCAGATATTTTGGGAATCAGCTGTACATCTTTTATTCATTTATGATACGTATTTCAGAATTATATAACCCTGTACCCACTTAAACAGGTCTAGTGGTTGAGTAGAGTCACTTGATAGTCGAAAAAAGCGTTTGCCACCTACAATCGCTTATTTCACAGTGGTTCAAAATATGGTTGACTAGTTTAAATTCTATACCATAAGTCTGCAGCTTTTTTATGAAACAACTTCATTGTGAATCGCATAAGTCCAGTAATTTTATTAGTTTAATAATAATGATACTTTTTGAGCAAGCAGCGAAAACTTTCTATAGGAAACTTAATTCCACTGTAGAAAACGCAAATAAATCCTACCCAAGCCAAGAAGAAATTCATGAGTTTTGGGGCAACCAACTTTCGACGCCAGCTACCCATAACAACAATGCTGGATGGATTGAAGACACCACGAACAAATGTCAACACTACAGGAATATTCCTTATGAACCTTTCACCACTGAAGAAGTCTCGAACATTATCAAAGAGCTTCATAACTGGAAATCTCCTGGACCGGACGGAGTTCAAAACTTTTGGCTAAAGAAGTTTTGGAGTGTACATGAGCTTTTAACAGTATTTATTAATAATATTATTTCTAATTCACAGGAAATACCATCATTCCTTACTCAGGGAACCACTTATCTAATACCGAAGGATCAAAATAACACCCAAGATCCAGCCAAGTACCGCCCAATTACTTGTCTTCCAACTTTGTACAAATTGGTCACATCCTGTGTGGCCCGGCGTATCTACCAACACTGTGCTCTGAACAATATCATAGAGCCCCAACAGAAAGGATGCGCTAAGGGCTCCATGGGATGCAAAGAACAACTTATTATCGACTCAGTCATTTCTAACCAGGCATACACCAAAAAAAGAAACCTTTTTACTGCCTTCATTGACTACAAGAAGGCTTTTGATTCAGTGCCGCATGAATGGCTTATAGATATATTGAAAATATATAAAGTCGATGATAATCTCGTGACCTTTTTGAAGCATATAATGGCAGAGTGGAAGACTAAAATTCACCTTCAAATACCTGGTGAAATTAATATCGAAACTGAAGATATCCCTATTAACCGAGGCCTTTTCCAGGGGGACTCGTTGAGTCCACTTTGGTTCTGCCTAGCGATGAACCCACTATCTCAGCTGCTGAACTCTACTGACTCAGGATTTAGCATCAAAAATAACAACACCGTTGTAGCGAAGCTTAATCATCTGTTGTATATGGATGATTTAAAATTAATGGCTTAAAACACTGTAAATTAAAATTAAATTAAAACTTAAAAAACTGTAGAAAATTTTTCAAATGATATCAGTATGCATTTTGGACTAGACAAGTGCCGTATACTAAATATAGTCAGAGGAAAGGTTCAGCCCGGAGGTTTCGATATGCAAGATGGCCAAAACATCGAGGCAATGGGTGAAAATGATATGTACAAATATCTCGGAGTAAAACAAGCGCGGAAAATTGACCATAAACAAATGAAAACAGAACTAACTTCGGAGTTCGTGCGAAGAGTAAGACAACTAAATCGGTCATATCTTAATAGTAAAAATTTGTTTAAGGCATTAAATACTTACGCCTGTTCCGCGCTGAGCTACTCATTTGGTATTATAAAGTGGTCAAAAACGGATATAGAGGGTCTTCAGCGGAAAGTAAGAACACTTCTCACAAAGGCGCAAAAACATCATCCACGTAGTGCAGTAGAGAGAACAACATTACCGCGGTATCAAGGGGGAAGAGGACTTATGGATATAGGTGAGCAATTAGATAAACAAATTGCTAGTTTAAGATCTTATTTTCAGGTACAGGCTGAGACATCTACTTTACATCGAGCAATTTGCGCAGTAGATGATACGACGCCGCTTAAACTGAGGGAACAAGAAATGCGCATAAACCACCTGACTCAGCAAGAAAAAATGCGCACCTGGATGAGTAAACCTCTGCACGGGCGACATCTCAATGAGATCAACCAAGAATATGTCGACAACACAGCGTCGAACTATTGGTTGACATCAGGAAAGATGTTTCCCGAGACTGAGGGTTTCCTACTTGCCATTCAGGATCAGGTTATTCCAACTAAAAATTACCTGAAATATATTGTTAAAGATCCTCAAGTCCAAAATGACAAATGCCGATATGGATACCAAGCCCAAGAAACCATCCAACATCTTACCGGTGGCTGCCAGGCATTTGTCGCTACTGATTATAAAGAACGCCATGACTCAGTAGGAAAGATTATCCACCAAGAACTAGCTGACAAACTGGGACTTCTCCAAACCGACCATCTTCCTTATTATCAATACGCCCCTGATAGAATGCTTGAAAATGACAACTACAAGCTATACTGGGATCGCACTATGCTTACAGACCAACCAGTGGCCCATAATAGACCGGATCTCATACTAGTTAATAAACTTAATAGACAAACAACACTTATTGATGTGGCGATACCCAACACCAATAATTTAGGCGTTAAATACAACGAAAAGATCGCCAAGTACAGAGATCTAGAAATACAAATCAGGAGACAATGGAGAATGGAAAGTACCCAGACACTACCTATTGTTTTATCTACTACTGGTGTTATTCCCAAAAACCTCATAGCGAACATAAAACAGCTGGTCTAAATGAACATCTTTATAAGGCCATGCAGAAAGCTGTACTCCTCGCGACGTCCAGATGTGTAAGAAAATTCTTGGGAGATACTCCAACATACCAAGTTACCTAGGGCTCGATAACACGGAAAGAGTCCCACCAGAGCTTAATCCTTTTGATACCGTAGGTATCTGGGATGAGTGAATTTTCCCCTTAGAGGTAGTGTGAGCCGTATGGCTAAATCTGGGATAATAATAATAGTTTAATAATAAAGTTTATTCCTACGCGTTTTCCGTAGCATTTTAGCCCTATTAACACATGTCCTTCCAATATATATTTTACCATATGCTTAGCTGGTTATGTTTTTCCAGTGATAGTTATATTGAGTTCGGATAAAGCACCCGTACGGTCGAGAACGGTACGTTCACATGAAAAAGTATTTTGGCCATCATTCTGGCTATTATAAATACAGTTAAAATCAGAAAACTGCAATATATGGGACATATTATGAGGGATGAGCGTTATAACTTGTTGCAATTAATAATGCAAGGAAGAATACAGAGTAAAAGGAATCGTGGAAGAAGACGCATCTCATGGTTGAATAATTTGAGAGCTTGCCAACCTTCTTAGAGGAGATGGCACGTGAAGAAGAAAGACGGTACTAGATTTTACTTTACTCCGTTTGAAGTACCAGAAATTAAATTCACTACGAATTTTGACCATAATGAGCGGCATGTGGAATGCAATCTTAGATTCCCTTACCGGGTAATTTATCAAGCTGTTTGCTTTGCAAGTTTTAGAAAGCAAAGCGGTAAAGATTTGAATTCGATTTCGCCAGGTAGAAATCGTATGATTTTTCTTTTTGTTATTATATTATATTGTTCTAATTTTTTTGGTTACACGCCCGAATAGTTTAATTGAACTGCATTTAAACTATTCACGGAGATTGCGTAGCCGCGAGATTTTACGTCTTCGTACGCTTCTCCTGCCTTTGATTTTGCCCTGAATTATATGATATAATTCGTATTTTTCACCTCTCATGATGTGTACCAAGTATTCTCAGTTCCTGATTTTTATGAAATTTAAAACTTCGCATTGTTTTTTTAGTTGTTCGAGAACTTGTTCGTTTGTTTTGCGATGCATCAATGATATTATCATAATACACCGGTAACATCACATTTCGAATACTTTCAGGTTTTAAATATTGTACCTATAGTTTTAGTGTGTAACCCTTAACCCCATACAAAAGGGTAAAAAAATATAACATCGACACATTCTTATATGGAGCGTTATATTAAAATTGCGATTACAGAAAAAATTAACCATTCTGTTTAAAGTTGACTATGCAATTTTAAAGCGGCATATTATTTCTTTTGTTTGATCAGTATCTTCTGTGATCCATGCTCCAAGGTATTTTTATGAAGACATTTGATCAATTTTTGTGTTGTCTAGTACTAGCTTTACTTTAATTTTTTGTGCTTTTGTAAGTATTATATAAGAAAATTAATATTTAAAAAAATAATAAATGAATTATTTCTTTTAAAATTAATTTTGGGGTATTGAGATAATATTAAATATAGGAGAAACTAGCTATATTTATATCTCCTAAGAAATAGCTTATATACGTGTATAGTATTTTTTAATCGATGCTTAAAAATAGTATTAGAGCGCTTTCAGACGAGGATACTGTATGCGAGATACTGTATGCGAGATACAGAATTTGGGATGGCTGCTGTATCGTATTCACATGCATGCTCGTCAGTATGAAAACATAAGCAGTGCAGTGCGTTTTTAGTTTTTTGATTATGGATGTAGAAGAGTGTGTTATGCTGTGGTACATATTAAATAAAAAGAAAAGAAACTGAAAAGACGACGTAATTTGTGGGTTCATCCTATTGTAGAATTGAGGGAAACCAAGGAACGTATAATTTGCTGTATCAAGATTTATTGCAAGATTCATCAAAGTTTTAGCCTCAGGGATAAATAAATTAAATAACTTTTAAACTATTTGACACATAGGGGGGAAATTTCCCACAAATTTAAAGGACGGTAATTCTTCGACGTTCAAATGTAATAATAACATTTCATTTTGTTAATAAAAAATTAATAAAATGCATACATAAGTGCAAAAAAAACCTGCTTTTTTGCAAATACCTCCGTAAATTTATCAATTTTAATTGAAAAAACGGGAAAATAAAGATATTCTTGCTATAAAAAAAATGATATAATTATTGTTTATTTAGAATATAAGGGAAAAAACTTATAGACAAAAAATCAAATTGTGACCATACATTATTGTTTAAAAAAACGCAAGGTAAAAATACGAGTACCTTTTCATCTATTCATCATATAGTACCCCCACTCATGTCTTAAAAGCTTCAGATATCTGCCAAACATTTTTCGACCATTTTTTTTAACCAGACTAGTCTAATTGTGTAATATCTTGCTAAAAATATTTGTGGTTAAATGACATTGAACACATTATTTTTTAAGGAAAAATTAATATATTCTATAAGTACACACATGTAGTTTTATATTCGTTAAATAATCAAAATTCCAACAAGCAAACTTTTAAAACTAAACTGTATCTGTATGAAACAAAATACCTATGTATTTATAATAAAAACATGTTTATTTCTTACCGTATTCATTTTGTTGAACTGCAGTCATGGTCTCAAAATTGTCGCACATTTTTTTAGAAATCTCGACCTAGCATTGCTGCTTTTTATTTCTGTTGCAGTAATCTGGCGATGCAGTATCCCACAGACAGGGATTTGGTTGTACCAAACAAATGAATTTGTCGTTATCAAAATACAGCACGCTCCATTTTTAACTATATAAAAAAACACCTTTTCTCTTTCGTTATTCATTCACAACTATTCGACAATTCGACAGAAAATCGTGCGTTTATGGAATGCGGTGCAAAAGTATCCGTGTCTGAAAGCGCTCATTTAACCTAATGTTTCTTCTGCATCTTGCATCTGGACAAGGATCTACAGACCGAGAATTTGGCATCCAAATTCCACTGATTCGCGCAATCGTACTTGTAAGTTCGTATAGTCGGCTGGAGTTACAATTTGCCAAATTTAAATGTAATCGTTTCTACTCATTCATATTAATATTATAATGTATAATATTTATTAAAGTTTTTAATATTGGTAATATTATTAAAGCTTTTAATACTATTTTTTATATTAAGAATAATATTAAGTAATTAAATATTGCGTCTTACTTAAAAAAAGTACGAGATAAACTCGTTTTTTATATCTTTACGTATGCTAAGGGTAATAAATTAAAATCCTTCAATACAAGACTAAAGGTAGGTACCTATAATTTGAATAAGCTGGTTTTGCCCATACTGACTTTCTAATTCTAATTACCTACTAATTTGCATAACAGTCAGATATTGTACCTGGTCATAATGCTGTTTTAATATTAGGATTTTCATTTCGCTTGTTGAAACTTCATCCGATATTAATTTCTTGGAAATTTTTATAAGGCTGAGAGTACTTAATCGGAATACTCGAGTATTGTTGAAAAAAACTGAAATTGAAGGTACTACACAATCGAAGAACTCAAAAAAATTAAACATTTCCGGTATTCTTTTTCCAGATCGTATTTTGTTTTCGAGATATATTTAAATTTGGGAATTTTTTATTATTTTTCCACTTTTTTCAGGTTCTTTTTTAATTTAATTTCAGTATATAAAAGCCTTTACAATATTATCCAAATTTTATTTGGAAGTTAATCTTAACTGTTCAGAAACAATTTGCTATTTAGGAAATGAAAGTTTGTTTTTTTTTCCTTAGTTCTTAATTTGCTATAACATTTCTCATTTGATTTAATAAAAAATATTGTAAATTCATTTTTTTGAATAATTATAACGACTTACATCCGAGTAGCTTAACACAATTAAAGAAAATATAACGAATACGCTCACGACTCGGAACTGAGTCTTTTCTTCTTTTCGCATAAAATATTACAAATTTATTTAAAATACCCTTTATTTAATATATACTTTATTTATTCATCACAATTAAAAAAAAAATACTAGTCAGCACAGCGGTTGATTTCCATGAAAATACGCTAAGCAGTGATAATGATTGCATGTACCTAAGTTAATATTTTTGTCTTTTGGTTGGTGTTATATTGGAAATTTCCCCTCTCAAGGCATTTGCAAGAAAATTGCACTTTCATGTAAAAAACGAGTTATTTATCTCGTACTTTTTTTAAGCAAGGCGCAATATTTAATTACTTAATATTAATATTAATATTAAAAAATAGTATTAAAAGCTTTAATAATATTACCAATATTAAAAACTTTAATATATTATACATTATAATATTAATATGAATGAGTAGAAACGATTACATTTAAATTTGGCAAATTGTAACTCCAGCCGACTATACGAACTTACAAGTACGATTGCGCGAATCAGTGGAATTTGGATGCCAAATTCTCGGTCTGTAGATCCTTGTTGCATCTGGCATACACATTCAGTCGCCGGCGGCGACAGGAAGGTCCGAGATACTGAATTCGGTATCTCACATACTGTATCTGTCGCGCGTCTCGTATGAAAAGCTCCATTTGAGTCTATGTAATATCTGCGTCTCGGATACGCGTATTTCAGATACAGCATCCTTGTCTGAAAGGGTAGTAAGTTGAGAAATTTGACCTCAAACTTCCAAACTACAGTTGCAACCGGAATTACTGTTTAATGTCGCCGAAATAGTATAACCGATATATTATTTGGCGCGTCTTAACAAGAAAAAAAATATATATACCTCCGGTTTAATGTCTGTCTGTCCTTCCATTAACATAATTCCTCGGTTATTAAAACCTATAAAATACCAAATAAGACATCAAATCATAATTTATACTCCAAATATGGTATTAAATGCGAGCAATTGGACCTCTTACTTCCGGTTCCAGAGTTGCCACCGGAAGTATTGTCAAAGTCACCGAAATACAAGAAAAGAGATTTAGAACTTTTGTTTTCACTTTGTTTATTCCATTTCTCACCTCCTGCCTTACAACGTTTTGAAGAGGATGGAGATCCAGTAGGGCATCCATAACCACTCTAACATGCCCTGTAAATGTAATTCCAAGGGAAGCAAATGTTTGTCATTTACTTAAATGGAGAATGGCACTTTGTTGCTTTACCTTTGACCATCATACCACTGATGCAATAATTTTATTACTTCAAAAAGTAATTTAATGGAGCTAGTAGAACAGTCACAAATAATGAGCCCCTTCAATTGAATATTATTAAATATATTCTAAAACTAATTATGAATCTATTATAGTAATACAAGTATGTTTGGAATTCTGTGAACTACAATATGTATCACTATTGCTCTTTTAATATACAAGGTGTATAACATTTGCATAATATCAGTTTGTACCTAAGGATGGGCGACCAAATCCCTTACCAGGAAATCTGCTAAAAAACTAGAAACAACGTAAAGGGCAATAGGATGAAACATGTTTGGAATATCACGAAAAGACAAGAGAGCGTAAAACGAAGATTAGGAATATCGTGAAAGAAAT
The DNA here is from genome assembly GCA_918026665.1 of Diabrotica balteata. Taxonomy (NCBI): domain Eukaryota; kingdom Metazoa; phylum Arthropoda; class Insecta; order Coleoptera; family Chrysomelidae; genus Diabrotica; species Diabrotica balteata. The sequence continues at coordinate 83,116,357 of OU898278.1, read as the reverse complement.
TACAAAAATTAAATGGCGCCAGGGCCGCCAGGCAGGTCACGCATTAAAAAATCCCAAAGAATGCAAAAAGGGGGTTCTACGAATCATTAATCAACATGATTTTTTAAAGGTGTAGATGTAGATCCATACAGGAAAGATTCAGAAATGAAGTTCTATTGACCACCAATCACCATGATCTTTTTAAATTTTTTAAACGAGCAAATTGTTTTGTAGAAGCCATTGAAAAAAATCAAGTTTTTTAAAAAATTTATTACAGTATTCAGGGAGTATAAAGGATTATAACGGAATATAAGGGATGATGAGAAATTACTGCCTTGGCTAATATTAAAATTTATGAATTTAAATTAATTTTTTTTATTTAGCTTTACTTGTCTCGACAGCGTAGGTCACTGACAGAGGTCCAATTTTATTATATTACGTTATAAGAATATACAGTAACATTACAATCAATAAAAAACACACATTAAATACATTAAATATTGGTACAATTATTACAATTATCAAATTCTAAACTACGTTTCTTCTTCTAAATTTCCTGGTAAAGCTGGGTTTCATAGAGGAAGTTAGTAAGATTTTGGAATTGATCTGGCGAACTGAGAATATTTTGTAGGTTTCGACTCAACAAATTCTTTTTTCTTTCGTTAATAAAGCGGGGACAGTCTACGAGAATATGTTTAACAGATAGGATATTACCACAGTGTGTACATGTAGGAGGATCTTGAGAAGTCATTAAATGTTTGTGAGTTAGTCTTGTATGGCCGATTCCAAGTCGGCGGATTAAGATTTTGTTTTTTCGTGTCATGGAAGGAAACTCAAGCTTTTTAACGCTGGGATGGATGTCACGAAGCTTGGGAGGGATTTTATTCCAGCGATCTTGCCAAGACATTTGGATGATGTTTTTAAAAAACGACTGTAAATCTGTATGTAGTTGTATGTTTTCAGTCTCCATATTTGAAGACAGGGCTTGTTTTGCAAATAGGTCGGCTAGTTCGTTACCAGGGATTCCTACATGAGACGGAATCCAGATCATGGTTATGGATACTCCCATTGAGATTAAACTATCGAAAGAGTTTTGAATAGCTTGAACCAAAGGATTTACCGTGTACATACTTTTGAGAGAATAGATAGACGCTAAAAAGTCTGTACATATGCTACTTTTTTATATTCTGGAGATAGTAAGTTTGCAGCTTGGAGAATAGAGAATAATTCAGCAGTATGTATGGAGCTGAAGGACGGGAGATTGCAAGATATGATTAAATCTGTGTTTGAAGTTACATCACATCCAACAGCTATAGGACTCTTAGAAGCATCTGTGTATAAAATTTGGTCAAATATGTTGTTATCAATTAATTCTTTAAAGGTTTTCCTTAGAAATTGTGGATTTGTCTGGTGCTTATCATAATTAGTTAACGAGAGATTAAAATTTGCTATCAATTTAAATTAAAATTAAACTTCACAAATAATACTGATTTCGTTTACATAAAATAAAATTTTAAAAAATTTTGATTTAAAACCTTTGTAGAGGGGGTCTTACGCCTGCCGATTATGGTAAAGATTGGCGTCTTGTTTTTGAGCCAGTCAGGCCCTGATTTTTTATTGCCATTTTTACATTTCTATTACAAATATGAGTATCTGCCTGTCACACAGAAGTCCGGGGATCGATTTTCACCGCCGTCGAGAACTATATATTTTTAAAATATCTGCAGGGGTAATAATAGGAGGTTGAAGCGCAACACTGGCCCTGTTACCTTCCTTATATACCGTAGGACCAAAAGATAACAGATAACTCTGTAGTAATTGTCAGAACATATATAGTGGTATAAAAGGGGACTATTATTATTATAATAATTTTTTTATTTTGTCTAATAGAATACTTAATAATTTTTAGGTACTGTCGTCGGTTGGGGATTTGATGAGACTGGCAGAGTCACTGAACAACTAACGAAAACTCACATGCCTGTGGTATCGCAAACAACCTGCATACGCTCGTTTCCATATTTCTATTCCAGATTTACCTCTGATTATACTTACTGCGCAGGCTTTAAAAATGGTAAGACTACCGTAAACGAAACTTATGCAATAAACAGGGGGGTGACTTAATCAAGTTACGTTAACTTTTAAAGATAAACCCACGCGATCAGTCTCTTTTGCACTTGTGACGTCATTTGGCGACAAATATCATAAAAACAAACAGGACATAAATAAAAAATAAATAATAAACAGACATAAATGTTCTGTTTTGCATGGAGTTTTATCAGATTTGGTATCGTTTTATCGTTTATCTAGTAGGTACGTTGACAAATAAATATGTGCACTTTTAGATAAAATATATTTCAGAATATTAAATTAAAGATAAACTTTTATCACCAAGTATGACGTCATGCGCATCGACGTACAAAATTCGATTGCGAAGTGATTTTATCTTGGAAGTCATAGTATCATGCGTTAAATTTTTGATCTACCTGCTTTGATACCAGTATTCGCAAGGGGACTGCAAAGATCAGAGTGTAGGTAGCTTTTCGCTCTATTCTTTTTTTTGGCTTTTAGTACTTAAAATTAATATTTTCCTAATGTTCAGCTTAATCTGGTTTTATAATATTATTATCTATGCATATAATCACTTTCACTCAATAATGTTAATACTGACATGTAAGGTATCAGATTTTTGTATATTCTTAAACTATAAATTTAATAAAATTGATAATTTAACGCCAAAAATTATTTTTTAGTCCTATTTTTGTTCTAAAAATTAACAATTGTCCAGACTTTATTTATTAGTTGCATTGAACCAGTTATGTACACAATATGTGTCTTCTAACAATATTTCCTTATTTATAAAGGTGTAGTAGTTGCTATAACACTTCTTCAATCAGAACTCTCTTCACCGAATCCGGGAATGAGCAATAACTAAAATTTATAATTCAATGAATGCCTTCTACTCACATAACCCCTTATTTGCTCGCCCCTACTTTGCCACCAGCTTTGGCCTGAAACCTGAATGTGAAAATTAAGTTCAATGAATTTTCTAATCTGGCCGATTTTTGTTTAGCTCCCTGTGACCATTTATTTCTAAGCAGTAGTATTAGATACTCATATTTCTGATCATCTTGGTCAAAAAATAACTTTGAGTATTATTGTAAACAAAAAAAAATATTAAAAATTAGGAAAATAATTTTTGATTCCCACAGTAAAGAAAATTTTAGGCAAATGGTGCAAGATGAAGACTGGGAGGAGCTTTTTTCAGTACTAAATTGGGATATAGAAAAGCAATGGGTTGTATTTATGAAAATCATTTCTTTGATATTTGACCAATGCTTTCCAGAAAAAAATATAAATAAACATAAAAAACGTATCAAATACTATAATACAAATGAAATAAATCAATATAAAAGTCGCTTAGACCTTTTGCTAAAGTTAAGTAGAGTAGATAACGATTACAAAGATGAGTACAAACAAACAAAACGTCAGTATAATAAAATAATTGTGGATTCACGAAAATGCAGTATGGGCAAGAAATATATAATAGTCAAAATAAGTCAAAAAGTCTATGGAAAATCGTTAAAGAAATCACACAGGTAAATTCTATCGCCAATAATGTAACAATACTAGGCGATCTAGTCATGGTAAGTAATAATATTAATGAATAAGTATTTTTTAAATGCTGCTACAAATATCAGCACCAAAATACAGTTTAAGAAAACTCATTTTTTCTAACGCCATAACTATAAATGAAGTGATTGAATTAATTAGAAAATTGAAAAATAAATTCACAATTCAGGTTATAATGGGATACCTACAAATATAATAAAACTGTGTGCATATGAGCTAGCTATACCATTATGTCATATAATAAACAATACCTTTATAAATGGGATATTTCCAGACAACTTAAAAATAGCTGTAGTAAAACCAGTGTATAAAAAAGGTGATGCCACTTTACTAGAAAATTATCGTCCAATAAGCCTCTACCATCATTCCCTAAGGTTTTTGAAACAGTCATGTGTGTCAGGCTTCTGTTTTTTCTATAGTGAGGGACTGTTACGCCATGCACACATGGGTACCTTAAGGGAAAATCTATAGAGACTGTCATTTATGATTTTATAACAAAGATAAATGAGGATTATGAAAACAAAGATATATTCATGGGCATATTTTTATATATTTATATATTTTATATACAGATATGGCATTAGAAGGCCAGGTTATAATTGGATAGTATCATACCTATCAAACAGAAAACAGAAAGTAAAATTTGAGTACGAGGGAAGAAATTGCTTTTCTGGTGAAGGTCTCATTTCGGTGGGAATTCGTCAGGGAAGTATTATGGATCCTCTCCTTTTTGTTTTTTATGTAAATGATTTTAGATTTTGGACATTAAAGATAACAATCAGAATAGGTGTCACTATTGTTATTACTATATTTTAGTACTTTTATGTTAAGTGTAGGTTGTTACAGCAACCATTATAAATTCTAATTGACACCATTTTCTCTATTGACAATTTATATTTGTGTGTAACTTGTGAATCCTGAGAATAAAGCTTTTTTCTATTCTATTTTATTCTGTTCTAAAAGTTTTCAATTGTTTGTTTAACTATGAAACTAAAAATAAACATCCTTAAGCTGTCTATCTCCAAGACTAATAGTTATATATTTCCATCCAAAGTATTACAAATGGTATACAGTATTAACAAAAGAAATTCCCAATACGATATCAAATAAATGTATTTATCCTCTAGATACCTCAGTGTGCAATGGTGACTCTGGCGGCGGAATGGTGTTCCCAAAGAGCGGTTCAGATCCAAACAACCCCGTTTGGGAGATAAGGGGAATGGTGTCCATAAGTGTGGCGTTACAAAATCAATTCCGATGTGATTCCTCGCATTACGTAGTGTTTACTGATACAGCCAAATATTCGGACTGGATCGATAACGCTCTCAATCTTTAATATATTAACTAATAATGTTTAATAAACGATTAATATGTCATAACTATTCAATATTTAGATAATTTTACCTATATTTTTAACAATAAAAATATTAAGATCAATTTGTTATACTATTTGTCCTTTTTAACTTTTTAGTTATTTCTCTTGGTCTTTGCTTAAGGTTCTTGGTATGTCACTTCTCCTTTCTATTGTAATACTCAGTGTTCTATATTATTGTCCTGGAATTCCGTTGTTCATTCGTTCTAGCATGTTAGCTTGTCATATTTCTTTCAGTAAATATTTTCGATCCCAAAAATGAAATTGTCTTTTTTATATAAATTTTGATAAATAAGACGATTTTTAGTGATTCTAGTTAATATGTTGTTACTCTTATTGAACACCTACGTAAATACGCTCACTGCATTATACCTTTTTGTCATTCAGTACATAAACATAATTCATGTAAAACAAGTCTATTTATTAACTTAAATACACACGTGCGCAAGTCTATATATTATTGTTATATGTCTATTATTTATTTGACTTTTAACATACGATCATTGCTGCTGACGACGATGAAGATTGAATGGAAACTCCGTTTCTAATGGACACAAATATATTCTAGGAATAAACATGATTTTCAAAATATGTTTCCCAGTCAAAATTCTATGGAGGGCGGTACAATGGTCACAAGTCACAAAATTAATGTATTGCTTATAACATACAGAACACACCGCAATATTTTTTTCTACCGATTGTTATAAAAGACATGTCAATGCACTCTCATAAGAATCTTAGAGCAATGGTTAAAAGTTACTAACTGGGAAATCATTGAATAGGGGGCGGTAAAAAAGTATTAAGTCTGACTTATGACTTTTATACCGTTTGATTTATGAACGGTTTAGTTCATTGCCATTGAGTTTAATCGGTACAAAGGACATGAGTCAGTGACTCGGTTTAAAAAGATTAGGTATTCCAAAAAGATTTAACAAGTAAGTATTGTTAAGACATTCCAATGCTTGTCTAATGCAATACAATTCCGGGAACTTGGGTTTCGTTTATTTCATTCTTAGTCGCTTGACACACCATGCCACACACCATAATTTTTTTATAATAAAAGAAATTGTAATAAATAAATGAGATTTGTTTTATTGTTGGAGGTCAAACTACTAACCAATAATAGTTAATCGCCACTGGCAACGTACTGAGAATCAAATTGTTTTAATAACCCTCAGAAAGTTTGGGAATTGACAACAATATTACGCAGTTCTCTGTTAACAGTGTGTAAGTAAAGAAGTGCAGTTATGGGAAGCAGAGATAAAAAGTTGATAGACATGGTGTTGAGGGAGACGAGTCAATCGAGATATTTACCTAATACATCACAAAATCACGAATCTGATACAGTACATTCTTCACCAGGTCCCTCCGTTGATCCCGAATTAATGGGCATTTTTGATGAATTCAGTGACAGTGCTACAAGCTATGTACCTGACGGAGATTCTGACAGTGAAGAATCACACCCAATACCAACAGCTAAGGCTTATTCGTCTACAGAAGTGAGCCACTGTTCTACCAGTATATTAGAAAGTCCATTTATGGAAGTGGATGACTGCGTCCAGAGCTCAAGTCAAACGGACAATGATATTCATGCGGATACAATGCCATCGATCCATTCCAACGCAGAAAAAATTATCAAACCATTTGCTACAAAAGTCCAAAAAAATAGAAAAGAATGTCTGCATAGCGGTAAAGAATTTATAACTGCAAAAGGCAAGAAAGTAAAAGCAAGGAAAATGCTAGAGTTGAAGGAATGTCGAAATAAGTGTTATCTGAAATTGAGTCCAGAAATTCGAAGTTCACTTTTCCAAGAATACTGGAGTTTGGGCTCTTATGATAGAAGAGTTACCTACATTGCGGCTCTCATCAATAGTGCACAAAAAAAACTATTCGTTCGAGAAATTTGGATAATCCCAAAAAACGTGAAGTGACACATCAATATTTTTTTGAAATAAGTGGAAGCAGAATTTCTGTATGCAAAACATCTTTTTGTGCAACTCTAGATGAGAAACCAAGATTTATACGTACTGTTATAAACAAAAAAAAGTCAAGTGTATCAGGCATTCCAAGCTCTGACGCAAGAGGACACAACCCACCACCAAATACAAAGACGCCAGAAGAGATGAAAGGTGTTAAAAAGCGTATACTTTCATTCCCATCGTACGAAAGTCATTACACTAGACGTACTAACGACAGGAAATACTTGCAATCTCATCTTAACCTACGAATTATGTACGACCTATACTGCCAAGACAAGGAAAATCCAGTTAGTCGAAAAATTTATGAGAAAACCGATCACTAAATTTATGCTTTAAAAAACCTAAACAGGATACATGCTACACATGCGATTTATTGACCATGAAAATGAAGACGGCAGTTAGTGATTCTGACAAAGCTGCCCTTACAATTCAACGCGAAGAGCATCACTCCAGTGCAGATAAGGCATATAACATGAAAAAATTCGACAAAGAAGAATCAAAAACAAGTGACGAAAAAACATGTTATACGTTTGACCGACAGCAATGTTTACCAACACCTTTTCTTGAATTTTCTCTTGTGTTTTATAAAAGGCAGTTGTGGACATACAATCTCACTATTCATGATGGAGCTTCAGGGAAATCCAAACATTACATGTGGCATGAATGCATAGCTCGTCGCGGAGGAAATGAGATAGCGTCGTGCCTACATCACTTCTTAAAAAAATCACCTACAGTAAAGTTTGTAACGTTTTATTCCGACACCTGTGGTGGTCAGAACAAAAATTCTTATGTGTCGGCGATGTTTTTAAAATTTATAGAGGAATCCACCACTCTACAGACTATAAACCACAAGTTCTTAGTTCCGGGGCACACACATATGGAGTGTGACATAGACCATGCCCTAATAGAAAAACAAAAGAAAAAAAGTGAAATTCCAATATACCATACACATGACTGGTTTCAGCTTGTTCGATCTACGGGAGAAAGAACAAATTTGAGGTGTGTGAAATGAAGCAAGAAAACTTTTTTGACTTTTCTAAACTCTTCAATGACCAGCTAGTTTTGAAGAAAAAGAATGAAAATGGTTTGGCATTCAAGTGGCATGATGTGAAGTGGTTGCAATATAATGTTAACGAGCCAAGGAAAATCAAATATAAGAAAAACCTGACTGATGATACCTTTGATATGATCAACTTTAGACGCCGTGGAAAATTTTCAATTCTCTCTGTATCTCACAGATATGATTCACCACTACGTATATCTAAAGAGAAAAAGAGAGATTTAATTTCAATTATTAATTTGATACCGCCTATTTTCCACGAATTTTATAATAATATATTGACATGTGACAATATTGCAGATGAAGACCCTGATCTTCAAGATGAAACAGATGAACTTAAGTGACATGTGCGTGTGTGTTTTAGTTTTATAATTTAGTTTATCTACTTATTTCAACTATATGTAAGTACCTATAAATTTCAAATTTTTATGTTGTGCTTCTAAATGGTTTTTAATAAATGTGTATTTCTTGACTTAGTGCTTTATTACCAAGCTATACAATATAACTTTGACCAGTAGAAAAGTCACAAGTCACAAAAATGTCTAAAATATTAAAATTCACCTAGGTTACATAATAGAGTTTCACAAACATACATAAATTAATAACAATCCGCATCATTTAAAGATCATAGACAAAAAAATCGATTTAGGAAAAAAATAAATAAACTTTAAAGGTCTCTCCTGTAAAAGTTACATTTTGGACTTGTGTCTATTGTACCGCCCTCCATAGAATTATGACTTGAATAAACCCATTTGGTTTTTGAATGTTAGGGAAAAAGGTCCTATACTCATAATCCGTGAGTTGCTTTTTCATAAATAAAAAAAAACCATAGCAAGTGGGAATCACTTTTTAAATTTTATTAGTTCTAGTGAACCGTTATAACAATTACGTACTAGCACATTCTACAGGGCAGTCCAAAAAAAGTTCTTATCTCTAAGAACATTGTAATAGTAGTTATCTACCAGAAACTAAAATCTATAACTTTCCCAAAAACTACAAAAAAGTCATAACACTTGTTAAGCTGTATTAGCTGTAAAGCCATTTATATCGGTTGATTTGTTCCAAGAGTAATTTAAAAATATCGGGTGATGTTATAGCGATCGCCATATTGTTAGACGCCCTGGACAAAATCCATTCTAAAGGTCTTGGTAATGTTTATTATATAAGAAAATTTTAAAACTATGATCAAAAATAAAGTATTATCTGAATCATCCTGTATACACCCTAATAGCACATGTACGTCCAGTGGACGTTCATAGTACGTCCCTCACGGACTTTAGGGACGTCCCTCGAACGTCCGCTTTGATCCTATTTACGTCCTATATTGGTCCGAATGTTGCTGCGCCAAACGTCCTATGGACGTTCATTTTACGTCCCGAGCGGACGTAAAATGGACGTACCGGGACGTTAATTGGACTTTAATCGAACGTCCATAATACGTCCAGAGGACTTACTTGACGGACTTTTGTAATATTTTTGGACGTCTATTTTAGCAATGAGGATGTAAATTAGACGTCAACGCCATTGTATAAAGTACTAAAAGTGGTTTCATCCTGTACATATTAAGAATATATTTTGGGAAATAAAACTTACATGTTTAAAGGAACTTACATTTATTTATCATTAACAAACGGCACAAATCCACTGTCAAAATTAGGTATACAAAAATGCAACATTACAGAGATATAAAATAATTTTGTGTAATAAAACACAAATGATTAAAGGAACTAACATTTCTTATTACATATCTTTATTTATTAATAACAAATGGAACAAATTCACTGTCAAAATTATACAAAAATGCAACATTATAGAAATATACACAAAATTACAGATAAAACAAAATATACATGAATAAAATAAATAAGTACACATTTATCAAAAGTTTCATTTGGCATTTTAGTGCTTCAAATAGTACCTAAAGCTATTAATACAAAGGTTTCAGACCAGTGTGAAACATAATTAGTTCTGTGGTAAGAAATATGGAAATGTAAATTCTGACACAGTGAATGGGGAGGAATATGAAAACAAACTAGCTGAAGCAATTCCGAAGATTGGTTATTTTATGAACAAGTTTAAAAATAAAGATTAAAAGGAAACGCTTTTGATAAGAGAATCTAGATTAAAGAAATTGATCATATCAAAATAAGAATATGGTCTACACAATTTACAAGAACAGTAGATGCTTGTACACAAGTCAGTATAAATCTAATCGACATAAAAAGAATTTTTTAATGCCATTATAACATAATAAGTGTAAACAAGTATAACATAATAATATGCTGACCAGTATGAAGCTGATTCTTCAGATTTACTGTCAAAAAATCAGTCAGTGAAGCCTCGAAAAGTTTAGGAATTGTAAAAAGAATTATAATGGAACGATAATTAGGAATCAATGAGGATAATATCAATAAATAAATTGTGATAACAAGTGACCCTCACTCAGAGATTTGTAAAAAATAAGCCATAGAGGCCTACATAAAAAGAATGCACAATTCCTTAAAAATAAGTTAAGATATTATATCTGGACCAAGACCTTTATTGGTATTAAGAAACTGTAAGCACTCTAGAATGTCACAAATTTTAATAGTTAAAGAGTGAATATGGCTGAGATTGATATGGGATCTTTGACTACACTTGTCTACACAGGAGAAAGAAGGATGGTAAATACTGCTAAAGAAATTGGCAAAATCGTTGAAACTGTGGCTCACTAAAAACAGAACTCAACTTCCCTTATCCCTTCCCATTCTGATTTACCTTACAATTGTGTGGTTGGCAATTAAAAGCAGACAAGTCAATTGTTGAGTTTTAAAGTTGAAATCATAAGTATGAAAAAGATCAATGTCTGTTTTATTTCAGCAGTAGATAAATTTTTAGGTACCTATTTTTAATAAATAAAACAGTCTCAAAAATTGACTTTTCCTTTCTGTCCACCAACCACACAATTTAATCATTACAAAATTAATCATATTTGGTAATGCAACATGCAAATTAAATTTTATCTGCCCTCTCTTTAGATTTCAGATATTTCATTATCAATTTTCAATTTCCTTCTCCGTGGCAACGCTGGTTTTGGAGTTTTTCCAAGCAGCATCTGAAAACAAAATTAATGTAGATTCATAAATTTAACAAACTAATTTCAGATTTAGTTCGTTATACTTTGCTTATTGTGAATAAATCATCATTCAAAGGCGTAAAATTAAACACGTGTCCTGTAGTTTTAATGAATCTCACCTGAACTAGAAGAATACCAACCCAACCATTGGTATTTATTTCTAATGACCAAATGAGCAGTAATTTCACTTTGATACTTAAAAAACAAAAATAACAGCGTATAAATAAAATATACGGCCAACAACAAACCTTTATCTCATATAGTTAGCTGTAGTTCTTAAAGCAATCTCATAGCCAGACCTGAACATTTGTGAAATGGTAAAATTTGCCATCTAAATTACATATAAGGCATAGTTAACGATATTCTTCATCGGCTGTATGTGGCCAATAAGTAATAGTGTAAATTCTTAAATGTAGCTTAAATTGATTTATGCTTACAAGTTACAAACCTTTTAAAATCAGAGCTATATGTATGTCTTCAAAAGCTTTATATTACATTTTCCCTAGCCTACCATATTTTTCTAGAATTTTATTGCAGATCCGCTTTTTATGGCTTCTCCTAACAAATTTGTTTATGGTCTCCTCACCAATTTTGGAAAGCTCATTATCCTAAAATATAAATCAATATGTAACAGTAATCTAACTACTCCACAAACTTTATCATCCATGCTTAATTATTTTAGCTTAAACTATCTAATAAAAAAACAGCCTCTGTTACAAAATCAATCAAACATTCATTTGCAAATTTTGGTTTCTCATAACCATGGTAAATGCCTATTAAATTTACAATTTTATATATATAAACAAATTACACAAACTAGGATAAAACTGACTACTAAAACTCTTTTAGTTGGATTCCATCAAAATTTACACAAATTTCTATAACATTGTTTTATTGTGAAAATAAAAATACCTTTGAAATTTGAATCATATGGATCAGAGTATTTGTTCTCTGGGTGAAGCAAGAAGGGTTCTAGCATCTGAACTTAAATGAGAAAGATCAGGAACTTCTTTATCAATTTTTATTAAATCACCTAGTATTTAAGGACAAAGTCCAGTTGCATAACTTATTAGAAAAATTAAAAACATCTCGATAAGGTCCTCCAGAATTCTCGTTACAACTATGTTTAGACCCTTCTTCAGTTTCATTGAAAAAAAAGCTTTGTAAAGGATAATCGGAATGATCGTCCACGTGGTCTATTTTAATTATTATTTTAGTTACTAAACATGATGTTACTAAAAGGTTTAAATCGGTAGTATTGTAACCTGAACTATTTGAACTGAAACTCTCATCAAAATGATCAGTTAGGAATTTCAAAGAAAGGTTTGAAGAATATGGAATATCAGGGGTTATTAATATTTTCAACAATATTCTCTACGTTTTTCGTAACCTTCCTCAATTGACCCCGCTTAGAAACAAATCGTTTTCTTTTAAACGTAACCAATTTTAGTAAAATTTACACTTACCTTTTTGTAATAAAATAAAAACAAAAGTAACCTAACAAATGGGACCAACCCTTTAACAATATACTATAACTAAGCATCTATATTCTTTGCAAAGCAAGCATCAAAAAAACCAATGCACTGTACACCGCTTAAATAGAGTTCTTTTATTAAAGCATTAATAATATTATAATTAAACTGAGCCATTTGTTTAAGTAAGTATGATATGACAATGACAATTAATTATTATCATCAATCATCATTATTTTGTCCAGCCGGCACTCCGGCAGCCAGAGTATATACCACCACTTGTTCATCTTTGAAAAGATATCAAAATTCATCTTGTTGATAAAAATCATATTTTTACTTATTAGAATTAGCAAAAATATATCATCGTGATAACTAGAATAATATAACAATTTCTAGAAATAAAAGATTTTTACACTTTACCTAAAAACAAAAACATCTTTTGGATATATTAAACTATACAATTTTTAATTAATCATAATTTAACTTTTTCGCTTTTAATTACTTTATTAACGTAAATAATTTTTTATTTTATTGAAATATTTGCTATTTGATCCTATAATTGGTAAATGTCGGACGTCCAGATAACGTCCGAGTTCGGACGTCCAGAGAACATCCATATTTAGTCCACCCAAAGTATGTCCCACTTCGTACGTCCATAGTACGTCCATTTTACGTCCGGACCAAAACTGGAAGTATATTGGACGTCTAAATGACGTCGTGTGTTACTGGAGCAGCTCTGTAAGTTGAACTATTTTTATAAAATTTTGTGCAAAGTTTGGTAAAAATGAGTTGTTGTGCAGAACTACATAGACGAATTTTGACGGACAGACATTTTTTAATAGGGCGGATCTGTGAAAAAATTGTTTCGGTTGATTGTTCTGAGACGGCACAGAATTGTTTGCTGAAATAGATTCAGAATAACTTGCATACCAATAAGGACGACTATTTGAGAATAAGGAGGATCACTTACTAATTATTGTTTTGCAAGTTATCCTGAAACAATATCATCAAACGTTTGTATATTGCCTAGTTCTAAAAAATGGTGTTTTTGGAACAACGAAGAATGAAAATTTCAAAATAACACTTTGTCCTTCATAGTGAGATATTAAAAATTAATTAGACTACAGCATATGAAGGTACACTACTCTATTGTTTATAAATACTAAAATAATTAACTAAAAACGTCTAAATAGGTTTTTAAAACTAAATAGGTTTTTAAAACTAAATAGGTTTTTTATAGATATATTACTTATAGAGTGTAAATTTTATGATATCGTACATTCAAAATATTCTACTAGTATCTACTATTCTGTAACTCTGTAAGTTTCAGCATGACCAGTTCAAAATTCAAACCGATAAGATTCCTATTAAATTTTGTGTTAATCTGACAAAGTGTTGTACAAAGTAATTGATATGGCAACCCTGTTAGTATGACGTTCCGTTCGAAGCGTTTCGAAGCCGAACGTAATGCTATGTATCGATAATAAATCCTACCATTGCTTTAGATGGAGCCATCTCCTTACATTAAAATTTGAAGGCGGCAATTCAAGACATAATTCTTGAGATTTTTCATATGTTTAGGAAAAAATATTTAACGTTTTATTACAAATATTTTCCACATTTACAGTTTTATATATGTTGTTATTAAAAAAAATTTCAGTTTCTTACCGGTAGCTTTATTATTAAGCCGAAACATTATATTTTTTCCTATTGGGAGAAAACTATAGATTCAAAAATTTTCAAAAAATTTATAAGTATTTCTTATAATTATATCTTGATGCTGTAAAAAAATTAACAAAATCCTATGTTTGGGTTTCCCGCTTTATATTTGGAAAAAAGTAGATTTTTTTGAGTTTTTTTCAAGAATGAAAACATGAAGTTTGCTTAAAAGTTGTCAAAATACTTCTAGCCATCACATATAACTTCTCAAATTTTTTCACATTTTTTGAATTTGGAGTTTGTCGTTTGGGGGGTGCAGATCAACCTTAAGTTGTTGTAGGTATTTATTAAAGTAAAGATTAATTTCGGTGCTATTTGTAAGTTATACAGCCAGGGCCGTTCCTGGCGGGTATGCAATGAATGCCCCGCACGCAGGCGCTAAATTTTAGGGGCGCCAAATATTTGGTTACCGTTACAAAAATATTCTTACTTCTAAAACAAAAAAAAGTCAGTGTTCAGTATTTCCCCGGTAAGCGCTAAAGCAATCACTTCATCCGTTTGCTATTCACTATTATAATACCAAAATTACTAATTAAATTACCACCCTACAATTTTATTAGTGTCAGCATACGACGCGCCATCTAATGCCGCACGCCACTCACTTTTAATGTTTTGTGTTGCCGGCATGCCGCCCGCGTGGTTGTCTTAAGAAAAGTTGCGCGATGCGCCCGCCTCTGACGAAATTGTCGTTTGCGCAGCAAACCGTAACGTTTTAATTCAGTCGTTAGATTTTGTCTTATGGGTTAGGATGTTCTGTTCGCAATATCATTGTCATTAAAGTTTATTGTAAATACATCAAGTTTATTGTAAATTGTAAGTTTAAGGCGGCAAATAAACTGCTTAAAGTAAGTAAAATAAGTTAACTTATTTATTTAAATAAAATAAAAAGTAAAGTAAAGTAAAAAAAATAAAGTAAAGTAGTAAAATTTAACAGTTTAAGAACCTTAAAATTATTCTTCGGGTCAGTTAAGTATCAATGTTTATTTACAACCATGTATGTTATGTTGACATTGAAGACCTTTTATAAAAGTTTGAAAAACCAAATTTCTAGTTTTAAAATCTATCCAGGAGGAAAGTGACATTTACCCGGATGAAAAGTGTATGACATTAATTTTCCACCCAGGTAAATTTTAACATCCTACGAATAACCAAAATGTTTGTTTAAATTTTATTAGATTTTTTTTTTAAATTTGCATTTAAAAGATATGGTTCTGAATAAAACAGTACCTATACAAACCTCGGTGAAAAAATTTCATTCCTGTCTCGACGCTATACGCCTCGGTAAACCATGTTTTTCTCTTGTTAAGAATTAAACACTTCAACTCAGTGTATAATATTATATATTGTGAATGTATATAATATACTATTATTTACAACCATATACGTAAAACATCACTTATGACATTTTTGAGAGTTGGAAAGTTCACCTTTTGTGACTGTTCTGATTTTCAGATAAAAATTGATTACCTGTTTAATTTCTGCCCAGAACAGCAAAATATTACTCAATTATTTTGGATGAATCTCCAGTTGTAGCGATGTTGAGCAGCTGACGGTCATAATTCGCTTCGTTTATTGTTCTCCATATGAAGTCGAAATTAGAGAACACTTTCTGGGTTTTTTCAAAGTTTTAAATACTACAGGAGAAGGGCTTTTCAATTTTTTAAAAGAAGAAATATTATCAAAATTTGAAATAAACCTTGATAACATGAGAGGTCAGGGTTACGACAATGGGGCAAATATGTCTGGTAAGCATGTGGGCCTTCAAGCTCAGATTCTAAAAATTAATCCCAGAGTAATGTTTTTGCCTTGTTCAGCTCACACTTTTAATTTAAGTGTCAATGATGCAGCTAAAATTTCATGTGAAACTGCAGGTTTTTTTTTCAATTATTCAGGAGTTGTTCAATTTTTTTTTCTACTTCACCCTACAGATGGGACATTTTAAAAAGGAATGTACCAAACTTAACTTTAAAATCAGTAAGTGAAACACGATGAGAAAGCAGAGTCAAAGCCATTCGCCCTCTTAGGTTTCAATTCCTCGAAATGTGGAAAAATTTACATGATTTGGTGGAAGATAATTCAAGAGATATGAACACGAAACATTCAGCAAGGTCACTATTAGACAAAACTAAAACGTTCAAATTCATTTTTTCTATTATAATTTGGCATGATGTGTTAACAAAAATTAATATAGTAAGTAAAATGGTCCAGAATCCAAATACAACTTTAAATGAATGCCATACAGAAATAAAAAATCTTATTATTTATTTCACTGAAAAAAGGTTAGACAAACATTTCGAGATTTTCATGAATGAGGCTGTAGCAGAAGCAGAAAAAAGTGATGTAGAGCAAACATTTCCATTATTAAGACAAAGAAAGACGAAGCTTCAATTTTCGTATGAAGGTACAGATGAAACAGTATTCGATCCAAAACAAAAATTTAAGATCAGTTTTTATTTTCAAATTTTGGACACAATTCAATCCCTACAAAGACGCTTTGGGGGAATAGATAAGTTACACGATTTATTTGGATTTTTGGGTAATTTTCAAAATCTAGATTCTGATGTGATTAAAAGATCATGTATGGATTTGGATTTAGCTTTACAAATTCAACATGCAGGAAACGTATGCAAAGATATTGATGGTCTTGATTTGCATAATGAAATTCTGTCATACAAAGTTCTTAACCCAATCACAGACTCTGGCAAAATTTCGGATTCGCCCATAGATATTTTAAATTATATAACAAAGAAAAATTTACAATCCTTGTTTCCAAATCTATTTATAGCCTTGAGAATATTCCTGACCCTTCCAATTTCGGTGGCATCTGGCGAAAGGAGTTTTTCAAAGCTAAAGCTATAAAAAATTATTTAAGAACGTCAATGTGCCAAGAAAGGCTATCAGATTTGGCAGTCATTTCAATTGAAAATAAAATTTGTGAAGCCATTGATCACAATGAAATGATTAATGAGCTTGCATCTGTGAAAGCACGACGTGTCATGTTGTAATTCCAATATTTGTTTTATTTTTCACTTGGTAAACAAAAGTTTTTTTGCATTGAGAGTATCTCCTTTCCGTTATTGTTTCATGTTATATTCCAGAATGCCTTATTAATTTGCGAATTGAGTGTTTTCTTTCTTACTGTTAACTTACATAATAATATTGTTTTAAAATGACCTTTTTTCTTCATTTAATTTTGAAAATAAAACCTTTTTTCAAACATGATTCGTTTTATTTTTCTTTTTACATTCATATCATATTTTCAATCATATCACAAGAACATGTTATGATATAGGTATCTTAAAAACATAATATGGGGGCGCACAAAAAATCCTGCACGCAGGCGCTCACTACCCTAGGAACGGGCCTGTATACAGCATAATCAGGCCCTCAAGAAACTAAAGGCTGAAATAGATGATATACTATGTAAGCTAATGTGTACCTATACAACTAAAAAATTCATTTAAAGTGGTCCTAAGAATATAAATATCTTCTTCTTTATGTGATCTACTTGTATTCAAGCCTTGGCTATCGTCATATTGACAAGCTGATGAAATGATTCTCTGTCGGCAGCTAGATGAAACAGTTCCTCGACTGTTCGACCTGTTCATTGTCTAATGTTACGCAGCCAGGACAGTTGTTTTCTTCTGACCCAACGTTTTCCTTCGATTTTGCCCTGAATGATTAACCGGAGTAAGCGATATTTAGGTCCTCTCATTATATGGCCGAAGTATTGGACCTTTCTCATTTTGATGATGTTGATCAATGCTCGCTCTTTGTGCACGGTCTCTAGCACACGTTCGTTAGATACTATGTGTGCTATCCACGGGATTCTGAGCATGCGACGGTAAAACCGTAACTCAAACGCTTATAATTTGTTAAGATTTTTTATTTTTGTTGTCCACGTTTCACATCCAAAGAACAAACTGGACCAGACGTAGCACTTCAATACTCTTAGACGTGTGGTCAACGACAGACTTCTACTGCATAATACAGAACGCCAGTTAATAAAGTTTCTCCGTGCGAGTTCTATTCTGCTCGAAATTTCCTCGTCACTTTCAACCCTGCAGTCAATCTAGCTACCCAGATATCTAAAGTGTTCCACCCTTTCCAGGATTTTGTTATCTAATCTTAGTACTGAGTCTTCGATATTAATTTTTCCGACCACCATCCATTTTGTTTTTTTTTGCGTTGATTGTTAAGCCCTTTTCAGTGCATTCGTTGTTTACAGCATTCAACAGGGTTTGAAAATCTTCTAGACTCTCTGCCATTATTGCGGTGTCATCGGCGTATCTGATGTTATTAATAATTTCACCACCGATCTTAACACCTTCGCGACGATTATTTAACGCTATTTCAAAAACTGGTTCAGTGTAGGCATTAAACAACATCGGTGACATAACACATCCCTGTCTGACACCACGCTTAATAGAAACTTTAGCTGAAACCTCTTGGTCCACCTTAAAACAAGCGGTCTGATTGTAGTAAAGATTTTTGAGTAATCTAATGTCATACGTGTCCAGACCAACTGAGTCTAAGCATTGAAATAATAATGTATGTGGTACTCTATCAAAGGCTTTTTTGAAATCTATAAAACATACGTAAATATTTTTCCTAAACTCAATACTATTTTGTAAGAGTATTCGCATGCAAAAAAGAGCTTCTCGAGTACCCATACCGTTGCGGAAACCAAACTGCTCATCACCAGTTATCCCCTCCCAAAGTTTATATAATGCGACAATGCAATATTTTCATAAAAATTTTAAACATGTGACTCATTAAACTGATAAGTCGATAGTCGCTACACTGTCTGGCATTATTTTTCTTGGGAATAGTTATAAATATCGATTCCAAATATAAATATAGGAATAAGTTATCTATTAGTCACTTATATAAAAATATAAAAGGTAGTCAGCAATATACAATGTGAATTGACACAAAAGTAGTACAAAAGTCTAAGAATAGTATAAAGTTGATACGACAGTAGTTAGCTATATAACATAAAGTATGTTTCAAATGAGTGCGAAAATATTCTGAAAGGAGTAACAAGAACAGTTTAAGGAAAGAAGAAACAAGAAGGGGGAACAGGAGAAAGGGGACAGAATGGTATGATGCGAAATGCGCACAGGCAACTAAAAAAAAATCAGGCGTATGAAAAACTCCAAAACAGAAGGGCAAGACAAAATCAAGAGGAGTACAAACAGATGACACAAGCAGAGAAAAAGATACTAAAAATAAAGCGAAACGCGAAAATTTTATAAAAATGTGAACCACGACAGAAAAGAATTAAAACCTGGAAAAGAATTAAAACCTAGAATAACCATAATAAAAAGTAAGGAAGCCGAAATTATTAATGAGCCGGATAAAATAGTGGAGATATGGCCGCAGAATTTTGCTGAGAAATTAAGTATATGCAACCGAGAAGTGACTGACATAAATGACCACAGTGAAGACGTAGACGATGAGAGGGAGAAAAATAATATAATAACAGAAGAAGTTGTCAATGCAATAAAAAGGTTAAAAAACAACAAATCCTTTGGAGAAGATGGTATACTCCCTAAGCTGTTCAAGTATGGAGTAAGCGCGCTAAAAAAGATACATAATAAAACTTATTACATCCATTTGGAGAGAAGGAAAACTTCCATACAGTTGGAATGCAGGTATTATAATAGATATTCACAAGAAAGGGGATCAACTAATATTTGACAACTATCGAGGCATTATCCTCTTAAATACGGCTTACAAAGTACTGGCTTATATACTTTATGATCGTTTACTAGTATATACTGAGGAAAAAATAGACAAATACCAATATGGATTCCGAAAAGAAAGGTCAACAATTGATCAGATTTTACTTCTCAGACAAACTTTAACAAAGGCATATGAATACGGAATTAAGACCCACCACCTCTTCATAGATTTTAAAAGTGCTTAAGACAGTGTAGACAGAAGCGTACTTTATAATGCCATGGCAGAACTAGATATTCCGTCGCATCTAATAACATTGGTAAAGGCAACTCTGTCGAAAGTTGAGAGCAAAGTCAAGGTACAAAACAGAGTGTCAAGGTCTTTTCAAACACATACTGTATTACGCCAGGGAGACAGTCTATCGTGCCTATTGTTTAACATCGAGCTATAGTGTATTTTTATGTATGAGAGAGTAATAAAACAATAAATTATGTATGCAAATCCCTAAACTGTTGATACGGGTGACTCAATGAAAAACAGATATTTGTCAACGAGTTTACAGAAGTATATAGGAAAACAATTTTAAATTGAGTATGACCACCAGGTATAAAGGTTGGAGCAGAATAGAATACAATAGTTGTGAGGGTTACTAATCCCTAAATAAGGTTGCCAGTGTCGAAGTGATGGAGGTTAACAGGTACTAATGAATTTGCAAGAAATGTAAGATGTTTATTTTATTGGTTATATATAACCAATAAAAGTTTAATAAGTACCTACCTATTTGCAAAATAAAGTTTAATTCTTTAGATAAAATAAAACGTTTTATTTTATCTGAAATGAGTGCATTCCACGAAGTAAGGGTTTCAACAATCAAACATTTAATTCTTTAATTCCAGGAATCTACGACAGTAATTTAGATAATTACCTTCTAAACTTATTCCACAGAAAATGTGATAGTGGGTTTTTCCATTTTGTAGGAAGGTCCAAGTGGCGTATTCAAAATTCTTAACAGTTCACTAAAAGTAGGTACTTCAGTTGCAAGGTGAAGTGCACTTATTGTGTATACTAGTGTTATGGAAAATTTGGAAGTGCCGTGTAAACGCCAAAAAATTGGTCCTTTAACAGTTAATGAAAAAACATTAATATTTAATTGTTTTAAATCATTTACAGACAAACGTTTATGTGAAAGTGTTGATGAGACCGTTGAGTTAGTTAGCAGTACACTTGGTGTTGGGAAATCTACGATTTACAGAGTTATTAAGGAAGAGAAATGTGGTAGTTTTCAAATGCCACGTAATGCTCCAGGGAAACCAAAATTTCAAATAGAATATCATTTTAAAGAAGGACTTCGACGGAAAGTGCATGAATTCTTTAGACAAGAATTTCCAACATTGGATAAAGTTCTTGTCTCAGTTCGAGATGATAAGGATTACCCAGAAATGAGTCGAAGTACGTTATGGAAACTTTTAAAAGAAATAGGCTTCCGTTGGAAAAAGAATCCCAGAAAGGAAATGAGAAACCAAAAAAGAAAAATATTTTATCTTGATGAAACATGGATCAACGAGGGTCATACACCAAATAAATTTTGGCAGGATGAAACTGTTAAAAGTCAAAGGCACGCTTTTGTAAATAACTTATCTACTGGTTTAAACCCACCATCAGGAAAGGGACGCAGGCTGATAATAATACACATTGGCAGTTCAGACGGTTTTGTTGAAGGTGGTTTATTAACTTTTGAATCAACTCGTACCGGTGACTACCATGAAGACATGAACGCTGATGTCTTTCAAGAATGGTTCGAACAAATGATAGATCTTCTTCCTAAGAACTGTGTAATAGTAATAGATAATGCAAGTTATCACTCCAGACTTATAGAAGGACTGCCCACAACCAAGTGGTTAAAAAAAGACTTGCAGAATTGGCTGAGTTCAAAAAATATTACGTACCATCAGGGATCTATAAGAAAGGAACTTTATTCGTTGTGTGCCCTTCATAAAGAAAAATTTTAAAAATACGAAATTGATGAAATTGACAAAAATCGTGGAATGACAGTGCTTAGATCCCCACTATATCATTGTGAATTAAACCCGATTGAACTGGTATGGGCACAGATAAAGAGTGAATTTTCAAGAAAAAATACCACTTTTTGTTTACCAAAAATACCACATGTTAAACAGTTGTTTTTGGAGGCCGTAAATAATGTAAAACCTGAAAACTGGGAAAAGGCAGTAAATCACACTATTAAAGAGGAAAAAATGTGGAAGCTGGACAATATTACTGATAAAATGATCGAGCCAGCTATTATAAATCTTGGTTCTGAAAGTTCATCTTCTGAATCTGATTTGGATTTGTAACCAGTAGCTGTAAGTTTTATATTAATATTTTTATTCATTTATTTAACATCATACCTTAGACGGTTTTAAAAACTCTTTTTCTCTTTTGTAATTTTTAAAAATATAAAAGATGTGGATTTTTTAAAACCCTTTTTAATGTAGGCCGGTCAGTTCTAATATAGTGTGTGATAAAAGAGGTCACTTTTGTTTACATACACATAACACTTTATAACACCGAAATAATTCATTTATTTATTACAATTATTCAAAGTAATTTTTCAATTAATCTTGAGCACGCCCATGGAGTGGTCGGAGGTACCAGTTAAAATTATGCTAATTACTGTCTCGTTCATAAAAATAAACTATAAAAAAATCCATAGATAAATCGGGCATAACAACCGGTACGATCATCAATAGAAGTGTACAGATATTGGCATACGCAGATGACATTGACATAGTAATACGGACAAAAAGAGACCTGATACAGTCATGAACAACACACAAATAGCGGCACCACAAGATCTGATGACAGAAGCACACACATTCGAAGGGGTTTTGGAGTTTATATATCTTGGAACACAACTAAATAACAGCAATCTGGTAGGCGTAGAAATTAAGAGAAGATTATACCTGGCGAACAGAGCTTACGTTGGACTAAAGCAGTTCTTAACATCACACAAAATTATCAGAAAAACTAAGATACTAATATATGAAACTCTTATTAAACCTGTCCTGACATATGCATCAGAGACATGGACTATGGTAAAAAGCGACGAAGAACTGTTAGGCTGCTTTGACAAAGGAATACTTAGGCACATATAGCGAGATATGGCACAGGCGCTACAATTTTGAGTTGTATCAATGGTATGAAAAATGAAACATCGCCGCTTCTATTAAAATTAATAGACTATAGTAGCTAGGATAAATTGAAAGAATTGACACCAAAGACAAATATTATATCAAGAGCCAGTAGGATCCAGGGAGAAAGGCGGCTACCTATATGTATTTGACGACACCTGGATTTTTGTACAGTGAGACCCCTATACCTACTGTACATGAGATGGAGAGTTACTAAGCTCCAGGTGGCCGACTTGGCGGGCGCTCAGGTAAGACAGGTATCGATTTTTGACCAATTTTATAAGTATTTGACGACGTCTGCCGCTTTGAAATTTGAAAATATATTAATATTATTATCGAAAAATAACAATGGCAGACCATTATCGCGCGGTTTTCATTGCGGCAGACAATTTTGAAAGTTCTCAAAAAAATAAAATTTTCAAAGTAATTGACCAGATCTGCCATTAATATATTTCATTTATTAGGGTCTTAAAAACTTATATTGATCATGGCAGACGTCTTCATGGTGGACATACTTCAGTAGACAAGAAAATCTTAGCTATTATCCGGTCAGAAGTATGCATACACTGTCTATAGCTATCTTTATTTTATTCTCTATGAATCACTATTGTACTCATTCTAGCTTATACTTCGTTCTGGAAATCTTACGGAGTGACGTATTTCATAATCACTCACCGACAAGCAATGCACTAGTTTTGGCAACTATGCAGCAATGCATGGCAGCCTTGCAAGAGCTAAATCAAAAATACATGCAAGTAACTTACGATTTAGCTATTGCAAAGATTGCATTACAAATTCAAGCTACAGAAAGTAACACATTTCAAAAATTATTCATACACTTGGGAGCTTTTCACGTAATGATGTCATATTTTAAAGCAATCGGAAAAGTAATTAATGATTGTGGTTTGTCAACCATCATGGTTGAAAGTGAAATGATTGCTAATGGATCCGTTTCAAGCTTTATTGAGGGCAAACATTTCAATCGTTGTAAAAGATTACACCCAATGATGGCATTAGGACTACAGATAATGCATTTTAGGTCTTTTTTAACACATAAAAATATTCAAATTTCAGAAGACATCACAGAAGAGATTGCACGGTTACAGAATTGTCAGACATTTTCATTTTTTATTCACAATGACAGCTTGAAGGAACTGTTCAAGGAATACGCAATTTACGGGCAACAAATATTGAATGGTGAACACGGTAAAACAGCTCAATTTTACATTATTTATATCAAACTCGTTGATCATTACTTACAACTAAGTAGGAGCATTCGTGTTGGCGACTTCCAATTATATCTTGACACCTTACCAAAAATAACTAATTTATTCTTTGTACTTAACCATCAAAATTATGCAAAATGGGCAGTCCAATATCATTATAATTTGGTAAAAGTTCCGACTACTCATCCCGGTTTAGAGCAAGATTTTCAAAATGGATTTTTCGGAATCAAACGGGATTTATTTGGACGTTTGTTGGGAATTTTAATGGACCATCAAATTGATGTTCTCAAAATTTTAGCGTATCCAATATCTCCTGTACCTCTTGCTTTATGTCATCTCGATGGTGGCTTCTGCAAAACTGATAAATCCGTTCTTCTAAAATGCTTTGAACCAAATGTCGATCAAGAACCACCACGTAATACAGACGTATTTTTAATCGATGGATTTTTTATTCTCCATTCAATGAAAGAAGTCCCCAAAACATTCAGGAGTATTTCTGCAAATGGTTTCGAAATATTCCACACGAAGAATTGATGTAATCTTTGACCAATATATATATTTCCATCGATAAAAGATAGTGAAAGATGTTTACGACATGAAGCGTCGTTGATTGATTACACAATTTCGGGACCTGAACAGGTGCGACCGTCAGATTTTTCAAAAGAATTGAAGAATACTTAATTCAAGGAAGCTTTGGTAGATTTTTTACTAAACACTGGTCTAGTGAGGAAATGAAATCATTTTTGGGTAACCGACAAATTTTCATAAATTTCCGAACTTGTCAATCATATCAAATTGCAGATGACAAGATCCAATCAAGTGTAGTTGAAAGTTTATGTTGTACCTCACATGAAGAAGCTGATACTAAAATTGTGTATCATGCTTGCAATATCACAGAGCAGTCGAATATTGTTATTAGAGCCTCTGATACTGATATTTTAATTATAATGATTGGTAATATGACACGATTACAACATGCCAATTCTAATGTTTGGATGCTCAATGGCACCGGAAATAAGGAAAGGTATATTCACATCACAAAAATTTACAAAGAGCTTGGTGAATTGCTAGCCAAAAGCTTAATCGGCTTCCATGCGTTCACAGGATGTGATTTCAATCCGGCTTTCTTTAATAAAGGGAAAAGAAGACCTTTTACCTTATTAAAGAAAAATACAGAAGTTCAAGAAGCATTTGCTACTCTTGGTGAAGAAAATTTGACAGAGGACCAGTTACAACAGGTATTTAACAGCATTCAAAAGTTTACCTGCCAACTTTATAATGCAAAAAAATCTGTTGACGTTAATGATGAAAGATTTCAACTTTTCGTCAATAGTTATAAGGCTTCCGATGTCAATGAAAATTTCAGCAAAAAAATTTCGAATTTTGATGCAAGCTCAATACCACCATGTAAAAGTGAGCTTTATCAACAACTTCTGAGAGCGCATTATATTTCTACAATTTGGAAAAATGCTTACAAAAAAGAACCTACGACATTGGATCCATTAGAGTTTGGTTGGATAGAGCAAGACGAGAAATTTACATTCAAATGGTTTGAAGGAGATCAACTCCCAACTTCTGTCAGTGATTTAATCACCCAAGTTCCTGGTAAGTTCATAATAATTAATTCTTTACCGAATGTGTTCAGATCAATTTACGATTGAATTTTATTTAATAATTTATGCTTTATTTTTACAGATTCCGAATCACAGGATGATGAAGAGGAGTCCCACCTGGAGACAAATGATTCCGATGAAGATGAATAAAAATTCAAATCAATAAAAGAAAATATTTTTTGTAATTCATGATTCATTTTTTCAATTTTGTTGTGAATAAATTAAAAGAAAATAATCAAATAAATTGACTATTTTATCATTAAATTTCTAAATTTTAGTCCATAATTTGCAAAATGAAGTATTAATTGCTATGAATACAGTAAGAACGTAAATGATATTGATATGAAACAGGGAACGTCATACAGATACCTCTGACCGGATAATAGCTAAGATTTTCTTGTCTACTGAAGTATGTCCACCATGAAGACGTCTGCCATGATCAATATAAGTTTTTAAGACCCTAATAAATGAAATATATTAATGGCAGATCTGGTCAATTACTTTTAAAATTTTATTTTTTTGAGCACTTTCAAAATTGTCTGCCGCAATGAAAACCGCGCGATAATGGTCTGCCATTGTTATTTTCCGATAATAATATTAATATATTTTCAAATCTCAAAGCGGCAGACGTCGTCAAATACTTATAAAATTGGCCAAAAATCGATACCTGTCTTACCTGAGCGCCCGCCAAGTCGGCCACCTGGAGCTTAGTGACTCTCCATCTCATGTACAGTAGGTATAGGGGTCTCACTGTACAAAAATCCAGGTATCGTCAAATACATATAGGTAGCCGCCCACTGGCTCTTAGACTAAAATTGAAAAGCCATGGCTAAAGATAGGGGGAATGGAGATAGGGGAATGAATTCTTGAACAGGCCAAAACTCACCCAGGGTTATAGAGCCAAAGATGATGATGATGTTTCAAAGAAATAACTTGTCAGATGATAACTGGTGTATATGTTGCATAGTTGTTTATAAGTAATACAAAGAAATAATAATAAATATTAGTACTAGGAATTATATAAGCGTGTCATCAGTTGTGTCATCAGATGTTATGTGAACGAATTTTTAAGATAATTTCGTCATTCTTACTTGGGTCGCTGTAGGCTCCGGTACGGATCCAAATTCATCCGTCGAATTTGTAGTTTTCTGTTTTGGCCCCTTTTTATGCAAATATATCGCAGTGAAAAGTAAATTGTGAAGTAGGTATGTCTAGTTACAAAAGAGGTTAAAAAAGTATTTAGGAGATTTGTGTTGCCTGCTGCAATTCTGATGTACCAGTTTGTTTTCAGTTGAAGTGCTTCTTAAATCTCGCTGTTCCTGCTTTGTTTCTGAAGCAGTTTGTTTAGTTCCAGTTATAGTTTCAGAATTCTAGTGTAAAACCCAGTGCAGTCCAGGTAACTTTTGTGTAAATATTTAAAGTAAAGTAGACATTTTTTTAATAATATAATTACTTTCATTAAAATTTATTATTAATAAATTATAAAATTTTAGCTGTCAATTTGTGTGTTGAGTTTTTTTTAATGTATTGTTAACTTATGACAGCTCGTTTTAATATTTTTTGATTTATGTTTCTTTTATTTTTAAAAAAGGTTAACCTCCATGCAATTTTGTAAGTCTTGTAGCAACAGAGTTTGTAAACGGCTAGGACACACGTAAGTTTTTTTGTTAGTGTTGTTGTCTGTAACTATTAATATATATGTAAATTTATGCCATTATTTTTATAACTACTGTTTGTGGTAAGACAGCAATAAATGTTAAATTTTGTTTCTTATCATTTTGTTAATTTTTTAAAACTAACCCTTTTTTGAGTTTTATTTGAAAAATATATGTTTTTTATGTTTAATAATTATTTACCTAGTTAAAACTAGTGGTTGTAATAGGTATAATTAGGCACCTTGAAGTGGCGCCCTATATTAAATTACTAGAGGTGTTTCCTGTTTCTTTTTGCTTTATTTGTCCCAAGAGATTCATGACCCTTTGTTCCATTTTTTTGTAGTTGCCCCAATCCAACCCCTTTGATTCTACTTATCCACGACCCCAGCTCTCCTAACAAACCCTGAGTGCCGTTCGCACAAGTAGCGTTTATTTTGCTTGCCCTATCTCAACCTCCATAACTTCTGTGCTCAATTTTCTACCTTTTATATTAATACCACATGTGGTAGGCAAAATTATAATCTGATATAAGGTTGAATGCTCGAATAAATGAACTTTGATAATATACAAGGCAAGTATCGAGCACAGTAATAATTTAATCTTGCCCAAGTACTTTCGATCACTAGATCATCCTCAGGGGCATCTGAAATAAGCCAAGAAACGTTTTTTATAACTTTAGAAATTAATTAACTTCGATAAAAACTCGAAGTTTATGATTGATAAAAGTTTTTATGTGATTAAATAGTCATAAAATAGTGATTCCTGTTATGTTCTGTTATGATTTTATCCAAAGACCAACGGTTTGTGTGATATATAGATATCCATCGTATCGTATTTACAACTTTTTTGCGTTAATTCATTCACGTTTCTTAAAGCATTTGTCGCCCGTTTTTTAATTTGCAGGTATAAAGAATTTGTTGTAATTAAATGTACTTATGTAATTTGTTTATTGATTTTACTTATTTTTAAATAGAATTTCATACGATCTTCTTGCTTATTATTTCTATGGGGATTTACATACCCAATGCGAAAAGGGGAAACCAGCGAGTTCTGGATTGAACAGAATATATTCTCTCCCCTTTCTGATGACCCCAATTGTTATATTGTGGTCATCGTATGCGCAGAACGCAACATTATTATCATAAAGAGGCGTCATAAAATCAGATCCTTTAAACTCATCTAACCTTAATTTATTTTCAACAGTTTGGTTTAAACCTCCTAACTCATTGAATTTTCCTTTCAATATCTGATCGATATGACGCATCCAAAATATATTTTCATTAACAATTTTACAAATATAATGCCTATCTCCTAAAACCTCATTTATAACTCCTTCTATTTCCTCTTATTAAAATACCTATAATTTCTTACAAACACTCTACCCACTTTTACAAATGTTTCTTCCCTTTATTTTTACATGTAACAATTTCTAAGCTTTATTTTCGAATAACAAATCAAAACGGTTTCTAATCTTACGTTTAAAAATAACATCTGAAGGTGTAACACCTGTGGAAACATGTATGGAGTTTCTATAGTAAAATAAATATCTTTGTAATGCAATCTCCAATGACATGTTATCAGCAGTGTCCTTTTTAATAATCTTTGTAACACTACTCTTTAATTTCTTAACTGAATTTTCAGCAAAACCATTTGTTTGGGGGTGATAAGGTGGAGAAGTTATGTGTTTAATTAAATTGTTAGACACGTATTGTGAAAATTCCACCGAAGTGAATTAAGGTCCGTTATCTGTACAAACTATCTTTGGTTGGTCTACCAAATATAGTTTCTATACCTAGCAAATACTTCCCTAAATTTACTTATTGTTGCCAAGGACCGGTCACATTCATTATGAATCCTTCTGGCCATCATGAATAAGAATCTATGATTAATATCATTTTCCCTCTAAGTGGACCCAAAAAATCAGCATGAACCCTTTCAAAGAAATTATTCCCCTTGCCACATGGTATAACTGTTGCCTAAATAGGTTCTGCTCTTGAAGCACAACAAACTCTGCAATTATTAATAATTGACTCAATGTCCTTATCTAACGATGTCCACCAAAAATATGCTTGAGCGTTTGACTTCGTTTTTGAAATTCCGTAATGGGTACTGTGTAACTCATTAAGAAATTGCATTCTTAATTTTGTAGGAACCACTACTGGATAGTCCCACATTACTATCCCCTGTTCCACTGTGAATTAATTCCTACGTTTAAACAAAGACTTTAACAATTCCTCAGAATACTTTTCAGAGAAACATATCCGAATTAAATTCACTACCTTACCCAATACCGGATCTCCACGCCTTAGTGAGTCAATAGGTGTAACATGTTCTAAAAAATTCAAATTTTTAAAATAACCAATATATTTACTTTGCTCATCCATAGATATTTCTTCCTCTTAAACTGGTAAACGGCTTAATGCATCTGCTTTCGCATTATCCTTTCCCTTAAGGTTGATCTTCACCCACAATTAATTTGTTTCTGATCCTAGAGATGGCTCTACTGCGGCATGCTAATCTGGTAAATTTTTTAACTTAATTGTAGATTTCTACATGATGACTCTGTAATATTTTCAAACCCTAATATAAATTACAGTTTTCTATCATTATATCCATTGACTGAGTTGCCAAATTGTGTAGACAGTAATTTTATCAAATACGCTATAACTTTTACGCTTACTAGTAGACCGAGTTAGCAAAGATATCTTTAACAACATCTTTATGTATAATATTTTACTGCTCTGCTGTGTCAAAATAAACAAAGTTACGGTTTTGCAGGAACACAAGGTCTCATTCACACATATCATTGAAAAATGATCTATAGTTTATTATCTAAACATTTTTATCGCCAAAGAGGTACTTAGCGGCGCTATCTGTGTCTGTAGCGGTAGTATCGTATTACCATTAAATTTATACATGCATTCATATATTATTTTTTTGTTGATAGTTAAAAATTAAATTATCTGGGGTAATATTAAATATTTTAGTGCGAATTATATGAAAAATGGTCAATCGTCTAAAACATGCGAACATGTCTTCTTTTTATTACTGGTTTCAGGTTTGTTATCTTCCTAATTAATGCGTCTTCTTCTCTTATTTGTATGTGCTCAAATTATCTCAGTCTTTGTGGATTAATAAATTTTACTATCTCTTCCCCTTTCTATCTCTTATTTCATGCTTCATTAGTCTTCTATATTCTCCGTGTTCAGGCCTTATTGGGCTGTTTATTCTTATAATTTTGCTTTTAATAATTCTTACTTTTTCTTTATCTTTTTTCGTAAGACATATTACTTTCGCTCCGTATGCTATCACTGGTCTAATTCCTGCTCTATATATTTTTGTCTTTGTTTTTTTGCTATCTTTAAGTAGTGGGTGATATTTCCAAATTACAACGTTCTTCTCTTGCCTTGTGTGCGTGGTAGTGTCATGCGTTAGATGTATGATTTGGGGTGGTTGATACGTTTTTAGTTATCACGGTTATATTTGATCTAATTAGTTCTTCAGTTTCCGTATTCGACCACTTTATAAAGCCAAATGTGATAAGTGGTATTGCGTATGTGTTTATTGCTTTTACTATGTGCTTTTAATTAAGTTTGCTTTGGAGTATTATTATTATTATTATTCAGATTTAGCCATACGGCTCACACTCCCTCTAAGGGGAAAATTCACTCATCCCAGATACCTACGATATCAAAAGGATTGAGCTCTGGTGGGACTCTTTCCATGTTATCGAGTCCTAGGTGACTTGGTACGTCGGTGTATCTCCTAAAAATTTTCGCACGCATCTGGACGTCGAAAGTAGCACAGCTTTCTGCATGACCTTATATAGATGTTCATTTAGACCCAGCTTTTTTATGTTTTCTAGGAGGTTCTTCGGAATGACTCCAGTGGTAGAAAGAATAATAGGTATCGTCTGGGTACTTTCCATTCTCCATTGTCTTCTTATTTGTATTTCCAGATCTCTGTACTTGGCGATCTTTTCGTTGTACTTAACACTCAGATTATTGTTGTTAGGTATCGCCACATCGATTAGAGTTGTTTGTCTTGTTATTTTATTAACTAGCACGAGATCTGGTCTATTATGTGCTACAGTTTTGTCTGTGAGCACAGTGCGATCCCAGTATAGCTTGTAGTTGTCATTCTCTGTAGTTTGCTGGATCATATTGCGAGTGTCTTGAAGTGCTTAGCATTATTTGATCAGCTCTTTTAATGACTTTTCTACTTGTTGTTCCTCGTATATATTCTGTCATTTGACCAATGTCCCTACGCAATAATTCAATCTTGTTTAGGAGCCGTTTCTCCCAGGGTGCAACTCTGTTATCAGTCCTTCCGGCATTAGTACCTCGTCGTGTTATGATCCTAATTCCCATTACATTAGCTGTTGCTGTTGCTGCACAGTAAATAAGCATATGCAAATATTCCAGCGTATGGGCTTGTACGAAGTAATTGGGTAGGACTTCAGTATTTATAATTCGTAACAGAGCACCTAGTTTTTTAGAAGAGTTTATTTTTGGTAGCGGTGGTCTGCTTTTTAAAATCATATGCTTACACGAGAAATTATGAAGAAAATTCAAGGAAGAGTCAGAAAAATTATTTCTGTATAAGGCTGTAAATACTGGCCGTCAATGAAATCAGTTTTTGTCTAAAATTTTGCAGACCAACGTAACGAATACTCATTAACTGGAGATTTAGTGAATCTTTGTCGAGCCCCAGACAAAAATCTTCATCAATTTCATGAATAAGTCATGAGTTTTTTAAATACTATTTCAAATCACATTGAATTGAACACATAACATAAGAAAGTTAAAAGAAATAAAAAAAAAATTTCCAACAAGCTCTAACCATATTTTTGGCAGGTCTTAGGATCAACAATTCCATCCATCCATGATCCTGATATAACAAATAAATTCCCCAAAAATAATATTAAATATGAACCAGTTGCTACATCAATTTTTTTGAATCATTCAGAAGGTTATTGTGTAGAAATTCCAATTTTTTCCGAATTTAACTCAAATATTAACTTAAAATTTTATATTTGCAAAGCTTACAAGACATTTGATGGTCTTAATCTTAAGGCTTCTTAAAACAAATCTCGATTCTACCCAAGCTACTCTTACTACAGCGCATTCTATTCTTCCTATTAATTACTATGCCACAAATAAAGCCCAATTCTATATAGTCCACCAAGAGCCCTAAAGAATTATACAAGTCAAATTTACAGTAAAAGAAACATCAGGTAAAATCGTCATCCAAAAACAAGAAGTCGAAGGTGCCATCCTAAGAGAAATTCTCACCGTCGCATATAATCAACTTGCCTGGACCGAGCTAGTCAATAACACCGATGAATATATTCAAGTAGCAATAACGGATCCCATCAAAAGTCAACCAATAAATCTAAGAGATGTCGATCCTTTCCTAAGAACCGATCATTTTAATACAATAGAAGAATATTACCGAAAACGACAGTGCAGGAAGTTTGCATCATGCATATTTCATTATTCAGACGTCAGTTAACATTTACTAATCAAATAAAACATCATATACGAACAAGAGATGAAGTTCCGGTTTACACCAAGTCAAATCGGTATCCACACATCCATAAGGATGACCGATCAAGAAATCATCAAACTGAGACAATTGCCCTGGTCGTCCCCAATGTGGGTCATTCCAAAGCAACCAGATGCCCAAGAAAAATTAAATGGAGAATGGTTGTCGACTACAGGAAGGTGAACAAGAAAACCATCGATGGTCTATACCCAATTCCAAATATAACAGACATTTTGGACAAACTAGGTCGCTGCAAATATTTTTCCACCCAGTTGTAGCCAGCGGATTACATCAAATTAAAATGAAGGAAGAAGATATTTGGAAGACTGCATAACTTAAGGGAACTTAACTGGAAGACTTAACGTTGAAAATGGCCACTATGAATGCCTGAGAATGCCATTCGGACTCAAAAATGCACCCTCAACATTTTAGAGAGTAGGTAATGGAGAACATAATAAAAAGACTTACAGGCGAAATATATCTAGTCTACAGGGACATTTTCAACCTCACTTTAAGAACATATGGTAAATCTTAAGAAGATTTTTGAGAAATTAAGAGAAACAAGATTTAAAATACAAGTTGACAAATGTGAATTACTTAAGAATAACTAATGCTTATATTATAATATAAAAATTATCACTAATACGTTATGCAAGCAAGACTATTGTTTATAAATACTAAAATAATTAACTAAAAACGCCTAAATAGGTTTTTAGAAACTAAATACGTTTTTTATAGATATATTACTTGTAGATGGAATAGTACAGTATCTACTATTCTGTAAGTTCTAGCATGCCAAATAAAATTCATTCAAACCGATAACATTCTTATTAAATCTTGTTGTAATTTGTCAAAGTGTTGTACAAAATAATTGATATGGCAACCCTGCTAGTATGACGATTCGCTTGAAGCGTTTCGAGGCCGAAAGTAATGCAATCTATCGATGATAAATACTACCAACGTTTGAGATGGAGCCACCTCTCTAGTATACAATTTGATGCCGGCAATTCAAGATATAATTATTATTTAACGAGATTTTTCATTATGTTTAGGAAAAAATATTCAACGTTTTATTGCAAATATATTCCACTTTTACAGTTTTATATATGTTGTTATTAAATTTTTTTCCGGTTTCTTACCGGTAGCTTTATTATAAGCCGGAACATAACATTTTTTCCCGTAGTGACAAAACTGTAAATTCAAAAATTTTCAAAAAATTCATAAGTATTTCTTAGGGTTATATCTGTATGCTGTAAAAAAAATTATCAAAATTGTATGTCTGGTTTTCCCGCTTTATACTTGGAAAAAAGTAGTTTTTTAGAGTTTTTTCGAAAACGAAAACATGAAGTTTGTTCAAACTTTGTCAAAATACTTTTAATTGTCACATATACCTTCTCAATTTTTTTCAAATTTTTTGAATTTGTAGTTTATTTTTCGGGGGGTGCAGATCAACCTTAATATACTTAAGAGTATAATCAAAACCAAATAAAAAGATACACAATATTCACAAACGTGCTCTGCTGCCGTCTTTGATAAACTTCTAAACTCTCCAAATAATATAATTAACGGTTTGTGGTCCGTTAAAATTTCAAAATGTCTTCATGCTAAATATTCATATAGGTATATATATATATATATATATATATATATATATATATATATATATATATATATATATATATATATACCTATATATATATATATATATATATATATATTATATATATATATATATATATATATACATATATATTATGTACTAAGTACATACCTTCAATATGTACTAGGTACGTACTTTCAGTACGTACCAGGTACGTACTTCCAGATTTGGAAAATGTACGTTTTATGTACGTATTAAGTACGTACTTGGTACAGCAAAGTACGTACATTGTACGTACTTTATGTCGCATCAGTACGTACTTAGTATGTCTTATGTACGTACTTATGCTTACTGGGTTATTAGCTAACGTATCTGTTTGTAAAGGGGCCCGAATTAAAGTATCTGCTACAATTAATTTTTTTCCCGGCGTGTAGATTACAGTATACTTGTATTGCATTAAGCGCATTCGAAATCTTTGCAAAAGTGGCGTTAACTCATCTAAATTTTTAGTTTGCAGAATTTGTAGTAAAGTTTTATGGTCTGTTCAAAATTAGGTTAGGAACTCCTGAAATAAAATCGTAAAAATATTCTGCTGTCCAGGTAAGTGCAAGAGCTTCTTTCTCAATCTGAGCATATCGTGTTTCAGCTGAGTTCAGAAGCCTAGATGTAACCACTATTTCCCGAGTATGATCTACATTTTCTTGAAATAGACATGCACCTATACCAAAACAACTTGAGTCTGCACTAACAATTATGGTTTTATTAGCATCAAAAAACGCTAGATTTGGAGGTCTCTTTAACTTTTGTTTTAAAGTGCTGAAAACTTTATCTTGTGCTGGACCCCACAAAAAGTTAATATTTTTTTTTAGTAAGTGTGTTAATGGATCAAGAATCTCAGATTTATTATGAATGTATTTTGCAGCAAAATTAATCATACCCAGCCATCTTGACAGCTCGGTCTTATTTTTTGGTTCAGGAAAATCACGGATAGCTTTAACCCTATCTGGATCAATTAATATCCCTTGCTCAGAGACCATATGACCCAAGTATTTAGCTGTTTTTGTTGCTATAGAGCATTTGTTTTTATTTAGTGTAATACCTTCCTTATGAAGTTTTGTTAGGACTGTGTTCAAAATATTGTCTAACTCCGGCACCTATATCTTAAACTAGGCTAACAACACAGTTTCACTACCTAGTGAAACGACATGAAAATTGTTTAAACCGTCAAAACCTCTATGATTCCAAACACCATTATCATTCACAAAGAGAAAACAACACCAGAAAAAGAGTTTATTCTACACCAGATTATTCACGACCAGTTAACCACTCGTATTGTTGGTAAGATTTTTCCGAATTAAAATGTCTGATGTAAGTTTGTATTTTGGTAGTGAGATTTTTAATTTCAGGCTTCGACCTAAATTTATTTAAAAAAACAGTAATACCTCAGCTTCATTTATCAATTATTTTATTATTTTGAATAATAATAGTAATTATCATTATTATTATTTTAAGTCAGATTGTTTTAATATTAAAAATAGAACAAAATAAAAGATAGGAATAGTTAATTTAAAAATATTAAAACTATTGATCGAAGAAAGCTGTGTAATAAATAAAGCTTCGCTTATGGTATCATATGGTACGTTCATTTAAAACACTACTGTACACTATTACAATGTTACTTATCTTAAATGTAATTAGTACTTAATTGGCGTTGCTCTGAGACTACTTCATAATTACACATACGTGGTATATCGACTTGCCATCTTGACGTTAATTTAGTTCTGATCCACGAGATAATAATTGTTATCTCTTTTATAATAGTCCTTGCTATATCAGCAGTCATTCATTAGTGGGCCAAGTTTGTTTTATCAACCTACGACAACAACAAGTTCGCGATTCACAAATCTGCTGACTTACACATTCTAACCGAGGCTCTTTCTTATGAATGTCCTCGATTCGATTTATTAAAAACATATTATATACAAACAAATGCGAAATGTGTTACACGTTCCTTTTAACTTATTCTTTATATGAATTGTAATATTTTAGGGATAATACCACAGCTGTAATATTATCGTTTTCTCTATTCGTGCCCTGTAAACATGATATAGTACTTTTATTAATTATGTTCCATTTTCACCAAAATTCAACGAACTAAATAATAACCGCTAATAACAAACATACTACACTTTTACACACTACAGCTAATTCCACAAAATCAGTCGACGAAGACGCCATTGTCAAACGATGTGGTAAATCTCAAAATTTAAATTCGCCAAAACTTCATAATCAATTGCCACAGTTGCTAATAAAGCGACAAATACGGTCAACTTAACCTTCGCTTCTCGATACATATCCCAAGTTATTATTACATAAGGCAGGAGAAGCAACTCTGAACGTAAATTATCCCCAAATAACTCCGACTACCAAACGTAGAATTACGAACAGGAAAGCTAAAGATATTAAGATAGGGACTAATTAGGGAAACAGTGCTTCTCTTGCTTCCATACACAGCACGCCCCCGTTGAAAATAAATCCTAGAAATGATTATTCCCTTACACCATACCATATTTTGTATATAATACGTCCTGATACTGATAATTAAATAAATAAACCAGTATCAGGTAAAATTGAGAAATAAGAGCCGGAATAAGAAACAGAAAGGTTTAAAATATACGAACAAAAAAGTTTTTAAAAATCTTTAATTTTCAATATTCATTATTATAGCCAATATAATTGATTTGTTCGTTTAAAAAATCTACCAGTTGTGATGGTGTAACAATCTCCTCTGAAGTTTTTCCAATAATTTTTCCTAATCGAACCGCCAAAACATGTTTACACGTTATGGCGCCTCTTGCTTCCAAAACTTGTGATCGGAAATAGCTACAATGACAAAAATTAATATTGTCGTAGAGAGTGTATTGATCATTATAAGAGATTATTTTAAATACGTTTCTAATACCATCTTGCAACTTGTACTCAATTATTTTACACTTATCTACCAATTCTGTGGCCAGAACTAATGTTTCTCCGAAAAATGTGTGTAAATTTTCCAGATCTCTTTCGCCAACTAGAACAAAATAACAGCATTATCTATACGGTTAAATAGGTATAAGAGACTTGATTTTTAAGTGTTTACAATCGCATAATAGATGGCGTTACTGGGATGTGTCGCCACCGTGTTCCTGAACATTCACGTTTTTAACATTGTCAACAATAAACTACCATCGAGCCAGCGTTAACTTGGAAATTGACCAAGTAGGTTTTTAATAGTATACATCTACAATAATTTTTTTGCACAATTCTATCGTAGTCATGCGCCCTTCAGTGATAAGGTTCGACCGAAATCGGTTGTTACTCCGAGAACCATCGATGCTATTCACAACTTCATTAAGGAAGATCGGCATGTGACTTACAGACAAATAAAGAAATATCTGTTTATATTATGGTTATCTGAAATAACGTAATTCTTAGGGGTGAACATACCTCACAAGCTGGGTTTAATTAAATTGATTGCTTGAATACTGAATGGTATGTATACAACAATTCAATTTGTTTGGCAACGGTCTTTAATAAAATAAGGAAAAACAACAAAAATGTCGCATCGTTCTTCACCGCGACAGTATGAGTTCCAATATAGCAAGTCAAATAAGTGAATATTTATAGAAGAAAATCATCGACATGTCTCATTCACCTGATTAAATGACTTTTGTTATTACCCACATAAAAAACGATGAGTTTTCAGCGATTTTCATCACTCAAACGATATTTCTACGATATCAGCTTCAGGGTGAAGCAAATGTTTCCAGAATTGGTTTGGGCATATGCAGTAGGCGAATATTTCAAAAAAGACCTTATTTCGAAATTGTTGGATTATTTTTCACAATTATTAGGAAAAACTTCACAGACAACCCTCTAAAATATACGTTACACAAATGAGGATATTTAAATACACATTAAAAGGTGAAAATGAAATTTTAAAACACTAGCACACATTGTAGAAAATGGAAATGACAGCTTTTTGGCTATAAACAAGCGTCGTTTTAGAATTTTGTTTATTCTATTGTAAATGTCTATTTTTCATTTCCTGAACTCTTCTACTTGCACTCATAAAGTATTAAAAACTTTTAAGTCGTTATGCTCGTGCTGGTCTGACACTATTCAGGGGAAGCTATACGGTGAGATTTGAATAAAATATCAGTTTAACCCATTATCCTTTTGGATAAGGTGGACGGAGTATATATCGAATTCACTTTAATATTCACCCAGAATTTTTTGACGCCAAATATCCGAAAATTACTTAAAAAATAAAATCAAAAATATTAGAACATATAATCGTGAATTGACCAAAGTATTTAAATCACCAGTGGTTCTGGACCTGACAACATGCATCGACTCCTGGTCGACGGGTTAAAAAAGTAAATGCATCGACCAGAGACAGGAGAGTCAGTTAACTTCAAGCATCAGCGAGAAGCGCTACTAACGGACTTTACAATGGCAAGTGCGTCCTTGCCGAAACGTCATCAAAATAATAAATAATGGAGGAGAACTACAGAAAGCATATATATATATATATATATATATATATATATATATATATATAATACAAACACAACTATTTGGGTATGCAGCGCAAAATAAGAAAATAAGACAAAGAGGTACTCTTTTTAGTCTAGCAAGCTTTCGCAAATCTTTATTTGCATCACCAGGGTGCTACAATAAACAAACTTAGTACAAATTACAGAATAAAAAGTATTTTGTATCCTACACTAATTGAGGTTAGTTGTCATGGTGTTTATAAATTTAACTGGACAACTCATCTAAATCCCACAAATGATAGCGAAAACAGTTTTTTTTGTTTTAAAAACGTTCTTTTACAAAATACATATTTAAAAATACTTAAAAACACATATGTATAAACATTTACATAAAATTACGTTACAAAACAATTACAGACCATAGCCCTGATTCTATTTCATTTTGATGTCGAAATTTAAAAGCGACTACGCCATGACAGTCGCAATCGCTAGCGATTCTCATTCATTTTGATTTTAGTTAAAAGTGGGGATATTTACTTTATCATTTTGACACTGCTCAGAATTTGGGTTGGCCGGTTTGTTTATTGGCTGCACGCTGCACAACGAGGTTTGTTTTGTTTACATTACGCCTTTTGTTTCTTGTTTGAGTTGTTAAATTTTTAGTGGCCATTCTCAATTATTATATTTTGAATTGAAAGAAAATGGATGGAGAGGCTGTCGGTGATGGTGGCACTAAATTGTCTGTGGACCACAAAGAAATTATGGTGGCTTTTGACTTAGTGGTTATATTCTATATTTTTAAATTTACTGCAGCTTAGTAATATTTATCCTAAATATTTTGGGTCTCCTAGAGGCATAAACACCCTCCTCCATATATGGTTCGAATATCCTTATCAAATAATTTGCAGCTTGTTTATTCAGGCGGAATTGCTGCCTAAATTGAGCATCACTTAGTGAAAAAGGATTTTGAGTATCCCGTAACAATCTTCTTAAGGCGCATTTCTACAAGAAATGCGCCAATTTGTGCGCAAAAACATAAAACTTTTGTCATAATGGCGACTGGAGGAGAACTTTGATATACAATTAGACCAAGCAGACATCAGAGAAAAGTGCCCACCAGGCACCAACAATAACCAAGATTAGAACAGCAGTAGCCAAAATGAAAAACAATAAATCACAGTGATAGGATCAAATAGCATCGGAACTACTGAACGCAGGAGGAGGTGTATTACTAAAAACAATACATAACCGCTCTAAAAATTCGTGATGAGTTTAAAGATTATTTTGTATCTCCAAATAAGAGAGTACAATTTCAAGAGCATGCCATTCAAACACATAATTTGTAAAAAGAACAAATAAATTATTACAACCAAATTATTTATTATTTCTCTCTTCCATTACAGCCTGTTGAATATCTTCAAAAATTGTGGTTTCCAATTTAGTTTTAATATTGGGACATTTTATTTCTTTAATTTTTGCACCACAGTATTTTAAAAAATAATCAGTAGCATCTGACTTGGGGCCCCCAGGTACCGCAGTTCTATTTTTATAGGTGTCAAAATTTCGACCAATTGTGTACCGAATCACATAGTTTCTCATAAAACGCAGCCATATTAATACTTTTTGCCTCAGTTTTCCTTGCAAGAATCAAACAAAACAACACCGCCTAAACTGAACCTAATCTCACTTCTTCACCCAGTCCAGTCAGTCATGGCACATTAATTTCGACTCGAAATGAAATGTCAACCACTTTCTTGAAGTTGAAATTAATTTCGATAAATCGAAAATTAGTGACGTCCTTTGGTTAGTTCAGCTGAAATCCACTAGGCTCGCAAAGTCGCATTTCGACGTCGCCATAGTAATTTCGACATGTTTTGAGTCGAAATCTCAATTAAAATCAGGGCCCATGTAGTCATAATGTAAGATTTAGGTTATAAATATTCTTATTAGAAACAAACATCGAGTTAGAATCTAGATTCGAACTCGATGGAAACAAAACAAATGGTTATGAATTCATTAATACCAACTTAAAACCACAAAACGTTAGATCTTAAAATGATAACACTGTAAAGGTAATAGTATACATAATAGATGCTGAATTTTCTAAAAAAGAAGAAGAGGCAAAAAGACTTATTTTGAAGTAGAAGAGATATTATATATCTCATATATAATGAAACTTATACTGTTGACGATGAATTACCTTTATTGGTAGATTTGTGGTCATCTAAAGTTAACAATCATGAGTATAAGTTGCTTAAATTGTTGGTATCTGTCTCTTTATTAATGGTTTCTTTTTCTTGAAAAATGAAAGCCATCTCGAGAAACAATCTTTATATATATATATATATATATATATATTATATATATATATATATATATATATATATATATAACCAAGGGTTACATGAAGCCGAACAACTTAGCCCAGGAGAAGGATGGAGGGAAATCGTGAAAAAACTGTAAAGGCCTGATGGTGTTACCACATCCCAAAAGGGACTAGGACTGAGGAGGAGGATATATATATATATATATATATATATATATATATATATATATATATATTATATATATATATATATATATATACATGTATATATATATATATATTACATATATTATATATATATATATATATATATATATATATATATATATAAATAGTTTGGTTTAAATATGCTGATAGTTTTCTAAGAATATGGGAAACATGGGAGGAGGCAGAAAAAGCCAATCAAACATGTTAAGTAGATAATATTTTTTTATTTTTAAACAACATACATTTTGTTGTACTAGTCCTTAATAAATCATTTCATTTTGCCACGACAGTGAACCGAAGCCCACAAAGTAGTCAGCAAAAGTGTCTCGGATTTTTGCGGCTTTATTCGAAGGGTTGTTACTTCTCCGGTTCTCCACGATCCTAAAGAAATCGCTCTAGTAACCATATTTTAAACATCCACTCTTCCTCTACTAATATAATTTGTAGCAGTGGTACGAAGTAAATAATGCAAGCCACATGCAAATTACGGTGCAGTAACGCCGGAGGTCAGCAAACTCAATCAACACTTTGTCAGCATTTAATTTTTATATAAAAGAAATTGTATTGTAATTAAAGTTAGTTATTTTCAATCAATAAAGCAGTGCAGTATAGTTGTAAAAGTTAATAAAGGGTCTTTTTAAAAAGTACCTTCGCGAGTTCAAACCTTTAAGTGGCAGAGTACAGTAAGATAGTGAGAGAGTCTACAGAAGATCCTCGTCGTTCTTAAACATTTACCCGCTACGAACCTACCAACTTCAAGGGAAAACTACGGCTGTTCAACCCCAGAAGTCAACGAAAATCCAGTGTTAAAGTGTAGAAATCAATTTATATGACGAAAGACGATAAAAAGAAAGCGAAAGAAGAAAAGAAACCGGTTCCTTCGAAAAGAAATGCACCCAAGCATCATCATTTATCTGTAAGCAAATTTAATCTTTTTTCTAATCATAATTTAATCGCTTCACAAGCTTCATCTCTTAGAATTAGTAATTCTCTTTCAACTATTAGTGAATCGATTATCGAACCTGGTGCTGCTTCTATTTCGCAAAATAACTCAGCTTCTCAATTTAGTTTAAAAACCAACGTTAGTTCTTTAAATAATACTTTAAATAGCTTAGATATACCATCTATAATTATTACCCCCGCTAGTCAATTAAATACTATGGCCGTGGCACCCACTCCCGGTTTAGTTTTCGACGTCAATAAAGATCTTTCCATCGTGCCCGATTACGATGGCAACCCTAATGAACTTCATAACTTCATTGAAGTTACTACAATGCTTTTAAATCATTTCTGGGACCACAATAATCCCGATAACTTCCAAAATCACATGATAACTCGAAGTGTAATGAATAAAATTAAAGGAAGAGCTCGAGAAATCATTTCCGTATATGGGTGTAAAGATTGGCCCACAATAAGGACCATACTAATTCAAAACTTTGCCGATCAACGTAATGAAAATTCACTTACAAGAGACATGGTAAACTTAAGGCAAGGACCCAACGAAACTCCTCAACAATTTCACGAGAAAGTAATGTCACTTTTAAACACAATTTCTAATCACATCGAACTACATACCGATAATGCAGATGTAAAGAGGAGCAAAAAGGAATTCTTTCAACAGCAGGTCCTAACTACGTTCTTAGCAGGATTACGAGAACCAATGGGATCAACCATACGATCAATGAGGCCTACAAATCTTGCTTTCGCTCTTCAATTTATCCAAGAAGAAAACAATAATAGATATTTGCAGAAAACAAATTTTTCATTGCCAAATAAGAATTCTACTCACATACAACCCCAGAGACAATCGCAGTTCACAACACCACCACAATGGCAACAACCCATGCCCAGGCCACAGTTACATCAACCATTTTTCGGAAGTAATCCAGCACCGTCCCGACCAACATTTACTCCAAGATGGCCGATACAACCCGCTCGATTCCAACCACCAAGGCAACAATTCACGGCAAACACTCAACCTCCAAGACCTAACCCATGGGCAAGCAGACCACCACAACAGTACAAACCAACACCCATGTCTATAAGTACACGCCAAACGGGACATAACAGAGGTTCAAGCTTCAGAAACTTTAGGCCGCAGCAACAGCAACCACACACCCCAAAGTTCACCGTAGAGGAGCTGTTCAATATTGAACAACAAGACGAAAACGATATCGATGCCTACTATGGAGAACAGACATACTACTATCCAAATCAAGACGCATATTCAGATGACTAGATAAAAAAGAACTTCCATATATCGAAATTAAAAATCCTCCCCTTAAACTTCTTCTTGATACAGGGGCAACCAAATAATTTCTTAACCCCGAAATTGCATCCAAAT
The DNA here is from genome assembly GCA_918026665.1 of Diabrotica balteata. NCBI lineage: Eukaryota > Metazoa > Arthropoda > Insecta > Coleoptera > Chrysomelidae > Diabrotica > Diabrotica balteata. The sequence goes on along the minus strand of OU898278.1, from coordinate 83,072,099 downwards.
TTTATAAAAATTTTATCAAACATGAACCGTTTGTAGTCAGTTCAATATTTCAAAACCATTCACAGGAATATTGTGCTGAAATTCCAATCTTCCCAGAATTTAACTCTAATATTAATTTAAAATTCTACCTTTTTAAATTCCATAAAACATTTGATGGTCTTATCGGCCTCGATAACTTAAAACTTCTACAAGCACATCTTAATTTCCCAGCATCCACACTAACTACAGCACACTCAGTTCTCCCTATCTTTTATTATGAAACCAACAAAACAATTTTATACAATTCAATTGGAACCCAGAACAATCACACAAGTACGACTTCCAGTAAAACAAACAAAAGGCACCATACTTATACCAAAACAGGAAATACAAGGGGCAACTCTAAGAGAAACTCTCAGTGAAGCTTGCAATCATCTAGCCTGGACCGAAATGATCAACAATACTGATGAACCTATTCAAGTAGCACTCACCGATCCTGTTAGAAGCAATCCAATAGATCTTCATGAATATCACCTGTATACCTCGGACATCATTCCAATGGAAACAGAAACAATAGTAGACAGCGATCCTCTCATCAGAACAGATCATCTAAATCCAGAAGAAGAGATGCACATCAGACGTTTGTTTGCAGATATATGCAGTATATATACCTTTTTATATACCTTTTATATAATTGACTTTACAATAATTGATTAATTTTGCCAATAGACTTGATAATTACAAGTCAAAATAATTGCACAACCACACAATCGGTACAGCTACTCTTATTCATTGTCATAAAACTGTCTTCTTCATAACATAAATACTCAATAAATAACACACATTCCAAAAAAATATATCTCTGATATAAGTGTAAATAATTTAAATAATACAATAGTAAAGAACATCACTTTCATTTGACAAACAACCACAATATACCTATCTCTAATTCATTGGATGAAATCTGTTCTCCTCAAGAACTTCCCGTTTATTGTCAAAACAACTGCAATAGCACATTAAAGTTCTCCAATCAACAATACATGATTTTTGCAACCATGACCTACCATCCATCAATTAATAGAGTACCGGCATGTAAGTAATGTTTGTTTTGTTTTATTTATCTGCTCATTTATTAATTTATTACAATATAATATTACTACTTTATACCAATTGTGGGTCTTACCTTGTCTGTTAATACCTTTTATATATTCAAATTTATACATTTTGAAAACCACAGACATGTAATATTGGCATAATTACTATATTTTGTATGAACTAACTTATTTGTTTATTTTATCTTTATTAGACACCACCCTAATTGGGTTTATTTTATTGCAGCATTAGTTTAACTTTGTATATAGACCTGAAGATGCTTTGCAAATTGTAGAAAGCGAAACCGGTCGTCTGATTGTTAAATTAAATTGATTGTAAGTCTTATTATTATTTCTTTACCTATTTGATATGGACTCACACAAGCAACACATTCATGATTTAAACATTAATTACTATTTAACTGGGAATAAGCCACAATTAAAGGTTACAATACGTTTATTGACGTTTCAATTTCCACTTCGGAAATCGTTCTCAAAATACAATTTTGAGTATTTTGTATTTTGAGAACGATTTCCGAAGTGGAAATTGAAACGTCAATAAACGTATTTTAACCTTTAATTGTGGCTTATTCCTAGTTAAATAGTAATTAATTTAAAATACCACAAGAAAATAGCTTTAGAACAATATTAAGTAAATAAACATATTGGAGAAACACATTTCAATTTTTATGTGATTTCTATTTCACATGTGTATAACCAATTGCGATAATGTAAATTTTAACATGAAGAACTGTTATTACATTTTTAAAATAATTAGCTTATCGCTACAGATATACGTTGTATACTTACCATATTATTATGTTAGACAATTGATGCACAAGTATTGACCAGTTTATGCAATAAATTACGTTATTTTCCAAGAGGTTCAGATAATTTCAGATACAAAGTTTTTGTAATCTCTAACTACTTCTAAAGTTAGAAAGCGAGGTCGACCCCACACACACACAGTCCGCGAAACTTCTCAGCACAACACAGTCCTCCTCGTACGTTCAGAATATCACTATCTAGCATTCTCTTAGTCCATCTTTGGTAAATTTCAAAACAATAATCTTAGTCGCTACATAGTTCGTTACACGAAAGATCATTGTCCGAGCAATCAATCAAATCGTCGTCTGATTCGTCGTCAGAATCCTCACCCAAGTTAATTACTATTTGATCAAAAACGACATCGAATTGTGGTTCTCTTGTCACAAAATTATCCTCAATCGAAAAAATTTTATCAAACTTTTTTCCATTCTTCTGCAGAAAATTTGTCAAAAAACTCATCGCATAATTCGGTGACGTCATTTAATTTAAAACTAACATTTTTTGATCCAACAAAATTTTTCAGTGCAGCCCATACCAGTTCAATTGGATTTAGATCCGGATGATAAGGAGGCAGTCTTAATACCTCATGTCCAAAACTTCTAATCACAGAATCAATGGAATATTTAACAAATCGAGTCTTATGTAATCTAATTAATTCGTAGAGATCTGTCCGAAGCATATCCTCGGTGTACGGTATGTTTCTTTCTCTAAGCCACATTTGCATATCGGCTTTTCGAAATGCCGAAGTTGGAATTTTATCCTCCCGTTTGTTATGGTACGCCGCATTATCCAACACAATAACGGTTGGAAGGTAAATTTAGCAATAGTTTTTCCGTAAGCCACTTTTGACAGTTTTCGTAATTCATATCGTCGTGGTAGTCTCCAGTTTTAGATTTTGATTTCCATCTCAGATACGAATCCTTGACGAATCCATCCTCAGTTCCAGCAGCAACAATTATTGCGGAACTGTTATCACCCCAATTATATTCGTTTACATAATCGGAGTGCAAGTATGTTTCATCCGTAAAAACAATTGTAGGCTTTTCGCTGCGAAATTTTTTAATTTTTCTTAGGTAATCTAGCCTTAATTTCCGTAATTCATGTTTGTCCATTATGTCGATTATTTTTTGTTTTTCTCCAACGAAATCCTAAATTATGAATCTCTTTTCGAAGAGTTTCTCTGCTTCTGGTGTACTGCAATTCTTCCACAAGTTTTTGATGCAATCTTTTAATTGTCGGCAGCATTTTCTCCTGAATATGGAAGTTTATTCTAAATCGACGTAACAAGCCTTCGTCAGCTGCATCCATTTTTAGTTTAAAAGCTCTGTGCTTTTTTGTAGACGGAGAATTGAACAGATTTCTGCTCGTGCAAGCTTGATCTGTTACCCGACCTTCCCTAACTATTCGTTGAACTGATCTTAAGCTTATGCCCGAAAGAAAGCAAAGCAATTTTTTATTGGACCAGGAAAAAGCTGAACAAATATATTCCGTTTATTTTAGTTTTTATAAAAGTAAAATTTTTGTTGTTTAACTATATAACTTGTGACAACTAAAAGGAAAAAAATTCTCTATACAGCAAGTTTTAAAAAATTTATACTTTATGGAAGGCATATTTGTAATATAAGATCACGGTACTTTTATATATTAGTTACAGGAAATACTCCGACGAATATCAGGGAGAAGTCTGTTGGATAGGGAGAGAAGCGAAAACATAAGAAGAGCATGCAATATAGAAGACATAAATGGATGGGCGACAAAACGAAAACAGGAGTGGAACGAACACATCAGTAGAATGTTAGAGGATAGAATAGTACGAATAGCACGAGATAAGTCACCAAATGGATAAAGAAGTATTTGCAGACCAAGAAAAAGAAAGACAATTTAAACAATTTAGGATGCTAATATTGAAGAAGAAACAGGCGTTAAAGCCTACATACTAGAAGAAAGAAGAAACAGAAGAAGAAGTTACAGTTATCCATAAAAAGGAACATTTTAAAAGCCATATACAGAATATCATTGTAACACGTACCTAGTATCACAAATGAATTGTTGAGAATACCTAATAGTCTAGACGGGATCTGTTTTGGATTGGAAATTTTGCATAGGAAGCTATTTTTTTGCTGGAATCCCTTCAGGATGGGCCCAATATCAATAATCACGATATGCGCCAGTCGCAAACCCTGTGCTAATTTTTTTATTTAACAAAATCTAAAAAAAAAAAAATGAAAATTTCTCATTTTTGTGCTCCTATTTTCGTTTATAATTCGGAAAATATTGATCCTAGAGAAAAAATTATAAGAAGTTAAAAGTTTCGTTATTCAATTTTACACAATATGTCGTTAGCTAGAAATTGAAAATTTAATGTTTATTGTTGAAAAAATAGCAATAATTGGAAAAAAAAAAGTACAAAAAAATTAGGTTAATCCTTTAAATGTTTTCGACTTTTTAAACTTGACTTACAAGCTCCATATTCCGCCCAGAAAAACTTTTTAATATGTTTAAAACGTGTGCTAAATTTTGTTAAGATCGGTTGGATAGGTTTTGCATAATAATTTTTCAATCCAGCCTACTGGAAAAAAATCGCAAATTTTCAAATTTATAGTAGGCCCTAAATAAGACCCTCAGATAGTTGCAATTTTTTTTACGTATAAAGGAAGTCTCAAACTTCCAAACGCTTTTTGTAAAATTCGATGCAAAGTTATAGAAACAGTATAATACATATAAAAATATATTATCTGTAGCATTATTCTTCAGTAAATATGACAATTTCACTTAAAATAACAATTATATTATCAATATTAGTGAACTGTAAAGTACTAATTAGCTGATCCATTGTTTACTTATTATTTACTGGTATTTTTTTGTTCTGTAAGTTTTTATTTATTTATTGATTATAATTTTTTTGATTATAACTTAAATTAAATTATTTAAATATGGATTTATTTTGAAAATGAATGAGTATTATAATTACCAGGTAATTGAGCTACACATTCTTGTATCTTTTTTAAATCAACTAAGACTTTATCTGCATTAGCTTCTTCGGTGATAAACTTGAAAACATTGAAAATTATTTCTCGTGCTTGAGATCCCAAAGGTTTGCCTTTCAATGCACTTGCCATTTTAATAAATATAAATAATAGTTTATAATATAGGGCCACTCCAAATAAAAATGTAAATACTTGACAACACTGTCAGAAATCTAGTGCTAATTACACAATGTAAGCTCCTAGCCGATTGCAATAGAAATGTGAAATCCCTTCCACTTTTCAATTTGTTCTACGTGTCACCCGCCTGTCAGGATATACTAGGCGTCAATTGATGCATAGCTGTCGCCAAGGGCTAGGAATTAAGGAGCTATTTGCAATTTCAGTCTTGCTGGTAATGCTTCATACAAATTTGAGTTTTTCTTTAATTTCCTTAGCAGTTTGTTCTAAAGTTCTATACAATATGCATTAACCATTCTTAGATGATTTCTATAAGTCTCTGGATCTTGCAAAACCATTTCTTGGAACAGACTTTGTGATGCAAAATTGGTATTTTGTCTTAAAATCCTCGGTCAGGTCCACCACCTTCATTTATTTCTCTTTTTGTTTGATTTAGCTATTTCTTCCCGAATTGCATACCTACATTAACAATTATGTATGTGACATTACTTTGTACTATAATTAATTCAATTTGCATCGCCTGTCTTGTAAACCTTTTTGCTTTTCACAGATAAATTTATGGTTGAAACAAACACATGATATGATGACAGTAAAATTCTCCTGTTAGTTATTCCATAGTAAATTATGAGGGAAAAACCAGAAAAACAAAAAAAATTGTGTCGCAAATTCCTCGGCAGAATGTAGTAGGATCTGGTTACCAATATTGAAAGAGGAAGTTATTAATAAGAAAATACCAGTATTAGTAAGTCAGTAACATATAGAGGATACATCATTTATGTTTTTTAAATAACGTAACATATAAAATCAGAATTTTGATGTTTGTTGAAGGTAAACTAAATTCATGAACAAATACTTACAATGTCAGGATAGTATTATGAAGTTTTTTTCCTGGTTTTTCTTTCCATGTGTTTGTCTTTTTAAAGACGAATTACATGCTATGATTTTTTTCTGACGGATATTCTCAAGTTAAAGTTGATTTCATGTAATCGAATGAACTATCTTATAAGTAAAGTCGCCCCAGGAGTGCAACTCAACAATATTGGCAATATCATTTTAAAGTCGTCTACTTTAAAATGCATAATGTATGTCTGAATTGTCAATATAAATGAGTCAGATAAAATTAAATTATTAGAAGAATTTTCACTATGTAACGAAAAACAAAATTTGTTTAATTTACTGTTTGTATTTTGAGAACGATTTCCGAAGTAGAAATTGAAACGTCAATAAACGTATTTTTATCTTTAATTGTGGCTTATTCCCAGTTAAATAGTAATTAATTTACAATGCCACAAGAAAATAGCTTCAAAACAATATTAATTAGCATATATTTACTATTTTAAGTAACCATTTGAATAACATATTCATACATATAAAAGAACAACCTGTAAGAGTCTAAAATATAACCTATTTTTATGTGGGCCTAGACCTTCATTGCTTGTTCTTAGGTTTTATAGGCTGATCTTGTTTCCAGGAACATTGAGTTTAATTGACCGAAACATCCTAAATTAGCTACTTCAAGAAAAGCGAAAAAGTATGTATACCATCCATTCAAATGCATTCCTATTAATCCTTATTAGTCAGTAGTAGTTCAACATAATTATTTTAAAAAATAATACAAACATTTGAAAATAACTTACAAGATCCTCTTTCTTTGTAACACCTACTAACATCAGATAAATAATCAAAAGCTAATTTTGGGATAAAACTAATAGATTCAAAATCCATTACAACTTCCTATATTACTGAAAAAGTGAAAAGCTGAAAATCTAGTATAACCTCACTTTTTTGTTTAGATTTTTAGATGCACTTACATGTCAATGTCATGTTATAATGTAAATGTCTAATGTTACCCATGCAGGTAAAATAAATATTTTTGTTTAAAATAAATTTTTTTGTTTTATTAAGATGTAATGTTCATATTACATATTTCTATCACAGATTTACATATTCTTATAGCTGACATTTAATTTATCTCACCTAAATTTACTTAACATTAAATTAATAGAGCAACATTTAATAAAGTTTTAAATGTCCAGATATTTTCTCTAAAATACTTTTAGGTGCTGGGCCTATGGCAATTACAGTTCTAGTCCCAGGGGCAACTTGGGTTTGTCCAGCATCTCTTACAATACTTGTCAAGACATTAAGTTCTTTTGCTTTTTTACATAATGAAAGTAACTCTTCTTCACTGTCTACACGAACCGCAATTTTTGTGCCACCTAAAAATACAATTAAAATTGATGAAAGTTTTATATATAAATAATTTCGGATTATGATCCAGTGAATTAAAATTTAACAAAGCTTATCAAAGCTCTATAATTGTAGGAATTTACCGTATTTTAACCAGAGTGGTAAAATTTTAGGCCGCTCTTTTTGAGTTTTTGCATATGCCGCTACAGCTGCATGACCACATTGGGCTGCTACTTTTCCTTTTTGCATTTTCAAGTCATTTCTAACACCCAATATCAGCCGATATTCATCTTTTGCATCTTCAAACTGAAATTACACATATTTCAGTCATTGATATAAAAAAAATACGAATTTAATTTCATTTAAACATTGCACAATACTTCATAATTTGTAAATTATAAATTTCCTAACCTCATATCGTTCCTCCATTCCATTTTTCCAAGCTTCTTCCTTAGGTTTGTTCTTACATTTTAGAATAAAATAGGCATACGTTGCTCCGATTCCCACGAAGGTACCAGTGGTGAAAATTGTCAGTGTATTGCTTGCTATAATTCCCATTTTTATTTATTTTTATCACACACCAACCTAACTTTTTAAAACTGATGGCGATGGCTAATATTCCATATTCCATTCACATTGCAGATATTTCATCTTATTCGCACAATGAACGCGACATGGAGCATATTTAGCCACTGACAAAATATGCTTCTCCCAGTTTGTGTTTTCATCATCGAGCAATTAATTGCCTTGATTGTCTTTTTGCTCGATGGTTTTCATTAACGCTGCTTAAAATATTGAATTTTCGTGTACGTTGATACGGACATTTCTACCTCCACAGAAATTTTCGTTGAGCGACTAAGCTTTATAATTATTTGTGCTCTTGGAATCACAAACCACTAATAAGGGAGGTGATTTGTGCTTGGAGTTTGGAGTGTGCTAGAGTTTGAGTCAAGTGTCTCGTCTCTTAATTCTCATCTCAGATTTAAAGCAAATTTATAGCAAAGTCATATATCATTTATCTACATGTTTAAAACGTTCAAAAAATCTCTGATGGAACATAGAGACTAAACTGTGATATAGAGCTGTGGTGAAGTTTATGTCAGAAGTTTTTATTATCATTTAAAAGAAGCAGAATTAAACGTCATATTTAAAACCAAAATATATGTGATATGTGATATACTTTTCAAATATTTTGCTTGCGCATTTATATAATTATTTAAAGTTAGTCAAGTTATATTTGTGTGAAAAATGATAAAATGTACTTAATTATTTTGAAAAATACTTTAAAATGTCCACGTTTTTACCACAGTCTACGTTTCAATTCCACTCTAGAAATACACAATCAAAGTAAGAGAATATTGCATTATTTTTATAGAGAATATAATTACTTCACTACATTAGTATTAATTATTATTGTGTGTGTGTTTTATTGGCACTGGTTTTGACAACCAACTGGCCAGTCAATTATTAATTATTATTAGATGTGCTGATACAGCTTAATGCTAAAATTTTAGCAGTATACTGTGGTTCTGATATAAAAATTATTTACTTTGTATTTAAAGCTTATATCAACAAATGCAACTGAATTCCAGATCACCAAGAATACCTAATGTTTAAGCTAGACAAACAATGTTTCATATACTCTGAAGAATTGCAATTTATCAAGCTCTAGAATGAGCTATTAACAAAAAAATTTCTGTTAAAAAATTATGTTAGATTCAAGGTCTGCATTATTAGCTTAGAAAACTCACCTAAACATTTATATACAAAAGGCCTTGTCACTAAAATTTTACAAAGCCAACTAAAGCTACGGAAACAACATCATCACTAATTAATAGTCTAGGTATCTGGTTGCCTGATCTAGTACAATACATATACTTGTTTTCTGTGCATTTATTTTTAATCCCATTCTCAGTGTAGATGCCCATAATGATTGAAATGCTTCAATCAAAGATTCTGTGGACCTAGCAATAATGTCTATGTCATCTGCATATCTGACCACTTGTATATATTTATTAAAGATGGTGCTATTCATATTAATATGGCACACTCGAATTACTTTTTCTAGTGTAAGAAGAGACACGACAGTCCATCTTCCTGTCTCAGTCCATTTTTACAATGGAATGGTCTTGAAAAGTTATTTTGGATTCTGACTACACTCTCTATGCCTGTGAGTGTAAGTTCCGTTAGTTGATCAAGATGAAGCTGCATTTGAAATTCCACCATAGCCTGTAGAAGTTTTTGTCTGTTGACTGAGTTGTATGTGGCTTTGAGATCCACGAATATGTGGTGGGTATCGACTCCTAACTCAAGCGTTTTCTCAAGAATCTGCCTGACTGTGAAGATTTGATCCATTGTTGATTTATTGGGTTGGAAACTGCACTGGTAGTTCCCAACTATTTGTTTAGCATAGGGGATCAATCTTCTGTATAATATGTTGTACAATACTTTATATGCCATGTTAAGTAGAGTGATGACTATAATTATCACACACCATCATATCTCCCTTTTTGTGAAGAGGGTGCATTACACTTAATTTCCAGTCTGCAGGCGTTTCCTTCCGTTGCCAGATTTTAGTTACTAATTTATGCATGTGTTTAAAGAGGGTGTCACCACCATTTCTAAAGAGTTTGGCAGGAAGATTTTCCAAACCAGGGGCTTTGTTATTTTTCAGTTTTGAAATGGCTTCTCTAATTTCTTCTTCGGTGGAGGGCTGCTCTTAAGCGTTTTCATCCATTTCAGGCAAAGTAATTTCTATTTGGTCTTCTTCACAACTGTCGCTAAGCAGTTATTCAAAATGATTTGCCCACCTGTTTAGTATCTGTTCTTTGTCACTAATTATGCAACCATCTCTGTCTTTACATGCTGTTATTCTGGGATTGAATTCTTTTCTGCAGCTGTTTATCTTCTGGTAAATGAAGGTTTTTATATATATATATATATATATATATATATATATATATATAATATATATATTTAAAAAATGAAACAACAAAGAAAAAACAATAATATAAATAGCATACATACACACAAAGAGAGCCTAAACCTTTTAGGTGTTGAACTGATTTTATGTCTTATCGCTGTGAAAAAAAATTAATATTTTAATATTTAACATTAGTATTTAACATAAGCATTTAATATTATTTGTTTAATTTTTTATTTATAAATTAATTTAGGTTGGTTAGGGCCCTTTATGAAGAGTATGCCTACTGATCAATTTAATGTTTCCACTTCCTTTTTTGTAATTTTTTTGTTTTTTATTTATTAGTGCCTATGTGTATGCATAAGTGTATATATGTGCGTGTATGTACATAATATTCTTATACTCAATATTCTAGCAAATACATCAAGCAATCCAAAGCAATTTAAAAAAAAATTGCATTGTTGTTTGTTTGAATTCATTGTTATTGTCGACATTGTTTTTACACTGTTGAAAATAATCTCTTAAAATTTGAGTAGCTATTTGAGTCCTATTTAAAAAAAAATACTTTATTGTTTCTTCATTCTAATGTACCTACTTCATTGTGAATATGTCTGCCCATATAAGTTTTTATAAGTTTTGGAATTTTCTATTGTGTTTTATATCCTTTTTTCTTTTTCAATAATTTTATGAATTCAATTACAGTTCTAGATCGAATCCCACCATATTTCAGTTTGTGTAAAGAGTTTTTAGATGAAAATGAACTAGCCATTAGCTTAGTAAAAAGTATGACTGTATATAATGATTTTATCAGCGGACAAGAAGAAAAATCAGTGTTGGATGAAATTGAACCATATCTAAAAAGGATGAGATATGAATTTGACCATTGGGATGATGTAAGTAACTTTAACTGTAGAATTTATTCTGTTTACTCATTGTAACAATTAACAAATCCATTATTATTCGAAAATATCATATTTATTTTAAAATTACAGGCCATTCATGGGTATAGAGAAACAGAGAGGTTACATTGGAATAAAGCAAATAATGAAATAATAGATAGAGTGAGAAATATTGCTTTTCCACCAGCTACAGCTCAACTTAAGTATGTACATATTTTAGATTTAGAGAAAAAGGGATATATCAAGCCACACATAGATGCAGTAAGGGTAAGTTATATAAAAATACAGAGAGATTGAGAGAGAGAGAGAGAGAGAAGAGAGAGAGAGAGAGAGAGAGAGAGAGAGAGAGAGAGAGAGAGAGAGAGAGAGAGAGAGAGAGAGAGAGAGAGAAGAGAGAGAGAGAGAGAGAGAGAGAGAGAGAGAGAGAGAGAGAGAGAGAGAGCGAGAGCGAGAGCGAGAGCGAGAGCGAGAGCGAGAGCGAGAGCGAGAGCGAGAGCGAGAGCGAGAGCGGAGAGCGAGGAGAGCGAGAGCGAGAGCGAGAGCGAGAGCGAGAGCGAGAGCGAGAGCGAGAGCGAGAGCGAGAGCGAGAGCGAGAGCGAGAGCGAGAGCGAGAGCGAGAGCGAGAGAGAGAGAGAGAGAGAGAGAGAGAGAGACCGGCGAAGTTCCATTTAAGTTTTGCAACCTGTCTTGATACATCGTTCAACCTTTGTTTTTTCTCTGATCCATGAGTTTTTTTCCTGTCTTTAAGACCGATACCCAGCATCTGTCTTTCCATTGCTCTTTGTGTTTTGGATATCCTGTCGATGTTCTCCTTTGTGAAAGTCTATGTTTGTGAGCCATATGTGATAACTGGTAAAATGCAGTGGATGAATACGTTCGTTCGCAAATATTGAGGGAACTTTTTATTTTTTAGAATATATGATAGTTTACCACATGAGGCCCATGCTAGTCTAGTTCTTCTTTTTATTTCTTCTGTTTAATTGTCCCGGTTCATCTTTATAATCTGTCCTAGGTATATGTATTCTGCCACCTGCTCTAATTTATTCTGTTTGACTACTATTTCTAATTGGTCTTCTTGATTTGTCATAGTCTTGGTTTTACTATAGTTCATCTCTAGCCCTACCTCTGTCGCTTTTCTATCTAGTTCCTCAACCATCTTCTGTAACACTTCTTATCTGTTATTAGGACTATATCGTCTGCATATCTCAAGTGGTTCAAGAGCTCTCCATTTATTCTTATTCCGTATGTATCCCATTCTAATTTTTTAAATATGTCTTCCATAGCCTGATTGAACAATTTTATCGATATTCTGTCTCCCTGCCTGATTCCTCTTTCGAATTTTATTGGTTCTGTAGCGTGTTCGTTCGTCAATTATATTGTGGTACTCGCATTTTGTATATGTTTGTTATTAGGTCCGTGTACCTGTAATCAATTCTGCCGTTCTGTAGTGAGTTTTTGATGGCCCAATGTTCTATGCTGTCAAACGCCTTTCGGAAGTCTATGAATGCCATGTATAATGGGATTTGATACTCGTTCGACTTTTAAATCAGTATTTTTACTGTTAGCAGATGGTCGCTAGTACTAAAACCCTTTCTGAATCCCCCTTGTTCTCTTGCTTGGTATTCGTCAAGCTTAGTTGTTAGTCTATTTGTCCTGATCTTCGTTAGTAGTTTAAATACAACACTTAGTAATGTTATAGGTCTGTAGTTTTCTAAGTTCTTTCGGTCACCTTTTTTGAACATTAATAGTGTCTCCGCATCGTTCCAGCTATCTATCGGGTATTTCTTTTGTGGTAAATATTTGGATTTGGAGTGTTTGGATGACTATCTCTTGTAAAATAATTGAAGCTTTGTTGGATCAGTTGATATTTATTGAGACTGTCTTTCCCTGACATCAAGCCAATTGTGATCTGGTATAGAGAAAAGTGATTGTCCTATCAAAAATTCCGCGGCTGTAACATGACTAGGATCGTTAGGATCATCTGGTAGGGGAAAAATTGGTCGGGAATTTAAACAAGTCTCTATTTGAGTTAATAGGGTTGAGAACCCTTCGTAGGTCAAAATCCTTTCTCTGAAGCTATGGCCCATAAGAAGTTGTAAATATTGGTTTTTTTATGTGTTTGAAGAATAAATAAGGACTTTTGGTAATAACATATTTCTATAAATGTTCATATTTTAAGGTTGTGTTATGGTTTTATTCAAACTTTAAATATTTTTTACTATATTTCAAGGTATTTTGTTATTTTATCCAGTTTATTTCAAAATTAATCAATAAATAGGTAAAGAAATAATAAATAAGACTTACTCACAATCAATTTAATTTAACTATCCGACGACCGGTTTCGCTTTCTACAATATGCAAAGCATCTTCAGGTCTCGGTACAAAGTTAAACAAATGATGCCGGTACTCTATTAATAGAGTATGCCGGTACTCTCAATTTAATTTAACTATCCGACGACCGGTTTCGCTTTCTACAATATGCAAAGCATCTTCAGGTCTCGGTACAAAGTTAAACAAATGATGCCGGTACTCTATTAATAGAGTATTTAATTGTGACATTTTATACTTGTTTCTTAAAACATACAACAAGACATACTTCCCACAAGAGCTTGGCGCCAACTGGCCAATATATTTTTAAATGTTGTGATTACAGATTACAGTTTTCGTTTGTCTATTAGCATATTCTTCATAGGCGTAGATAAAGGTTCTTATACATTAGTGAAATACTTTTGTTCAACAATCACAGTTGAACAAAGTTCAAAAGTTGAACAATCACAAACAATTGGGACAGTGTCGAAAATAGGAGCATTTACCTTATATGCTAACCTCAAGGAGAAATTGTAACATAGATAATATAAAGATTGAACAATTTATCTTCCAAAAGCACAGCTAAAACGACGGGAACGCAGAGATAACTGAAAAAGTTAAAGCGGTCAATAGAGCATATTGGAAATACCAAAAACTACTAAAGGATAGACATGTCAGGAAAAACACACACTGTCATAACCTGAGCTGCAGAGACAATGTGCCTGACTAATAGTGACGAAGAGAAGCTAAGCATATTAGCAAGAAAGATCCTTGAAAGAATTTTTGAACTGAAAAATTTAACGCGGAGAGCCTAGACGATTATTTATCAACACAAAGAGATAAATAATCATATACATGGAGTAGACATATAAAGGCTGAAAGGTTGAAATGGTGGGCATGTACTAATTAACCTTTCAATCACTTAACAAATGATTACAACTGAATTATTGAACTGAACTATTGCTACCCAATTTGAAGAAAATCAAGGCTGTCCTCATATTCTCGAAATTTTAGCCAATCGAATTCATTTAGATATGGATAAATGTCCAAATATAGCCGAACCCACCATTCTAATATATTAATATAATATACAAAATATAAGGTTAACTGGAGGTCAATGAAGGTAGAAAATAATTGATCCTTAAATCACACAATGACGGTATTAGATTTTGATACGATACAGAGCAGCTACAAGCCGCATATACGTATTTCGACCTCTTTAGGTCTCCTCAGTGCGGTATAGCAACTACTCCGTATCGAACCAAAATATTTTTCCGCCGTAGACCATAGTTATTAAAAATAACTATGTACAAACGTAACTACGCCATCTAAGAACAAAAAGAGAAATCATGCGATTTCTACCTGGCGAAATCGAATTCAAATAGAAGCCACCATGCTTCCTAAAACTTGCGAAGCAAACAGCTTGATGAGTAAATCGGCAAGGGAATCTAAGATTGCACTCCAAATGCCGTTCATCATGGCCAATATTCGTAGTGAATTCGATTTCGAATTTTGGAGTGCAATCTTAGATTCCCTTGCCGATTTACTCATCAAGCTGTTTGCTTCGCAAGTTTTAGGAAGCACGGTGGCTTATATTTGAATTCGATTTCGCCAGGTAGAAATCGTATGATTTCTCTTTTTGTTCTTAGATGGCGTAGTTACGTCTGTATATAGGTATTTTTAATAACTATGGTCTACGACGGGAAAATATTTTGGTTCGATACGGAGTAGTTTGCTATACCGTACTGAGGAGACCTAAAGAGGTCGAAATACGTATATGCGGCTTGTAGCTGCTCTGTATCGAATCAAAATCTAATACCGTCATTGTGTTTTATTTCTTTACTTCGTTTGGAGTACCAGAAATCGAATTCACTACGAATATTGGCCATGATGAACGGCATTTGGAGTGCAATCTTAGATTACCTTGCCGATTTATTCATCAAGCTGTTTGTTTCGCAAGTTTTAGGAAGCACGGTGGCTTATATTTGAATTCGATTTCCCCAGGTAGAAATCGTATGATTTCTCTTTTTGATCCTTAAATGATTGGCTGTACAGAAAATCGAGTCATGCCGATTCAGTACACAAGTTTACCTATTATTTACAAGGTCATAGCTCTTGTCAAAATCCATTACCTTTACATAACTTATCATCTTCAAGCCTACAAGAATTCTGTCATTAATTTTATCATTAATCGGGTTAAAATATTTCTGTTTTTGTATCCAACAATCTCAAATCTGAACTTTCCTATCTTCAAGAGTCTTTTATTTCGAACAGTTACTCTTTACACAAAAGTTGATTAACTGAATTCTCTAAATCGAGTCTAGTAGTAACAATCATTTACATTTGACCAATGTTTAGTGGGCGCTCTACTCGACTAAAAATATGGTGGAGAAGGATTACTCGACCCGAAGATAGAATAGAAAACCCGAGTTTTATTTGCAAGCTTTGCCAGTTTTAAGATGAGCGAAAGTATCATTATTTGAAGTTTAACCTAAGCAGAAGTCCTACGGCGCTCAGTACTTAAAAATTTCTGTCCCTGAGATACATTTAAGAGGCAGTAGATGTTAAATATGTATTCTATGATGGCGCGGATGTCGATTTTATAAGCGTTTATGAGTGTTCGTTTTCACATTTATCAATCTTTCCCACAAGAGGAAAACCCGACACGGTCCAAAACCCGAAAGACAAATAATTATTAATAATAGTTTCGCTTTATGCCGAAAGTGCGGCTTTCAGCTTTTCAGGGAGGGTAGTCTGCTAATTCTTTGACCTACGGTAAAAAGAAGGTTACAGGGCCAGCGCTACGCTTGAACCAGCTATTATTACCCCTAGTTTTACTTAACACATTTCGTGCCAGGAATATGTTAAAGTCCGTGCCTCTACGGACCAATGTTATTTTACTGTAGTTTTTTGTATATAAAGCCTTGCCGTTTGATTATTTCGTCAAAATTATTGTTTATTTACAAAAAAAGTTTTAAAAATTCTAAAATTTAGTTGGGTCCATCGGACCAACGCGATCCGTTGAAGCACTTCGATGCCTCTAAGCGCCGTTGATCCCACTGCAGTGAGAAACACATGATACAACATAACCTAAAATTTTGTATGTTATAATAAATTAAAAGTGTTGATTTTATGCTTTTATCTTCAAAATTCAAATATAATGGAAGTACCAAATATAATTTGAAGTTACTATTTTGTACTTATATGTGATAATATTTCAGAATGCCTCGTAAACGTAAACTGACAAATCAACAGTTTACATATACAGTTTTTATATGCACACAATTTTGGAAAAATTTCATATGAAGGTGACTGGGAACCGTTCGTGAACTCAGATAGTAATGAATCATACCAGTATGAGTCCGAATCAGAATCAGAAACGTCAACCAATTCAGATAATGTAAAAAATATGTCTTCTTCTTTAGGTACCATTTCCTCTAAGGAGGTTGGTAATCATCACAGCTATTTTCACTTTTGAGATTGCAGCTCTGAACAAGTCGACGGAACTGCAATTATACCACTTTCTCAGATTGTTGAGCCAGGAGATGCGTCTTCTTCCAATACTTCGTTTTCCCTGTATTTTTCCCTGCATTATGGTTTGTAGCAACACATATTTATCCCCTCTCATAACGTGGCCGAGATACTGTAACTTTCTTATCTTAATCGTATTCATGATTTTCATTTCCTTTGTCATCTTTCTGAGAACCTCAACATTTGTTATTCGGTCTACCCAACTTATTTTTAATATTCTTCGGTAGGTCCACATATCGAATGCTTCAAGTCGATCGCTCACCTCTTTCTTTAAGGTCCAGGCCTCCACCCCATACAGCAGCACCGAAAACACATAAGAACGTAATATTCTTATTTTGAGTTGTACACTAAGGTCTCTACTGCATAATACTTTTCTCATCTTATTAAATGTTGCTCTAGCTTGTCCAATTCTCATTTTTTATTTCTTCTGTATACTCGTTATTTTCAATAATAATTGTACCAAGATATCTGTATTTTTTTACTTTTTCTATTGGAACTCCTCTTATGTTTAAACTGTCTTGTTGTTGTGTTTTTTAAATTGTCCTAAATTTTGTTTTATTAGCATTAAGCGTTAATCCGCTTTCCTCACTAGCATTTACTACATTATGTAAAAGTGTCAGCAGATCTTGTATATTCTCTGCAATTAGTATAGTATCATCGGCATATCTGATATTGTTGATGGGTCTGCCGTTGACTTTTATTCCAATTGTTACATTTTTTAATTATTTCTTTCGAATATAGATTGAACGATAAGGGGGAGAGTATGCAACCTTGCCTTACGCCTCTTTTTATCTCTACTTCCTCCGAAAGTTCTCTGTCGACTCTGACTTTTGCTGTTTGGTTAAAGTAGAGATGAGTTATTATTCTTAAGTCTTTTTTGTCAATGCGTTTCTCTTTAAGTAACTGTATAAGACGGTTGTGTCGGACCTTATCGAACGCCTTATTATAATCAATAAAACAAACATAGAGTGGTTGGTTTACATCCATACATCTTTGCATGAGGACGTTAAATCCAAATAATGCCTCTCGTGTACCCATGGCACTCCTAAATCCAAATTAGGTTTCAGTGATGTCTTGTTCCACTTTTCTGAAAATTCTTAAATGGATAATTTTTAAGAATATTTTTAGTGTGTGACTCATTATACTAATTATACGGTGATCATTACATTCCCTTGCATTAGGTTTTTTTTGGTAATTTAATAAATGTTGATTTGAGCCAATCTCTCGGAATAATACCCGTATTATATATATAGTATTATATAAGTCTACTAATACATTGATCTGATCTTCTGATATTAATTTAATTATTTCAGTTGGAATGGTGTCAGGTCCCGCAGTTTTATTAGATTTTGCCAGATTTATTGCATGTATTATTTCATCCTTAGTTATATTTGTACCTATATCATGTTCCTCGCAATCGTTCATCCTATCTTGTTGTGTCCTGTCATCCTCAAACAATTCTTGGACGTATTCTCTCCATCTGTTTAGTTTGCCTTTTACTTCAGATATTATTTTACCATTCGTATCAACCAGGGTGTTATTATTGTTGGACCGTCTTATACCTGCTAATTCTTTAATTTTGTTGTGCACTTCAAAACTATCTTGATTTCTCTGGAGTTCTTCTATCTCTAAACATTTGTCGTTGTACCACTTTTCTTTTTATTTGCCCGTATAGCTGCCCGTATTTTTATCCTGATCTCCTTGTGTGTGGCTTTGTATTCGTTTACATTTTTGTTTTTGTATGATCTTCTTTTGTCCATTAGTTGCCGGATCTCATCTGTCATCCATGGAGTCTTAGCTTCATCGATTTTGTGACTACTCATCGTATTTTTAATTGGCATCATTAATGTGTTCTTAAATTTTTCCCATTTTTCGTTGGAATCTTCATTATCATTGATTATTGTTTTGCTTAACTCCTCGTTAATTTTCAACGTTAGTTCTCCTTTTGTATTTGGGTGTTTTAGCAGAGTGCTTATTTGTTGTGTCTTTTGTTGTTTTTTTATTTTCTTTAAGTGGATTTTGAATTTTACGATTACTGGATTGTGGTTTGATGACACATCTGTTCCTGGATATGTCTTTGCCGATTTGATGGAGTTACGGTATCTCTTATTGATAAGGATATAATCTACCTGGTTTCTGATAATTTTTTCTTTGCTATCCTTAGGTGATTTCCATGTATATAATCTACGTGGTGGTAACTGAAAAAATGTATTTATCGCTATCATTTTAAACTCCTGACAGAATTCCGTCAGTCTTTCCCCTCTTTCGTTCCTTATTTCTAGCCCGAATTCACCAATAATGTCTTGGCATTTACCTTTTCCTAATTTGGCATTAAAATCCCCCATTGTTATTATTATATCTCTATTATTGGTGCTTTCTAGTGCTTTTTTAATGTCATTGTAGAACTCTTCTATTTCATTTTCATCTTTATCTGCAGTGGGGGCGTACACCTGTATGATATTAAGAGCTCTATGCGTTGTTTGGGCTGTGATAATTAACACTCTATCCGAACAAAACAAGTTACAGCTTGGCAGAAACTGCGATCAACCACTATAGCGACGCCATTATAGTGGTGAATATCTTCATTTGCTGAATAGTATATTTTGGCACTATCGACTTCGATTTCGCCAGATCTACGCCATCTGGTCTCACTTAGTCCCATTATATTAACTTTAAGTCGCCTCATCTCATGTAATACATTGTGGATCTTCCCTGCTTCATATATATAGACTTCACATTCCAGGTACATATCTGCAGTTCGTTTATATTTTTGTGCCTGACGCGGGGTTTTCGCATGTTGGCGACCTAGGAGGCCCCGCGGTCTAACTGAGAATTGCCTCCCCTGTCGGATCTTGGTATCCGATGTCCATGATCAGTAGTTGTGAAATTGTCATTTATAGTAGCCATGATAATTGACAAGAGATATCTATTTACAGATCTTTAATGTAGTGGTTTCTCGTTGCCTTCTATACTTCATCTAATTTAGATAACGACTTACGTCATGATCTACGTCAGAGATCGAAGTTGACATAGTTGCCAAAGTATAAAAAAATCCTGACTCCATTTTAAATCAAATAGATCACATAATTATTGCAAAAGTATTACCATCGCTTTACAATGACTATTTAAATTCTTACGTGACATTTTTAAAATAAAACACACTAATTTTGTTCTAAAAAGAACAAATTTTATTAAATAGGTAAAAATATAAAACAAGAGATATTCATTTTAATATTCAAAATAATAAAGTACAAAAGTGTCAACACCGCAACTGTCAAGTAAGTGTTACAGTTACAGTGTGTTCCGAACAAGTGTTCTTGATAAAAACGCTTTATAATGCATTTATACAAATTATATGAAACATATTATTGTGTATTTCTTTAAGTTAACATTAATAGAAATTTTTAAATATTATTTCTACGCGTATATAATAAAATATGTCTAGTGTCTGTAATGCCAGTGTACTCGGTAAAGTGATTCTAAAAAAGAACACACCTACCGCAAAATATTTCGTATTGGTATCATGTGACGTCACAGGCTATGACGCCAATGACGTGCATCGTTATATAAATTAGATGAAGTGTACATCCTTCTGCCGTTGACCATTTCTTTGGTTCATCCGCCTTTGGAGTCGATTTCTCAATTCCAGGACAAAAGAGGGCCCTATCACTTATCAACTCATCCGCCCGTAGCCGTTGATCAGTAAGTGAGAGATTGCTTATACCGGCAAACACTCGTTCCCTATCTGCATTGGCCATCTATAGATAGATGTTGCCCATCTTCTACCACGTGGAGGTTGCAGATTTGGATTTTTCTTTCATTGGGATTAAAACCTTTCGGCATTTCCTAATCCCTCCAGAGCTTTAGAAGATAGAAGACAGAAAATATGTAGACATTTATAAATAAAACAAAACGAGTGAAATCAGGTATTCAGGATGTTATAGCTGTGTTACCTTCAACAGGTAGTTCAATATCTTATACATCAACAAATCCAGTGTTGTCGATTCAAGAAATACCAACTAATAGGCAAGAATCTCAGAATTTGACATCAATATCTGTAAGAGGATCACAATCAAATGAATATCCATTATGGGGCCCAGAATTGGAAATTATAAGCCAATAAATTCTTTCTCTGTTCCATCAGGAGTAAAACCAGAGGTAGCAGCATTGTTGGCGAATTGTACACCAGGTAAATTTTTGTATGCATTTTTAGTAGATGATAAAGTATATCCCTTATTTGCGATGAGACAAACAACTATTCGAATCAACTTCTTACAGCTGAGGATGTTACACCAAACTCCAATTTACGTGTCCCTACCACAAAGTATGAAATTAGAAATTTTCTAGGATTAGTGGCTTGAATGGGATTAGTAAAACAGCCATCACTGCCTGAATACTGGAGTACAGAGATGAGCTATTGAGTAATAATTTTGCTTCAAACGTAATGTTGAGAAACTGATTTGAATTGTTATTATGATGATTCATTTCGCTGATAATGCAGCGGCAGATAAAAGCGACAAATTATATAAAATAACACTGTCCCCGAAGAATTTATTTGTATAGACGAAACTCTCCTACCATTTAGAGGGAGACTAGAGTTTGGTCTGGGTCAGGATACACATATAATATCAAAATATGTGCAGGCAAAGAAGACACTATGGTCACTCCTGAAAAAATTGTACTGTACTTAACTGAAGGTTTAGTAAATGAGGGACGAGCACTAATAATTGATAACTGGTACACTAGTTTGCTTCTGACCAAAAAAAATGTTAGACGCCAATACACATGTAATTGGAATTATTCCGAAAAACCGAAAAAATCTGCCTAAAGAAATTAGCCAAATTAAAACGTGGCGAAATGTGTTCAATAGAAAGTGACTGCGGCATTTTAATTATCAATTGGAAAGATAAGAGAAACATTCTTATGCTTTCTATGGAAACGAAATGATAGAAGTGCCATGTAATCAGCAGATAAAACTGAAACCCAATGTTGTAGTGGACCACAACAAAGGTAAAGCAGCAGTAGATTTATCAGATCAATTTGGAGCATATTCAAATCCACTCAGGAAAAGTGTAAAGTGGTTCCGAAAAGTGGGATTTGAACTTATTTTAACCACATCCTTAGTAAATGCGTACATTTTATATAAACTGGTAACAGAAAACACTATCTTTATAAACATTTCAAAAAAGATGTGGTCAAGCACTTAATGAAAGCCCAGGAAACTTTAGACTGTGACTTAAACCTCACCTTGTGAAAACCACGTCATTGAAGTGAAGAAAAAAGGGAATAAACATAGCAGAAGGAAAGTGTGCAATAATTGCTACCAAAAAAGTTCTGAAACACACGGGCGAAAATATGTATATAGAAAAAAATCAATACATATTGTAAAAATTTTGAAAACCAGCCAGATTTTTGCACTTATAAATTGTTTTGGTCAGGTTCAAGCATATTTTTTATGTACGTATGTCATACATTATATGAAGAGTTTCTAAATACATTTTACTAAAAATTGATTTTGTTTTATTTTTATCACTGCCTATCAAATATCTTAGACCACAAGGTACTATTTTCAAATAATTTAATAGGCCATTCTTACAGTATATACCTTCTAGGACACGTGGATCTTTTAGTCTGTGATATTAGACATTATTATGAACCAGCAGCCTAGCAAGCATTAAAAAATGTGTTGGTTCCATTGGACCAGCGCAGCGTGGCGCGTTAAGGCAATACGAGTGTTGGTCCCATGGGACCAACGTGACAGGGAAGTTTTAAAGTACTTATATTATTCAGGCTGAGTTGACTTGGAGGTTGTAGATAATTTAAAAATATCTAGATATTTTCGCCGGCGCTGAGGATCGATCCCCAGCCTTCTCGAAAGTGAAAGTTAGACACTATACCGCCTGAGCTATCTGGCCTTAAATAATTGATATTTCTGACTATGACTGTGGAATCCTACGATTTAATTTAACATTTTAAATCACTGCTCAAGAGCAATCATCTGAAACTAAATAAGGTACCTACATACATTGACAGAAAAAAAAGAGATTCCCGTTCAGTAAATGCTTCTGCACATTTTGATAAATCAGATACATTGACTTTTTCTTTTTCTATATTTCTGTATTTTATATTATAAAAATTGTTGTAGTTTTGTGGCGATACCATAGCAGGAGTAAGTCTTTTAAGCGATAGCATTATGAGGTTGGTACATGATAAAAAGAAGAACTTATATGCTGACGTATTCCTGAAGAGGCGATCATTGTATATAATGAAGAACTGTGCCCGTTATGACTACACACATGAAATTTTAAGTAACGAAAACAGTGTTTTTAAGGGTGAGAAAGTATTAAAAGATAGAAGAATATCTGTGATATGTAGAAATGAACCAGATACGAAAAATAAATAGTTAATGTTGAATTTGTTTTATTTGATCATTAATCTGTTGTTATAATTAATATCAAAAAAATGTTCGAGGCATTTTCAATTTTACATTATGAGATATTCAAAAATTCGTTTTGCCTGAGAATCATGCTCGATAGACATGGTATTATATAAAGTGATTTTAGGACAAACATAAATATGAATTTTTAAAGAAAGTTTATAGCAGGGGAGAAAAGAAAATGTCGAGTCGTTAATAAAAGAAATCAATAAATATACCTAAAGTAAGTAAAAACAAAAAATAAGAACATTTTTATTAAAATTCGATATTATAAAATAACGATGGAAGGTATTTCATGGAAATATAAAAGAACAATAAAACAAACGTTTGTCAAAACCATACAAATGGCGCAGGTTGGAAATTTAAAAATTGAAACTATGTAGGAAAAGCATAAGAGGAAAGTATAAAAAATTTATATAAAAAAAGGGATGGTATGTTTGTTTTTCCTATAATAAATAACATATTCAATAACATTTCAGAGATCAAATTGAATAGCTCCGCCGAACAACGTTGCAAGTGTCAAAATAAAAATATTTTAGGAAACACAAAAACGGATAAATGGTGAATAATGCTTTAGCATAAATATAGGTTGTAGTTCATTTCTTCCAAAATAATGTTATGTTTCAGTACCAACTCTTGTACGTTTTCATTTAGTTAAAATATCTTTTTAAACGATTTTTCAGACAGAACAACGTTGCATTTGGCGGTGCTTGGAAATTTGTTTATTTACCATGTATATATTGTTAGGTTAACTATAAAGGTATTGGTTTAATACGAAACGTTTGTTTACACTTGATATAATGGACTGTACTATTCTAATCACAATCATTTCATTGAAACTTAACTTGAAAGCTTTCTAATTCTAATGAAATAGAAAGCATTATAAACAACTTAAAGAATAAGAAGTCTCCGGAAATTGACATAATCACCTCTCAAACAGTAATAAATATAAATGCACAAATCAA
Source organism: Diabrotica balteata (assembly GCA_918026665.1). Lineage (NCBI taxonomy): Eukaryota > Metazoa > Arthropoda > Insecta > Coleoptera > Chrysomelidae > Diabrotica > Diabrotica balteata. The sequence continues at coordinate 83,047,786 of OU898278.1, read as the reverse complement.
AAAACCATTAGTTTATAAATACATTTAATATTTGAAACAGGGGAGTCTCCGGATAAATTTAAACAAACTGTTATAACTCCTATTTTTGAAAAGGGTAATAAACGTAGTTTATCTAACTATAGGTCTATTTCACTAATAACTACTCTAGCAAAAATATTTAAGGTCACTTAAAACCCGACTAACTACTTTTTTCAACAAAAATAACATTATATCATCTTCACAATTTGGTTTTCTGGGAGGTATTTCTACAAGTGATGCAATTACAGAACTTGTTAATAATATATATGATAGAGTTGACAAAAATAAACTTACTGCCTGTGTATTTCTAGACTTAGCGAAGGCATTTGATAGGGTCAGCCATCCGCAACTGCTAGAAGGATTGGAAGCGTGCTGTATACGCGGAATTTTACATACCTAAGATAATTTAACGTTATTTATACAAATACCAACAAATTGTGAAGGTAAATAACACTTATAGTAATCAGCTCATTCTATAATGTGGTGTACCCCAAGGAACAGTTTTAGGTCCACTATTATCGTACATGTAAATGACATATATTATTATCATAAACACCGAAGGAAAAATAATCAGTTTCGCCGATGACACTGTTATTTTGTATAGTCTAGACACATGGAAATATTTAAAAAATAAAATTGAAGTTGATATGTTTAACATAGTTCAATGGTTCAATTATATGGTGTCACTTCGGTGGTATAAAATAAACCGAAAAATACCAAAGACTAACGAAACGAAGCCAACGTCAAAAAAACATCCATCTGTGTCTGCTGTTACTGGAAAATCAACCAAGCCACAAAAGTCATCCACTACATCAAATCCTTCGTCTGAAGAAAAGAAAAAAAGGAAAACCAGGTCAAACGAACAACATTAATTAAGTGTAATGTTAATCGTGCGGTAAAAATTTGTGTGTGCTAGTTAAAAAAAAATGGATATCTATGTTAGAGACTACGAAGAAGAAAAAGTGGACACAAAATGTGTAAGTAGTGATAGTTTTAATAAGGATTACTCAGTGACAATAAAAAATGACTTAAAAATAATTCATTGTAATATTAGCAGTATAGGTAAGAATTTTGATAATTTTTGTTTGTTTTTATCAACTCTAAATGTCAACTTTGATATTTTAGTTCTCACGGAGACACACATTCAAGATGATATTGATAAAACCCCATTTTTGTTAAAAAATTACGATTTATTATACAATTATGGCGATTTAAACAAAAATGATGGAGTTATTATTTACATTAAATCTTCTATAAAATATGAATATTCAGTTGTACCATTGGGGAACATCAAGTTACTTGAAGTCATTTTAAATTATAATAAAACAAAAATCTGTTTGAGCGCTATCTATAAATCACCGATAGTAAACATAAACAATTTTAATCAGGATTTGCATCAATACCTCATAAGTAAAAAACGAATGTGTTTTCATATATTAGTTGGTGATATCAATATTAATTTGTTTGAGGATCTAGATCACACTGAAGAATACCAGAATATTCTAGCTTCACAAAATTTTTTGTCTTATATAAATAAAACAACTAGACCTAGAAGTCAAACTTGTATAGACCATTTCTTTATAAAAAGACCTGCTGATTACACTAACATAACTTCATTTATATTTGAAAATAATACTACTTCAGATCATTATCCAATCGCAGTTTCCATTCCTAATCTAACCAAAACCAAAGAAAACAAAATAATAATAAAGAAGTACATCAACTACAAAAATCTAAAAAACAATTTGAAGCAGGAAAAGTGGTTGGATATTTACAATAAAACAAATAAAAATGAAGCGGTAAAACTTTTCATTGACAAAATTTTAAATTTAATAAACAAAAATACAATTATTTTAAAAGGAAATGATCTAAAAACCACTTTTAAAAAAGATTGGATGACAGGGGGACTTTTAAAGTCTGTACAGGAAAAACACAGATTGTATGATCAGCTAATCCAAGATCCCTCAGATAACTTAAAAAAACAACGATATACAGAATATAAAAATAAATTAAGACACTTAGTTAAAACTGCAAAAAGAAATTATACAAAACAACGAATTGAAAAAAATAAGACCTCTTCTTCATCACTTTGGAATGTAATTAATTCATTGTGTGGAAAAATAAAAGGAAATACAAAAATTGAATCGATTAAAACCAAAACAGGAGAAAAAATAATTGACAGAAAAGAAATTGCAAATGAATTTAATACACATTACAGTACATTGGGACAAAGGTATGCACAAAAAATACCCATTTGTAATGAACAGATTGAGGACATAGATAGGATAGAAAGCAGCATGTACTTGTATCTCGTTGACCAAAAAGAAGTGGTAAATGCAATACAATCTTTAAAACACAAAAAATCTCCTGGCTGGGATGGGATTAAGACAGAAACCATCAAACAAATTAAGGAAGAAATTATTACTCCTTTAACTTTTCTCATTAATGCATGTTTTCAGGATGGTTGTTTTCCGGAATGTCTAAAAATGGCAAAATCAAACCTCTGTTTAAAAAAGGAAATAAAGAAGACGTGATTAATTACAGACCAGTATCTTTGTTCAAGTAGTCAGTTCAGTGTCAAGTATGGTCTGAGAGGACGCGTTTTAACATTACTAAAAAGTTACTTAACAGACAGAAAACAATTTGTAGAAATTGATGGTGTAGAAAGTGATCCTGAAGTAATTAATTATGGCGTATCGCAAGGGACCGTTTTAGGCCCTCTACTCTTTACACTATATGTTAATGACATGCTTAAACTAAAAACTGATGGAAACATAATAAGCTTTGCTGATGACACCGCAATTTTTTATAAGGCCGAAAATTGGGAAGATCTTAAGACTATAGTTGAACAAGATTTCAAAGTTATAAAAACATGGTTGCAAATAAATAAACTCACAATAAATTACGAAAAAACTAAATATATACCTTTTGCAATATATAAAAATTCTCTGCCAACTTTTAACTCATTAAAAATAAATAAAAAACAATAAATATTTAAAGCAGAATACATAAAATATTAACGGTTTTAATTGACAGGCACCTTAAATGGGACTTACAAATAAAAAATCTTATAAGAAAAATAAGAGGACTGTTACCAAAATTCCGCTATTTAAAAGAGTTTTTAGATGTTGAACAGCTTAAAATGCTTTACCTGTCTTTAGTACAATCTCATCTTGTATATGGAATTTTAGGATGGGGTGGCGTAGCTGATTGCCATCTGGTGACCCTTCAAAATACTCAGAAATGGTTTCTTAAACTAATATATGGAATATATGGAAAACGAAAAACATATCCCTCAGACCAACTTTTTCATGAAACTCAGTTTCTTGATGTTCGGCAATTGTACTGCTTAGAGCTACTTAAAAATATTCATAAAGATAAAATACCTCTTAAAGTAAAAGTGTCAAATTATGAAACAAGAAGAAAATTGAATGTTGAATGTCTTCATACTTCAAAAACAATCACGCAACGGTCAATTAAATATTTTGCTCCAAGAATATACAATCAATTGCCCATAAATTTTAAAAATATCAAAAATTTTTATTTGTATAAAAAATTAGTTAATGCTTGGGTAAAAGAAAAAAGGGAGTTGTGTAACAATTTAATAAATTTAAATTATACTAGATAAAAAAAAAACGAAACAAATTAGATTAGATTAGAAACTGTAAAAATGAAATAATAATTTGTAAAAACAACATTAAACCTGTTAATATTAGACATCTTAAGTCAACAAGCATGTTAATGCTTTAAAGACTTTTTTTTACGTTTATGTTACTGTAAGTAAACTGAAATTGAAATTGTAAATTAATGTAATACTTATGGATTTGAATAAACGTATATTACTATTATTATAAAGGATTATAAACATTTGTTATTCCCTTTGTAGTAACAACGTATCACTACCCTTATTTAATCATATACTGACCGGTAAAAAAAGTTGCCACCCCATAAATTTTCAAAAATAAAAATTTAGTAGAAGTTTTGTGCACTGTTTCATATTGTATTCTCAACATCTTTTATTTTTAAAACAAAAAATGGCCATTACTGTTTGATTTATATCAAAACTAATTACAAACAATTAAAATTACGAGTGAACTTAAACGAAATTATCTAATATCGGGTATTATGCCATAAAAATAACCGTTTGCATACGATTTGGAAGGGCAAGGAAAAAATTTTGAATAAAAACTCAAGTTATATGTTCATATTCTTCGTTGAAGCATGTTTTGAAGTTCTGCAAGACTTTCTGGCTGGCGTGGTTGACTTATAACCCTACAATGAAGTTTATCTCAAATATGTTCGATGATATTTAGATCGGGGCTCCAGGCTGGCCTTTCTAAAGTCTTAATTCCAACTTTATTCACGTAGTATGTTAAGATTCTTGCAGTATGCGGCCGTGCATTATCATGAATAAAGATGAAATTGTCCCCATTAAAACAACCAAATGAAACTACTGCCAAAACATCCTTTATATACCAGTGAGAATTCATGGGTCAGTAATGAAAATAAGTTCAGTTCGAGCTTCAAGTGAGATTCCAGCTCAAACCCTGACATCGCCACCGCCAAATTTTCTTCTCTTTCAAGCTTGAGCATATCTTTCATTTCTCCATCTTCAAACCCTCTCTCGGCCATTGCCAGACTTCAAACAGAACCACGAATCATCAGTAAAGAGAATTCAGCTCCAATCCTGTATATCCCAGTGTTGATGTTGCCGAGAAAAAATTAATCGATTCCTACAGTGTCTGGGTTGTAATTCGGGAATAATAGTCTTAATTCCAACTTTCCCCAAGTAATATGTCAAGCGTCTTGCAGTATGCGGCCGTGCATTATCATTTTAATTAATCAACCAGCTAGAAAATGATGCTAATTTTATAAACACTTCTTATAAATAATCTTAATTATATATATATATATATATATATATATATATATATATATATATATTATATATATATATATATATATTAATAATAAATTTTATAAATAATCTATGAGTAGTAAAGGTATTTATAAAATTTTATAAATACCTTTACTACTCATAGATCATATTGAACCCCAATTGAATAATAATAATAAAATTGGAGTTAAACAAGAAGAATAATTCAAATGACTTCTCTAATCAGATTCCTTTCATGAATAATAATTTTCCCAAACCATCTTCCTCTGATGCATCATCTTCACTCCAAAATTTTGAATTCTCTGCTTTAATGAATTACAATAATGAAAGTGTTTTTGAATATGAAATAGAAACACAATATACTACTGCAGTATGTAGCTCAGAAAATGACTTTGATGCAATAAATGAACTGAATTATAATAATGAAAGTGTTATTGGAAATGAAATAGAAACACAAGATACTACTGTGTTATGTAGCTCAGACTATGTAGAAGACGACTTTGATGCAGTAAATGAACTAAATTATAATAACGAAAGTGTTATTATTGAAAATGAAATAGAAACTCATAATACTACTGCCACATGTAGCTCAGAAAATGGTTTTGAATAATAAATAAACCAGGCAGTAGTAGATCTGCTGAAAGATCCCAGTCCAATTTCAGTGATGCATATAACGAAGGATTCGGTCTGGTGAACTATTCAGACAATTCTGATTCTGACAATCAATCTGCAAATTTGGGGTCAGTAAAAAGAAAAAGATGCCAAGTGGATAAATCTACCTGGGTTTATGAAGAAAATAGAAATAATAGAGAAACTGATAGAGAAACATATTTTGGAAGAAAGGACGATAATAACATTTGGAATAATAAAGTTCTGAGACCTCCTAGGACATTAAAGACAAGATGTAAATGTAAGGAACGAGGCAAAGATTGTAAAATTAGATGTTCTTTGATTACAGAAGACGACAGACAAAATATCTTTAGTACTTTTTGGGAAAAAATTACTTGGGGAGAGAAAATAATTTATATAGACGCGTTAGTACAAATAGTAAAAACTCGACGTCACAGAGACAGAAAAAATGAATCTGTAACAAGAAGAAAGTGTTCTGTTAAATATGATTTAAGAAAAGGTCAGAAGTTTATGAGAAAAGAGTATGCAAAACAATGTTTTTAAACACATTGTGCATTGGGAAATGGTGTGTTTTAAACTGGAAGGAGACAAGACAAACATAAACTGTTCATAAAAGAGAATATGAAGAGGAAGTAAAAGTATCCCACCAATTGAATCTAAAAAACCAAGAAATCTAATTCTTTTGAATTGGAAAATAAATCAATGAATGAATTTCTCGATAATTTACCTACTACGGAATCACATTATTGTAAGGCATCGACAGGCAAAAAGTACAACAAACCTGATTGGTCAACTAAAAAGGTCCTTTACGATATTTATGTAAACAATTGGTGCAAGAAAAGATATTGCCACAAAAAAATAGATAATAAAGTTACGACAAAACTTTGGAATGAACTACCAGGATTATATGCAACCCGACGTAAAATAAAAAAAAGAAGAAGTTCGAGGATTTACAAGAATTAAAAAAATAAATTCCTTTCGATTATTACGAGTACTATGATAATATTCCATTTGAAAATTAATCATTATTTTTCTTTGTCAATTATTAGTTTTATGCATTAGATTTTAGAAAAAACTGTTTTGTTTCACTAGTTTCTAGTTGGTCATAATTGTGCAGGATTAAAATAAAAACTGTCTAACTCCCAAAAAAATGCTTTCTTTTTAAGTAAAACACTCCTGATTATTTTTATAACAGCCAAAATGTTAAAAAGTATGGTATAATTCTATTATGGTATGGTATGGTATTAAGTTTTCAATTGTAACATTATTATTATTTATATTTGTGAGATCTCTAATGTCACTCTGCACCCTCCAACCAGTTTTTATTTTCTCCTGTAAAATTTAGAGAACAAGTTTTCAAATCGAATGGTATGTTAGTATTAACAAAAAAGTGGTACCTATAAGTTTATAGTAAAAGTAGAAGAAAAGCGCTGTTCTTTAGATATTTTTGATGTGTGCATTTTCGTTGCAGACATATGCATGGCATGTGTGGTGACATGCCATACATGCACACATTTAAACCAGTATCTGAAGCCAACAGCCACGCCAACTACGTTCAAAAAGTGATCCAATTGCACGAAGCCAAAAAATATGCAACAATAATGCCATAAATATCATTTTCAAAGTTTTGTACGGATTTGGGTAGGATTTGCTTTGTTTTATTAGTATTAAAATTTAATTCTTTCTTAATGTACAATGAATATGATTAGTTAATATCCTGTTTTATTTGTCCCAGTCAAACTCATTTTTCAAATTTGCATTTAAGATAAGACGAACTAACCCTGAGAGTTACACCTTAAACAATTGGTTCCGACGGTAGTTGAAGTTTTGTTGTTACACATTGGCTCTCAACTTTCTGAGGGTGGTTTCACGTGGTATATGAAAAAAAATCCTTCAGTGTGTTAACTAATTCATTTTTGGATTAAGGGGCGTTTAAAAGATTTACCTGTCACAAAATTACTTATCAAGGAAAATGTATATTTTTTAGTTTTGATGCTTTATGGCTCATCTCATACCGGTTTTCTAAATCTATTAGTGCTAAATGTATAAAGTTACACACAGAAAGAAAGCCAGTCACGACTACAAACTACATGTAAATACTTGATTAAAATAAATTATATTTTATGTATTTTACTATATATTAAGGATACTTTTAGTAACCCAAGGACCTTAAGCAAAGACCAAGAGAAATAACTAAAAAGGACAAATAATACAACAAGTAGGTCTTAATATTTTTATTGTTATAAATATAGGTAGAATTATCTAAATATTTAATAGATATGAAATAGCTATTGTTTATTACACATTATTATCTAGTATGTTAAAGATTGAGAGCGTTATTGATCCAGTCCAAATATTTAGCTATATCAGTAAATACTACGTAATGCGAGGAATCACATCGGAATTGATTTTGTAACGCCACGCTTATGGACACCATTCCTCTTATCTCCCAAATGGGGTTGTTTGGATCTGAACCTCTCTTTGGGAACACCATTCCGCCGCCAGAGTCACCATTGCATACTGAGGTACCTAGAGGATAAATACATTTATCATATATTATGCACAGAAAGCAAAACAAAAATCGGCCACATCAGAAAATTCATTGAACTTAATTCAAAATGTCTAAATTTTTTAAGCCAAATGAAAAAGAGTAACACAACATATGTTCATATTTTTCGCGTTTCTGCAGATAGGAAAAATATTGCCATGGCACATCAAGAAGAAGTAACTGTTATTCGAGCTTTATCTGTTAATCATTTTGATACAACTGATGTTTATGATCTTGTCTAATTTAAAAGTAATTTTACAGTACAGCTCACCAGATGGAACACAACTTCTATTGAATACAGAAACAAATATGGAGAATGATCAAAGGACAACGAAAAGAGATGAACGAACTTATCAAAACAAAACACATTCACAGGGAAATATAGGCAGACTACTTTTAATCTCTATTTGCTAAAGGTAATGATAATGAACAACCAACACCAAAGGGAAAACAAAGAAATAAATATTAAGGAAAAAGAGGTAAAGGAAGCATTAAGTAAAATTAAAAACAGCAAATCACCAGGAGAGGACATAATACCGAACGAACTCCTAAAGTACGAAGTACCAGATCTGACCAAACAAAAAAAAAATAATAGAACAAAACCGAATTCCTTAAAAATGGAGATCCGGCATCCTAATACTTCTCTTCAAAAATGGCGACAAATCGGATGCGGAAAATTATAGAGGAATTAATGTATTAAACATTAAATTTTACAAACAAAGTGTTAATAGATAAACTAAATGAAATTATTACACTAGCAGAAGAACAACAAGATTTTAGGTCGGGAAGATCATTGTAACTGGATTTAATTAAGCATCCAGAAACCAGATATAAGTAACCTAATTCAGTTTAAAAATTTAAAATCCTTTTAATAATATTAATCATTGCTTATTGTTCAATGCGATTGTTTGTTTATGACATTGAAAATATCGGTGTCACTAGAACAGGCTTACCGAGACGCTGACTAGTGAAATTGGCAATGTAATTAAAAGCTTATTTAATATTGTGTAAAAATTATATTAGTAAAATATGAATGCATAAACAACTGCACGTAAAACCTGGAAAATAACGGGAGTAGATCATTAAGAATTAAGAGTTAACAGTCGAAGCTAGTGTTGTGATCCGTCAACTGGGTACTCTCTCTATTATTGTACTTAGAGAACCAATAAAGTAATTGTGAGTATCCAGTGAGTTCGAGTTAATTAACCCCATCCAGGGTGTAAACTACTCCTAGAGTTGGACTATATGGAACTTATATGGAACTGATGAAAGCAATCTAATAAATAAATATGATTATCCAACATTATTATACCAACGCTATGCTTATAATGCAGCAAGTGCATTATAGTACAACAAACCAGCATATCTATGTTTCGTAGACCTTAAGAATGTATTTGACCGTTAAAGGTCGTTATCCACTTATTGTACGCAAGGGAGATACCTTTAGGAATAATCAAAACGACCGCAATATATACCAAAACCACACAGTAAAAGAAGAACAACTAAATGACCCTATTGAAGCTGTCAATGGGATAAGACAGAAAGACTGCCTGAGTCCTTTATTGTTCAACCTGATTATTGCTGAAATAATAAAAAAAGTAAGAACTAAAAAAGTATACCAAATAGGAGAAAAATAACTTAAAATAATCTGCTATGCAGACGACGCAATATTACTCTCTCAAAGTGATAATCATTTACAACGTAAGCTGCACCAACTCAATAAAACCGCCAGAAAATTTAAAATGTTTATTTCCCCATGAAAGACAAAATGCATGATTATAACAGCAAAAATTTACTAAGATGTAAATAGGAGCTAGAAGGACAGATAATAAAACAAGTGATGGTATAAACTTCAGGCTAATCAATGATGATTGACCATAGGCCTGATTGTACCATTTATTATAAAAATACATGAAAACTTCAATTAAATAAGGAGACGTGTTTACCCTTTTATTGCTGCATGACAAGAGAGAGAAATTACAATATGACAGCCGTTACATCAATCATAACAATCTACCAACTCATAAGTACCTAAACTTAACAAAATAAAATTTATGTCTAAACAGTGATGAAGTTTAAATATCTAGGCATTACAGTATCTAGCTACAGAAAGCTCGAAACAAAAGTGAAAGATCAAGTAAATAGAATAAATAGATTCGCAGGTTGCCTGAATGAAACAAAATGGAGAAATAAAAATATCGGGATAGAAATGAAAGGCAGAATTTACAAACAGTCAACAGATCAATAATGACATAGGTACGCGGCAGAAACCCAGCCTGACACAGAGAAGACAAAAAAGATGTTAGATACAGCAGAGATAAAGACAGTTAGAAAAATGTATGGCAAACATCATGGGAGGGAGCTAGAAGTATAGATGCAAGATGGAGAACATCAAGGACTGGACAAGGAATAGAAGAGTAGAATGGAACGATCATATAAACCGAATGACAACAAATAGAGGAGTAAAGACGGCAAGAGACGGTTCCTTAAAAGGAAGACAATCAGTAGGAAGACCACGAAAACGATGAAATGACAACTTACTGGAGGCACATTAAAAAACAGACAGAGTCATGTTTACATAAAAAGAAGAAAAAGCTCTCCGATTGTAACATGGTCGGTAATAAACTCCTCTCGTAAGTTGGGCGTATACTGCATTGACCTATAATGTAGATATTTCTAATTTAGAATATCGTTGAAACAGGGACGAACGAATAAGTGACTAAGTAAGCAGAAAAAATAAACTATTTTTATTGAAAAAACATGGATTCATGGTTCCGACATTTAGTTGTTGCACATTACGGATTCGGCAAGGGGAGTTCCGATTGAAGAAGTGTTATAGCAACTACTATACATACTAATATGTACATACATAAGGAAATATTGTTAGAAGATCGATAGAAATGAGAAAACATTTATGTCTGAAAAATCTGCATGACTGGTTTAATGCAACTAATAACTATAGTGTGGACGATTGTCAACTTTTAGAACAAAAAAATGAGTAAAATAGTAGAGTATTTTATAGTTTAAAAACATAAAACAATCTGATACATGTCAGCATTAACATTATCGAGTAAAAGTAATTATATGCAAAATTGATAATATTATAAAACCAGATTAAGCTGAACATTAGGAAAATATTAATTTTAAGTACCAAAAGCCAAAAAAAAGGAGTAGAGCGAATTGGTAGCTACCTGCAGTCTGATCGTTCCAGTCCCCTTGTGAATACTGGTATCGAAACAATTTGATCAGAAAATTAACGTAACTTGAGTAAGCACCCCTGTTTATTGCATAATTTTCATTTACGGGAGTCTTACCATTGTTAAAGCCTGCGCAGTAAGTATGGTCAGAAGTAAATCTGGAATAGAACTCTGGAAACGAGTATATGCAGGTTTCTTGCGACACCACAGGCATGTGAGCTTTCGTTAGTTGCTCAGTGACCCTGCCGCTCTCATCAAATCCCCAACCGACGACAGTACCTAAAAATTAATAAACACAAGCTCTATTAGTCATACATAAAAAGTATTTATACTGCGATAGATATTCCCTTTGCAATGAAACGAAATATGTTTGCAATGGGATCTCTTTTTAAGGGATTTGTTCCCCAACCCCTAGATACAAACTGATAGTATGTGTGTGTTATATCAAAAACTACTAATTTTAGGGCAATAATGATACATATTGTTGTTCATAGAATTTTAAACATACTTGTATTACTAGATTTATAATTAGTTTTAGATTATATTTAATAACATTCAGTTGAAAGGTCTCATTATTTGTCAATATTATCATTTGCATCAGTGGTATGATGGCCAAATGTAAATCAACAAAGTGCCATCATCCAATTAAGTTAATGGTAAATATTTGCTTGCCGTGGAATTACAGGGACTCTACATGGAACATTTACAGCGGTTATGGATGCCATACTGTATCTCGATTAAACAATTCGAATTTAATTAAAATTTCGAATTGTTTATAATACCCTGTGTCCGATTCTTCTCGATCAGCGATGATAAAATAAAATGTTCGACTAAAGTTGTGGAGTAAAATATCATTTTATTGACAGCTACTGAAATGTCACACTATAGTTGATGTTGAGGTAAAAATTTATAATAGACTGTGTCCTAAACTAGTCCCGAAGCTATATTTATAATCTCACTAAAATGCTACGATTCATCAAATAAGTCTATTGCCCTCTGCATAGAACAAAAACTTTTGACTTTTGAAATCTGGAAAATCTAATTTGAACCGAGGAAACGGTTGCAAGCATTTCCTATACCTGTTAGGCAATTTATAGTTTGCAGAAAGTTGAACAAACTATAATTAAGCTACTAATCGATATGTTTTACAATTATACACAGTAAAACTATAAATTAAGAAATTAAGATTAATGTGAGATTACAAATTAATGGACTAATTTGTGATTTAATATATTGGCCACTTTATAAGGACCAGACGACCAATAGAAAATGTGTAAATACATAAAATATAATATTAATAGTTTAAAACAATCACACACTTCATAACATCATAATACTAATTTACTCGGTTGATCAATTATTATCTCACTCGAGCAGTGCTACCTATCACTTGAATATTTAGAATTTATGATTCAGTTATACTGTCTAATTCAAATCTAAGTTGATTAAGTGAAATTGATCTAGGTGGGACTGTGCCGAAAGTTTTACGTAAATTTGGTTGTGATATCTTATGTTTTCGAAGCGATGGATGAGGTTGGATACAGGAACCTTGATGCCTTTGTTTTTTTGGATTTCTTGGCATTCCAAAAATATCTGACTACCTTCTATATAACAATGACAATCAATATAATAATGAGTATAGTTCCTGATCCTGTGGTTAAATGAGGAATGTTGAAAAAAATTTATAATAAACCGCGTCTCTAACTAGTCCCGAAGCGATTGCGATTCTTGTAATCTCACTAAAATGCTACAATTCATCAAAATAGTATATTGCCCGTTACATAGAACAAAAAATTTGACTTTTGAAAGATGGCAAATATAATTTTAACCGAGGAAATAATTGCAAGCGTTTCCTCAATACCTGTTAGACAATCTATAGTTTGCAGGAAGTTGAACAAACTGTACACGGCTAACTACTCCGAAATAAGTTTCACTTCTTATTATGATAGGATCTTCTCATTACAACTTCAGTCCAAGAAAGATATAGTGAATTTTCTTTAAGTTTATGCTCTGATGGCAGATAAAGATGAAGACGAGTCGAACTATACTACCATGATTTGGAACAAATCTTAAAGTCCATGAAGATACATCACACTACAATAGTAATGCCCAAGAACTGAATGAGGCCAAATAATTAAATAGGAGTAACTATAATATTGATCAGAAATGGGAGGGTATAAAACAAAAAATAATTAAAACAACACATAAAAACTTAAAAGCAAAGGAAAGAAAACATAAAGACTGGATGACTGAGGAGATACTATTATTAATGAATAAAAGAAAATCATTTAAAACAAAAAATCCAATTAAACGTAATGAAACCAATCGACTAATTAACAAGAAAATAAAAGAAGCTAAAGAGAGAATGTTACATGAACAATATCAGGAACTGTAAGAAATTGAAAAAATATATATATGACTTTTTTAACACGTATAAAAGAATTAGAGAACTAACAGGAATGAAAAAACACTTCAAACTGGACAACTAAGAGATAAAAATGATGCCCTTATAACATATATAAACCAGAAAATGCAGAGATAAACACAATAGATAGCACAGATTTTTTAAGACAAAGACAGAACAATCAAAAGAATTTAAAGATAATACTGGACCTGATATAATACGAGAAGAAATTGAATATGCAATGAAGTAAGCTAAAAGTGGTAACTATCCCGGGCACGATGAAGTTCCCATCGAATTACTCAAAATTGTGGATACTGAATCTATTGATCTTCTTTTGAATCTATTTAACACCATATATAGAACAGGTGTAATACCTAAAGTATGGGTCCAATCTACATTTATACTTTCCCAAAAAATCCAATGCAAAGGAGTGCAATGAACATTGTGCCATAGCCTTAATGAGTCATGTCTTGAAACTGTTATGGAGGCATAAGTAATGGACATACAGGATTTAAGAGGAAAGGTCTGGGAACACGGAATTTCCTGTTTGCAGTGAGAGTGTTCTTTCGCAGCGATGCCTAGATATGTTTGTTCCATTGATTTTGAGAAGGCATTTGAGTGCAGCAAGTTGGCTCAAAGGTGAACTCTGACTCAGATCACTATCTTGTAGGGGCAAAATTACGGCAGAAAATAGCGACAGTAGCAAAAGGGAAAAATATTCAAATCAAAAAATGGAATGTCGAAGGATTCAAAAGCGCAACAAAGAGACAAGATTACAGAAATGCTCTCCAAATAAAACTCAACAAAACTAGAGAGGAAGATACTGCATATGAGGAATGGAGACAATTAAAAACAATTATAACGGAGTCAGCAGAGGAAACTGTCGGAAAAGCCAAAAGGCAAAGAAATACGGAATGGTATGATGATGAATGCAGAACTGCAGTAGAGGAAAAAAGGCAAGCTAGGCTTAACCAACTTCAAAGAAACACAAGAAATAGCAGTGAGATTTATAACGAAAAAAGAACACAAGCGACTAGAATATGCAGAAGAAAGAAAAGAGAGGCTATGAAAAAAACAAGTACAAGAAATCGTAAAGCATAACAACAGACGCGAAAGCAGAAAATTCTATAAATGCATAAAAGAAAGCACACAGTCATTTAGACCAAAACTAACGATATGCAAAGACAAGGACGGAGAACTACTAACAGAGAAGCAAAAAATTATAATGAGATGGAAACAATATTTCGAAGAAAATCTAAATGCAGACAACGAAAATGATCAGAACGAGACAATATATTATACGGCGGAGCTGCACATCGAAAATCTGAGTTATGAAGAAGTAGTTCAGATAATAAATAAACTAAAAAACAATAAAGCACCAGGAACGGACGGAATTTCGGCAGAATTATTAAAACATGGAGCATCCTAACTGTGGGAAAGAATCCATTACCTAATAACATTAATATGGACGAAGGAGCAAATGCCAGAGGAATGGACAGTTGGCCTCATACAGCCAATATATAAAAAAGGAGATAAGAGGGAATACCAGAATTACAGGCCAATTACATTGCTAAATGTAATATACAAAATTCTTTCTGGTATAATCTACAATAGATTATTAGAATACTCCGAAAATATAATTGGTGATTATCAAAATGGATTCAGACCAAATAGAGCCACTACAGATATCATATTCATACTAAGAACGATACAAGAAAAAGCTTATGAATACGACATAGACCTATATAATATGTATATAGACTTTAAACAAGCTTTTGATAGTGTGAAAAAAAAAACAGAATGCTGGAAGACCTTTGTAATCTAGGTATACCTAAGAAATACATCAGCCTCATAAAAATGACGTTGCAGGGTTCAAAAGCCGCAGTCAGAGTAGATGGAGAACTGACTCCCCTGTTTAACATCAACATGGGAGTAAGACAGGGAGATGCCTTATCAACCATGCTATTCAACCTAGTTCTTGAGGCAGTCATCAGAAAAACCAATATAACCGGCCATATAAACACCAAATCAGTACAAATTACTGCATATGCAGACGATGTAGCCATCATTAAGTAGGAATAAGCCACGACTAATGGAAGTGTTCAAACAAATTGACCCTAAAGCAAGAATATAAACGAAGCAAAAACGAAGTATATGACAGTCAAAAGAATAACTAACAATGAAAATAATATCACAATAGACAACTATACTATCGAACGAGTAGATGCCTTTACATATCTCGACACAGAAATCAATCAGAAGAACTCCATAAGTAGCGAAATTAATGCACGTATTTCCAGCAGGAATCGTACATACTATGCTAATAAAAGATTGATGACATCGAAATTATTAGACAAAAGAACCAAAATGACTATCTACAGAACATTGATTAGACCCGTAGTAACCTATGGATGTGAAACTTGGGTAATGACGAAAAAAGATGAAGCCCAACTCAGGACATTCGAGAGAAAAATACTGAGGAAAGTATGTGGCCCGGTACAAGAGGAAGATGGCACATGGAGAATCAGGAGAAACGACGAGGTTAATGAGTTAAATGAAGGTTATGACATTGTAAGATTTGTGAAAAGTCAAAGACTGTCATTGCTGGGACATGTGCAGAGACAAAACGATGCAAAAACAACAAAGAAAATGTTACAATGGAAGCCCATAGGAAGGTGAAAAAAAGGAAGGCCCAGAACGAGATGGTTGGATGACGTGGAAGACGACCTGAAAACAATGGAGAAGAAGGGCACAAGAGAGATCTGAATGGAAGGACATAGCCAGACAGGCAAAGACCCATCCAGGATTATGATGTCAAAAGAAGAAGAAGAATAGTTGGCTCAAAGACATTTTGTTAAATAAAACCGTAGACAGTAGAGACAATAGAAATATTAAATGAATATATGGACTAAAAATAAAGTTCATGGTATTTACAAAAGCACAAAAGAAAACATTAAAATGAAGCTAGTACTAGACAACAGAAATCTACTAAATATCTTCATACAAATAACTTGGAGCATAGAACACAGAAGATAATGATCAAACAAAAGAAATAAGATGCCTGCCGCATTGAAATTGCACGTTCAACTTTTAACAGAATGAAGAAACTTTTATGTAATAGCAATATAACGATATATATCAATATAACGGTCTGGATATGAATGCTTTGATGTTATATTTTCTCCACCCTTTTCTATGGGGTTAAGGCTTAGACACTAAAACAGTCCAATATTAAAATCCTAGAAATATTCGAAATGTGGTGCTATCGGCGTATTCATCGCAAAACAAACGAATAAGTTCTTAAGCAACTAGGAAAACAATGCGAAGTTTTAAAGTTTTAAATTCCATAAAAATCAGGAAGTTGTAATACTTGGGGCACATCATGAGAGGTGAAAAATACGAACTATTAAGGAATATTTATAATGCAAGGCAAAATATCGTGGCAACGCAATCTCCGTGAGTAGTGTGAATACAGTTCAATTGAAGTATTCAGGTCCGTAACCAACAAAATTATAATTGCCAGATATTTTCAATCTCTGATAGGAGCGGAACTTATATAAATATAATATCCCATATAAATATAGTATTTAAGTTATTATAAACAAAATTGTGAAGCCACATGGATGAAGATTACTGACCATACGGTATCCAGGTGTAGGCTCAAAATACTTTTTTAGTTGAACATTCGCCCACGAGTGAAATTAAGCAGAGAGAACATATCGTTCTCGACCTTACTGGTGCCTTATCTGAACTCAGCATAACTACCACTGGAAAAATATACCCAGTCAAGCACATGGCAAAATGTATGTTGGAAGGACATGTGTTCTAAATAGGGCTAAAATATTGCGGAAAATAGGTAGAAACAGACTTTATTACCAGACTTACGCCATTCACAATGAAGCTGTTTCATAGAGAAGCTGCAGACTCTATGGTATACAATAGAATCTGAACTAGTCTACCATATCTTGCGCGCCTGAGACGCATTCGGTCATAGGTCGCAAGCACTTTTGTCGACTACCACGTGACCTCACAAACAAATGCTACCCAACCACTAGTACTGAATAAGTTGCTACAGGGTTATATAATTCTGAAATTGGTATCATAAATAAATGGTAGATGGACAATAATCCAATTGGCTGCAGTACGATCAACGTACAATAGATGGCTTTCAGTAAGAAATCAAATAAACGATGAATTTCTTCAGCCGGTACATTGCGTCCAGAGAACACGCATAGCATACTTACAGAAGCAAGTGCGCTGTAGTAGTGGTCCCCAAAAATCGCACAAATGTAGTCCACCCTATTGTAGACTATAGCAACGTTTTTTAAATGAATTTTTGCATAAACGTAACTTGAACCACATCGTCTTCATATAACAATTTTTTTGTGAACTTAATTAAAAGCCCTAGAAAAGTTATCTTCTTACCTTGCTTTCCGATAACACTTTCCAAATTTTTGTCGTCTTCCCACAAACATGCCGGTCTTACATAGTTTGTTATTTCGGCCGGTTCTAGTAGCTTTAAAATGGCGATATCATGTTGGAACGTACGGGAATTGTAATTCTGATGAACAATAATTTTTTCTATTTGCCTGTCCTGGATACCTGGATTGGACCATACTTTTAAATAATATTTACCTGAAATAAAATAGATAAATAAATAAAATGGAGAAAAATGAAAGTAAATATTTGGATTACTTTGTGTAGTATACATATCTAATATTTTTCTGATGCTGCTTTCTTGAGTAAATGCAATTTTTGCAAATGCTGCTATTTTTGTCGGGAATAAGTTATAGTTTTACTTTAAAATTAAGTTAAAATCGAATCGTCAAATAAACTTAATTTAAAAGTAATGTTGTGGCTTATTCAAAATAAAAATAGTAAATTGTATACTTATACTATTGTATACTAAGTAGTCG
Organism: Diabrotica balteata; assembly: GCA_918026665.1. Lineage (NCBI taxonomy): Eukaryota > Metazoa > Arthropoda > Insecta > Coleoptera > Chrysomelidae > Diabrotica > Diabrotica balteata. Next base: position 83,029,176 of record OU898278.1, on the reverse strand, counting down.
GTTTCATAAAGCTCAATAAATTCTACATACCTACAATAAATAATAATTGACAAATGCTAGTTATACAGTGAACGGCTAAATTATGGAACATTATCATTATTTCGAGAACGTCGAGTTTTAAGGGGAAATCCCGAAACAGGTCGATTTTTGTTATAAAATACCCATCTTATAACGTACATGGAGTAGGGATGATGTCACCGGTGTAGGTGTAGTGACGTAATCGTTAATTTTTGTAAATAGAAATCGGTATAATGCGAGACCTCATTTAAACAAGAGTTTACTTCTCTATTTAACGATATTACATTGTTAACTAAAATATTTTTTAAGGGTACAAAAACAAGTATTTTTAATTTAAATTCAACTAAATTACAACTAATGATTTAATTAATAATGTACTTTAAAGTAACCAAATTATGCATAATAATTATTTTAAATTAAATGTTCGAAATGCTATCCATCGGTTTCTTGACAATATGCGAATCTACGAACACATTCATAAGTACATTGCGGATGACTTCTGGAGTAATTAGACTTATTTTATGCCTAATTCTATCTTTCAAGTCCTGTCAGTTTTTGGGTCTATTGACATAAGCTTTTGATTTTATGTAACCCCACAGGAAAAAGTCTAGAGGTGTTGTAGATCTGACCACCTTGCTGGCCACTCTATAAAACCTCGTCGTCCGATCCACCTCCTGGGAAAGCAATGATTTAAAAATTAACGTAATTCACATGCGTAATGCGGAGGGGCGCCATCTTGTTGAAACCAGATATTTTCACTAGGTAAATTTGGATTATTGGCATTTGGATACATGTTAGCAAGGACAGGTATAGTTGATTTCTCAAAAAAGTTAAATAACGTTCTCCTGTTAGATTTTCTGTAAAGAAAAAAGAACCAATGATCCTGTCAATATTGATCCCTGCCCATACATTTACTTTCTGAGGATACTGCGTGTGTGACTCAGTCATCCAATTTGGGTTTTCTTGAGTCCAATATCTGCAATTTTGACGATTCAAGGTACCATGTATAAAAAAATGTGGCTTCATCGGACAAAAGTATATTTGATTGATGAAATGTGGGTTGCTGATACATAAATCCTGCATATTTTCAGAAAATTGAAGCCGGCGATCGGGATCGTCGTCGTTTAATTCCTGATGTAGTTGAATTTTGTAGGGATGGTATTTTTCTTTTTTTAAAATATCAAGTTTCACATTGTCTTCAATTTTAGGACGCCCAGCGTTTGGAATATATTTAACGTACCCAGTTTCTCCCAATTTTCGGACTATTTTATTACCTGTTGATTGGCTGATGGGTCTGTCTGGATATTTTGCGTTGAATAAATTGCATACCCCGTTCTGTGTTCTTTTTTTATATCCAGATCCGCTAAGAAATAATATTTCTATACGTTGTGTTTCATTTAGGTGAGCCATAATTTAGTAGTCAAAAGTAAAAATTACAATTAACAACTGATGACAATTTACAAAATCAAAACATTTACGTCAATAAATATTACAGTAACTATGTCATTATCACTTGTTGCGAATGGATTTAGTGTCCGCAGTCATTTAAACAGAAACAAACAACAACCACACTATCACTTGTTTGAATTAACATTTGACAAAAAGTTTCAAGTGTTTATGAGATAACATTTTATTTTTGCTTTTTTAGGTATTTACTTTAGAAAGTCATGACAGGAACCGATTTCGAAATTTAATTTAAAATAATTATTATGCATAATTTGGTTACTTTACATTATTAATACATACATTATTAATTAAATCATTAGTTGTAATTTAGTTGAATTTAAATTTAAAAAAAAATTGTTTTTGTACCCTTAAAAAAATATTTTAGTTAAAAATGTAATGTCGTTAAATAGAGAATTAAATTCTCCTTCAAATGAGGTGTCGCATTATACCAAAATTTCTATTTAAAAAAATTAACGGCTATGTCACTACACTCACATCGGTGACATCATCCTTACTCCATGTACGTTATAACATGGATATTTTATAACAAAAATCGACCTGTTTCGAGATTTCTCTCAAAACTCGACGGTTCTCGAAATAATGATAATATTCCATAATTTAGCCGTTCACTGTATATTGAAAGGCTTTCCCGATGTATCGAAGTACAAAGGAGAAAAACCAACCAGATTGAGACAAAGAAATGAGTAAAACTATTATCGAAAGAAAAAAGAACCCGTTGTTATGGCGTCTCATCGATATATTTCAAAAATGTAAAGTTTACAGTTCAGCAAAAGCTTTGCTGTCGCTATGCTGAATTGAAAGAAAAATGTAAACTTTGCATTTTTGGAATAGCTCAAAAAGATAGAAATCGTTTTTGTTAAATCGTGTTTCATTCATCGTTACCAAAATAGGTGGCATCTCTTGTAGCTACCATGACTTGCGGGAAACAGGCAGAGATATTTGCCGATCGTCTGTGTATGAATTTGTATCTTTCTCAAATATCTGATGAAGCAGGGTATGAAATAACGTTTTAAGACATAACAGCAAAACTATTTAAAATCCAATTTTTGTAGAAACAATTATTTGAGTTCAGCTTCTTTATCTAATATTGTTTCAATAACTAATACCGAATCAAAACAAACAGTTTCATCATCTTCCAGAGTTAAACTAGGCACAATTAGAACTAGCAAAATTTTAAAATCATGACATTCGATGGTCAAACAGCATGGAAAACTTATCGTTAATACCGAATCAAAACAAACAGTTTCATCATCTTCCAGAGTTAAACTAGGCACAATTAGAACTAGCAAAATTTTAAAATCATGACATTCGATGGTCAAACAGCATGGAAAACTTATCGTTTTCAATTCGAAGCTACAGCTAGGGTAAATGGCTGTACAGAGAAAAAGATGACAGCTTCCATCTGATACATTTAAAGATATACCTGACAGTTACGGAAAAATGTCCATGTATATTTTGAAGATGTTAGTAATAGATAAAAAAGAAGTTCATATTAAAGCTGACAAATTCATTGTACCATATGTGTAAAAGATTACAAAATCAGAGAGGCGAAGATCTCTGAGAAAATCAGAGAGGCGAAATCACACTGTCCAGAAAAACAAACGTCCTTCTGATTATGATAAAGTTTTAAAAAACAAAAAAATATTTATTTAATAATATAGAATACAAAAAAGAATATTTTCTATGCGTATATATAAAAATAGACATTGATTTCCTCTTCTTACAACGTTTGGAACGGACGGGTACCTGTCCGTTCCAAACGTTATCGATTATTCTGGCTAAGATGACTTTGTTGGTTGCTATACGAAATTGCTGTGTTGAGGTCTTTCTATACCATGCTCTCAGGTTATCAAGCCAGGGCCCCTTTTTCCTTCAATTTTACCTTGCACAATGCATTGGAGTAGCTCGTATCTGCCTTGATTTCTCATTATATCGTCCCTACCATTTCCAACTATCGAATGTGAAAAATAGGGTTTTTTAGATTCAATACATTGTCCTTGCATAAGACGTGATACACCTTGTAGCAAAATATCGAAATTGTAGCTTTGCAAAGTTTATGGCATTTATGATGGTAGTCCAGATGACGAAAAGGTTTTAAACCGCAAAGCCCATCACAAACAACTCGAAAGAAAATATGCAGCCAGAAAAAAGGGATGAAGATAAACAGATGACTTTGGAGAATAGGAAAATATTAGCAAAAAGAAAAATCATAAGATTTCTTACCTGGCGAAACTGAATTGTCGTTTCGAAACTGGCGAAAGGAAATTAGTCGATAAGGGAATCTAAAATATGCATTCCACAAGCCGTTCATCATGGTCAAAATTTGTAGTGAATTCAATCTAATGAAGCACGTCATTATAAAAATATTAGCATTTCATTTAAATCTGAAATCTGTTCTGCCAACGCGTAAAGGAGCTGCAGGACCTTTTTTACGTAAAAAAAACTTGCTATTTATAATTTTACCATTTATAATTTAGGAGACGGGAACGTCCAGTGTTTCATATAGGATGAAACCGATGGAAAACGTGGTAGTACTGAAATTGCTACATGTATATTTAAATACATCATGTCTTACCCTGATATTGAACATGTCAAAATGATGTCCGACAAATTGCGGTAGATAACAGAAAAACTTTGCTTTTTCTGCCATGTGTCAATATGTTGTTAATTGTCACCCAAATTTAAAAACAATTGACCATGTGTTTTTTGTGAAAAGTAACCGGGTTACTCAAAAATGGAATTCGATTCTGTCCATTCAAAAATTGAATTCAAGTCAAACAATTTTCCTGTATACACCCTTGTAGAATGGGCACAAATCATAAGACTTGCTTGTACTAAGCCATACCCGTTTGAAGTGACATACCTATTTCATGACGACTTTTTAGATTTTAACCAAAAAAGTGTGACATATTCACTAGAAAATAAAATAAAACCAAAGAACAAGCAAAAGCAATATGAAAAAGAAAATGAAGTAAAAGATGAAGAGGAAACAAGTAATGGAAACACTAATTTTAAATATAGTGATGGTATATGGTACCAGTACCGGAAAAATGAAAATAACAAACTTTTCATGAAGACTAGCATTGACGGAAACTCTTTATTTCTTGAAACCAAACAAAAAAGAGACAACTAAAACAGTATAAATCCCGTTAGAGCATGTAAAGAAAGGCATCCAATCATGGATACGAAGAAAAAAACCTCTTATCACTATGTGAACAAAACTTAATACCTAGGCCATACCAACAATATTACCAATCTTTATCAACATCTAGTACTGCTAGAATTGTCTTCCACAACTTCACGCAACTGAAGACAATGATAACGTTTAATTCAAAATTAAAAACTTTGACTGAGGTCTTGAGGTATCTACAGAACGTGAAGTTTCATCATCAATGTATTGTGATTATTTTTACCTTTTATGTTTTTTTACGATTCTAATTACATTAATTTTCTAGTAATACATACTTTCATAAAAATACTTTTTAAATAATTTCTTTAAACATATTTTTCCTCTTTTATCCTACAACTTAAATTTTTGATTAAATGATTTGTAATAAACTTTGTAAGAACATTAAGATTATTTTAATTTTCCTTTTTTTTAATTAAGAATATTAATGTGTTAAAATTAGACCAATGTGAACTGTCGAAAATGCCACATTCGCAATTTTGAAACATTGGACCAAAACAAATCATTGATTAACAGAAAAAGCAAATTAACGAATGTGATTTTTTAGAAAGTAAAAAACGGAAAGTAATTTAATTTTTTATCAATCAAACAAGGATTAAACATTATATATAAAAAGCATAAAAAATTTTCCATTTGTCAAGGAGCTGACTTAGGAAACTTTAAAAAAGGGTTATCTTCCTCTCCTGAAAAGTACCACTTTTCACATTCGATAGTTGGAAATGGTAGGAACGATATGTCCCAAGTACCGCAGCTGACGGCCCTTCACGATGTTGACCAAATCCGCGGTTGTGTAACCATAGCTCAAAAGCCTGAAGTTTTGATTGAGTTTTGGCCTTCAATGTCCACGTTTCTACTCCGTACAGAAGCACTGAGTACACGTAATATTTAAGGAGCCTTATTTTTGTTTCTAGGGTGAGGTCATGGCTCTTAAACACAGAGTTTCTAGTAAAGGATTCATTTTTAATCTCTTGGGTATTGTCCCACGACTCATTTAATGTAGTTTCCAAGTAGTTGTACCGTGAGACACGTTCAATTCTCATTTGGTTCACATACAGATCTGCTCCAGTTATGTTTTTCTTGCTGATGATCATTAGCCTGGTTTTGCTGGTTTTTATATCCAGTCCATATGTTCTACTTGTTTCCATTATTTTGTTCATTAAGTTTTGCAGCCCTTCTATGTATTGGAAAACCCTATTGTATCATCTGCATACCGCAGGTTATTGAACTTGACTCCATTTATTGAGATGCCTTGAGTACAGATTGAATATCAGTGGTGAAATTATGCACCCCTGTCTCACTTCCCTAAGATTTTGACCTGATCTGTATATTCTCCATCTATTCGGAGCAACGCTGATCTTGTACCAATGGTGTTCACAAATCTAAACTGATTGGGCGCAATTTGTTCCTTGCATTTGCGGTAAATTCTTTTATGGATGACTTTTAAAAACAGCTTCAACAGATGGCTCATTAGGCCATCATATGGTCCTATAGTCTTCACAAACTTTTGCTCCTGATTTTTTGGGCAATAGTACGAACTCCGATTTTTCCACTCTACTGGTATTTTTCCTGCCTTGTATATTTCATTAAATATTTCAGTTTTTATTATTATTTTTATTTCTTCTGCATCTAATAGCTTTAGCAGTTCTGCAGGAATTTCATCAAGTCCTTTTCATCCTTAATTTGTCTGACCGCTGCCGTTATTTCTTCTGATAGGATTTCCGGACCTGAATTTTCTTCAACGGTGGGCTCTTGTATAATTCTAAGGTCATGAAAAAGTTTCTCCAAGTATTCTTCACATACTTTCTTTTTATCTTCTTTGGTTATGGCAATTTTGCATTCATCATCTGGTATTTTTCCGCTGTTGCGTTTTAGGAACTTTCCAGCTATTTCCTTTACTTTTCAATGAATATTGAAAGTTTCGTGGTTATAACGCCATAGAAACTGCTCGAGAAAATCGGGTTCCCACAGGATATCCGTTAACTTTTAAAAAGGACTTAAAAGAAACTAGATAATTTTGAAACAGCCATTGAACAAAGTGATGGACAATGTCAATGCAGTAGTAACAATGATTTCATCCTCCTGCGGCACTCAAGAAGTAGGTAAAGTAAGAAGATTTTTTAAAATCTCAAACGAAACATGTTTCTAGACCGAAATTGATCTTCTTCTTAGAGTGCCGTCTCCCTACGGAGGTTGGCAATCATAATGGCTATTTTTATTTTAGAACTTGCTGCTCTAAACAAATCAATCGATCTGCATTGGTACCAATCACGTAGATTCTTTAACCATGAGTTCTGTCTTCGACCAACAGATCTTCTTCCTTGAATCTTTCCCTGTATTATCAGTCTCAAAATTTCATATTTTGGTCCCCTCATCACGTGGCCTAGGTATTGATACAGGACAGGACCCAAATTGATAGCCAGATATAACACATTTATAGTAGGAACTGATCAAATGGATCGGAATGTTGCTACCGGATCAGTATTCGTGGAAAAAAATTACATGGATGCTCGATGTTGCATTATAAAACAGTTTAATATTGTATAATAAAACTGGCAGAGAAAATGTATCTTAGTTAAATTTTACAAGAGAGATTGTACTTACGTATTTAACGAAGTATAGTGTACTTAGCAAAGGAAGTGGAAGGCCCTCAGCTTCCTTGACAGCATCTGTCGATAGCCGAGTATCGGATGACATTCGTTTTGACACCATAAATCATTTGATACAATACATTCCAGGTGATCAAAAGCGAATATGTGGGTTTAAAACATGTAAATCTATTGTTAGAACAATGTGTTCAAAGTATGATATTGAACTATCACCCAGTATTAAATTTTTTATTGATAAATATCTATTTTTGTTATATTGCCTACTTTACTGTATTACTGTAAAATATTTTATTTTTTATACTAATTTTTAACAAAAACGCCTAGCATTGCTTTAAGGCAACAGTTATTATTCCAGAAATAAAATATGCGAGAAAAAATATTTTTTTAAGTTTTTTATTACTTACAAGCAGCACATTCATAATATTGCAAAAAATAATATAAAATCAATAATTTATTAATCTCGGCGCTGATGGGTTAAGATAGGGTAAATAATTCTGTTTTTGATATACCACGGTGCAATTGTAATAGTTCGTAGGATTTTTGATCTCAAACGTTGAGTGATTTCGATGTTGGAGTGACTGGCTGTTCCCCATACTCATATATCAGATGGGTTTAAGTATTATATAGAACAGCTATTTGTTATCCAAGGATAACCTTGATGAACGACATAATAACCAATATTTCTGAATTGGAGACCTACTTGCTTTCTCTTGGTCCAATATGTTTCTTTCAGGTGAGACTTCGGTCCAAATGAATAGAGTTCCCTTCGTTGACTTTAATTTTCCATTCTAAAAACCAGAAGGAGATGCGAGGCATAAATAGGGTCAGCAAGTGAGGCTAGGATTGCAGTATCGAAGGAAAACATTCCTAGCATTATTTCATTTTTAGGTGATATCTCTTGTAGTGGTTCGTGAAGAATTGTAGGTATATCTGCGGTAAACAAGATATACAAGATAGGTCTAAGTAGGCTACCCTGTGGTACGCCAGCTTTAATAGAATAAAGTTTTCAAGTTGTTAATATTGAATAAAGTACCTACCTGATCTTCTTCTTATAGTGCCGTGCACCTATAGTGCGTTGGCGAATTATCTTAAGGCCAGACGTCTGTCTTTTGCGGCATGTAAAAGATCGCCAGTGTTATTGATGCCTGTTCAGTTCTTTATGTTCCGTAGCCACGACATTCGTTTGCGACCTACTCCTCTCTCGCCTTTAATCTTTCCCTGGATGGTTAGTTGAGGGATTGCGTATTTTTTCCTCTCAGAATATGGCCGAGGTATCCAATTTTCCTTGATCAAATTGAGTAGTTCTCTCTCAGTATTTGCCTTTCTTAAGACTTCCTCGTTTCTCAATTCAACATAATTACTTCAACATTTTTTCACTGATCAAGTCAAATCCACGCCAGACATACTCATTTTATAGGGGTTTTTAAGAAATAAGGATAAGTTTACTTCCACACGTGAATCCATTAGATTGGGAGTAAACACTTCAAAGAAATGCTCTGCAAAATAGCCTGCTTTCTCTCGTGCACTACGTGCCTATTCTCTGTTCAATTTTCTGATTGAAGGTGACAGTTTCTGCAGTTATTTCAGTTTTCTTCAGTAGCTTTCTATAGCAAGTAATCGTTAGGTTTAATAGTATCTAAATTTTCCAGCTAGTAACTCAAAAACTAGTACTAAAGTAACTAGTTTTTGAGTTTTTGAAATAGTTTTTCAATTCCGTTGTTACACTATTGTTCTGTTATGAAGTGAGCTTTAATAAGTACCTAGATTTAAACTGTGAATAGTATAGGTGAGTGATCAGATGGCAATTCGTAGCATGGTAAAGCTTTTATATTAGCCCTAGGGATATTCTTAACCACAGCAAAATCAGAGTTTTATTTCTATTCGAGACGAGGGCTAGTATGTTAGTTCATCGGTTGATGCAAAATTTATATTATTTGACTCTATGATACTAAGTTCGAAAAAATTTGAAAGTTACAATATTTCAGTCATGTAATGAGACATCCAGAGAGGTATAACCTTCTACACCTCATAATACAGGGTAAGATCGCCGGAAGGAGAGGCCCAGGCCGAAGAAGAACATCCTGGCTCCGAAATCTCCGAGAATGTTATCAAGAGACCACCGCTATTTTATTTAGAGCAGCCGTAAACAAAGGTATTATTGCCAATATGATCGCCAACGTTCGACATACTGAAAGAAGAAGATGATATTGAGGATAATCTATGTGTTTCGAATTATAGTCTTCTGCTGCAATGAAGCGGCTCCCAAATTAATTGTAATAATTTTTAAATCGTTCCTTGGTGATAGAGTGTCGTGGGGACAATACAGCGCAAATATTATAAGTGGCCTATTCCAGTCTTCAATCACAATATTGATCGCTTGAATATGATTTGTTTGGTAATTGCCAATATTATGATGTTTTATTGTATTTATAACCACAATTGCAGAATCTCCATGTGCTGATCCATCTGGGTAATTAGTAGTTTGGAATACATAGTATAGTTTGGAATCTAAGGAATCGAACTTTGTAATCAAACTTTTTTGTGTAAAGTGAATTATATGTATAAATAAATAAGTATAAGTAAATTTATTTTATGAAGGTGTAGAAAGTATTTGATTTTATGTGTGTGTTTTAACAAGCCATTGGTGTTTCATTCAGCTAGATTTAGAAATGCCGTCATCGTAAGGTTTTTCGGCAATGAGAGCAAATAAGAAATTTAGCATTGTGCTTATTTGCTCTAGCAATTGTTTAATCATAATTTTAAGTTCAAGCATCTCAGCGGATTGTTGTAGACTGGGGGCTGTATTTGATGGTACCTTATTACCAGCGGTGCTACTTAAGCATAGGTCATATCCGTACTAAATGTTGGTGTGATTGGGCAGACTGACTTGTTGTGAGACAAGTGCACTCACATCTCAGATGTGAGAACACAACGAGAGCATGCTGTGGATTAGACCATATTTTACTCCAAACCAATTTTAGATGCCGAGTTGACAAAGAAAGAAACGAAAAACAACAAAGAACAAACAAACTGGACCTGAAAAAACTGGAGATTCAGGAATGTAAAGAGAAGTTCGAAGAAGTCGCAAATGAGTTAAGGACGCTAAAATTGCACTCCATAGAATGTAAATGGAATAATATCAAAACAGCAGTACTGACAGCGGCAGCGTCCACCCTGGGAAACAAGAAAAAAGCGAAAAGTAAAACAGTACCACAGGAAACATATGCAGAGTTAAAAATGCAAACAAAAATGCTCGCTCTGGAAATTAACACAGAAAAAACAAAAACAATGATACAAACGAGAACAAATATAGTCCCACAAAACAATATACATGGATGACATTGAAACGATTTGAAAATTTGAATACTTGGGAGTAGAAATATATGCCGACGGATCAGAAGATGGAGAAATACGGAAAAGAATAACGCAGGCAAACAGAGCTTATTTTGCTCTCTCCCATATATTTCGGTCTAAAAATGTCCACCGAAATACAAAGCTGAGAATCTATAAAATCTTAATTCGACCAATAGCATGCTATGGTAGTGAAGCATGGGTCCTGAAATAGACATCCAAAAGCAAACACAATACATTTGAGAGGAAAGTACTGAGGAGAATACTAGGACCTGTGAGGGAAAACGGAATTTTCAGAAGTCAATACAACAACGAGCTTTATCAACTTTATAAGGAAGCACCACTGTCAGATTTCATTAGAATACAAAGATTGCAATGGGCTGGACATGTGATAAGAATGGGAGAGGATAGGCTACCAAAAAGAGCACTAAATGCTAGAATTCAGGGAAAGAGACTGGTTGGAAAGCCAAGAAAGCGCTGGGAAGATACAGTAAACAGCAACGTTCAAGCCCTTTTATGAGTCCGTGTATGGAGAAGATCAGCCACAGACAAGCAAGGGTGGAGGCAAAAGATAAAGGAGAGAAGAAGAAGACTTGTTGTTAATGTTGGTTTGCTTCTTAGTTGTGGAAATGTTTTTTTGCAGCTCTTTCTGACTACGCACCGAAGATAGTCTGTTGTGTCTTCACACAGCGCGCATTTTACCTGGTTGTTTCTTTCTTTGCGAGGGCACTGATTATAACTGTGGTTACTCACACATTTAACACATCTTGGAGCAAAGAAGTAAACATTTTTGGTGTGGCCTTAGTATTGTCATTTTATACACTGAGGTAAAATAAGCTTATTATATGACGGTTCAAAAATTATTCTAATCTCAGCAATGAATTGATTTCCTGTTCGTCTTTTGCCAGTTTAACATAAAACAGTGGTAGTGGCTTTTAGTATCTGGTTGATGATTATTATTGATGTTTTTACTTCGTACCCTAGTAAATCAATTATGGTTTAATCCCATATAACATTAAACATCCCATTAAACATTAAATCTTCATAAAACTAGTTTTTCTGTATTTCCAAAAAGGGCATTCATTTGAAAATCTGCAGTCAGTTTTAATCTCAAAAATTTTAAACTGCCTCCTACTTTAACTTTCATAATTGCATAGTGTATACTGTCTTAACTATATCATAATTTGATATTCTGTTCATGTTGATGTTAAAAAAACTCACCTAAATAAACCATAAGACTACTTGGAGATAAAGCATTTTGTGTTTTTAATCTGGTTACACAATGGGCTACAGTGATCAAATGAAATCTAGTAATAAGAGTTGCGCCACATATGTATGTTAGATCTATTCCTCTTGCGTGATAGAGGGCTGCGTGCCAAGGAAAGTCTCCTTCTCTTGTTGGTTCTCCATATGTTATTAAAGGTTGAGCAGGTTTCTGTAATAAATAAATAAAAAAAATTACCAAATAAAATTAGAAGTTTTTGGATCACTGCAAAATTATTTTCATATAACAAGAATAAATGACCAGAAATCTTTAATATAATGGTAGTGGTATTATACAATCACGGTTACCCCTTGAATTTTTAATAAAATGGTCGAAAAAGACTCTATTTCTTATTATAACCCTTATCGACGAATGGCAAGCTTTGATAGAAGGTTTTAAGGTATACTTTAGACAAGTATGCGTACGAAAACTTTTTATTTAAAACTATACAAAATTACAAATTAATAAAAAAAAGAAAATAAAACAAATTGGTACCTATTCAACTATCTTCAGAAACAAAATAAAAATAACAAATTACCTCCCATTCCTATAAAAAAGGCACTTTGAGCTGACCTAAGGTAAGAGGAGAAGATACCCGGCATCGAATACTTCTACCAAGCATTTTCCAAACGTGCTCGATGACATTTAAATCGGGACCGTGCGCTGTAGGCATACCATATGGGCAATATAAACTTTATTTAAGTATTCTCTGATAATGTGGGACATGAAGGCGTGTATTGCCATGCATCGCTGTGAAGTTTTCTCCAATAAATGGTGCCTATGGGACAACATAATTTTGCAGTACCTCGTTTACGTACCTATCATCGTTCAGAGATCCCTTAGGGACAACGTACAATTCTGTATGCGCCTCCAAAGATATACCAGTCCACAATATATCTAAACCCCCTTAAAAACTTACTCTAGGACTAAAAGTGCATTAGGCATATCATTTACTAAATCTTCTCCAGATTCTTTAGCGACCATTCGGAGAATGTAGACAAAATCTGAACTCATCGGTAAACGTCACATTTTTCCAGTCATCTACATTCCAATCGCGATGCTACTTAGCTAACTCTAATGTGGCTACACGATGTTCCCTGGAAAGTTCGGGTCCTGTAGCGTGTCTTCAAAGATTCAGATTAGCTCCCTTTAACCATCTTACAGTGGTTCGTTGACCAACATTTTCGCTTCTGATATGTTCAAAACTATTTATAACCTCTAGAGCAATTCAATTTTAAGTGACGATTTCTTAGTAGTTAAGATACTATAAAATGGTCGTCCCGGTGACTAGTTTTCTTTGGGGATATGTTCCAGGATGTAAACTCATGTTTCTATAAAGTGAGCCAATACACATTGCACTGTACTGCGTGAAACATCTATGAAATATTTGTTAGCTACGTAAATTTGACTTCTTCCGTCCTGATAATATTGATAAACACTTTTGACATCAATAAACAGACATTTCATAGTAAAAACAATTGAAAGTACGCAGATTCCTCGTAACACTAAATTAAGGATAATATTATAACTTCAATATTGTTGAGATTTTCTAACAATATCTGAAAAATTTCAATTTAAAAAACATTTCTCGTTAACAACTATTTTAGGGATTTCTGCTTAACAGTGTTCATCGTTTGACAAATTTGTAAAAGAACCAAAAAAATATTAAAAGATCAGGGCAATGTCGTTAGAAATTATAGGGTTGCCCGGTTTCATACCGGTGACTGTAGTTATCTGCTTTTATAGGTTTTTGGATAAATAATTTCGGTTATTTGTTTGGTCTAAATCAATTTTATTGATAGAAATACATTACTTACAATAACGATTCCGCATTGTTCTTCTAGATACTGTGGCCTATTAGGTCTTGGTTTTCCCCACAAAGCAAAGTCTCCCATAAAGAAATCATCGTCTTCTGAACTAGAAGGCCTTCCATTATTGTTCCCGTAACTGCAAGACAAATCTAAATTAAACATCATATATAGATAACAGAATTTAAAAATATACTCGCCCGAGGAATCTTTATACATTATTCACGAATTATTCTTTATATTTACTCTCTTTTTTACTAATACAACCTAAGATCATGGAATTAATCCTCTTTGCCGACCATAATCGAATTCATCAAACTAAGGCAGCCATGTAATGAATGACGATGATTGATACTGGGAATTTAGGGTTTTGAAAATGCCGAAATAACACTGCTCTTATTTATAACTAGTTTTCATGTATTTTTTGGGACCTTAAAGATATAATAATTTTTTTTAATAATTATCAGTAGTAATATCCCTAGGACATTGATAACAGATAAGATAATTTCATGACAATCGAAAGCTTGTTCCTGGGTAACAGTACGAAGCCGAAGGCTTAACATTTACCATGGAAAAGGAATATAATAACACGCTACCTTTCCTGGATGTTTTAATCTCTAAGAACGATACTGGATATGAGACTCAGGTGTATAGAAAACCAACACACACCAACAGATATTTAAATTTCAAATCAAATCACAATATTAATGTAAAAAAGGGAATAATTAAATCCTTATACGATAGAGCCAAAATTACTTGTTCTAATGAAAATTCGTTCTTGGAGGAGAAACATTTGTTAACATCTGTTTTATTAAAAAATGATTATCCTTTATCGTTTATAAATAAGGAATTTTCAACAATCGATCGAATAGAACAGAACAACTTAGAACGAGATCCTACAGCATACACAAGGAATAATATGAGGAAAATAACAATACCGTACATAAAAGGAATATCAGAAAAACTTAAAAGGATAGGAAATAAATTCAACATTTCAACAACATTCAAAACGACAAACACGTTGAGATCTATTTTGTCCAAAACCAAACCTAACAATGAACAAGAAAGGACAAAGAATTGCATTTAAATACCTTGTGAATGCGATCAGTTTTATTTAGGTGAATCATCAAGGCCATTAAATGTTAGAATAAGTGAACATCAATCTTATATTAAAAATAAAGAATTTGATAGATCTCAAATCTGTAAACACGCATGGGATAATGAACATAGGGTTCAATGGAATAATTCAAATGTAGTCCTAAAAGAAACGGATGGTAAAAAAAGAAAAATCAAAGAAGCGGCTCTAATTATGATAAATGAGGCCAATTGTGTCGCAAATTCCTCGGCAGAATGTAGTAGGATCTGGTTACCAATATTGAAAGAGGAAGTTATTAATAAGAAAATACCAGTATTAGTAAGTCAGTAACATATAGAGGATACATCATTTATGTTTTTTAAATAACGTAACCTATAAAATCAGAATTTTGATGTTTGTTGAAGGTAAACTAAATTCACGAACAAATACTTACAATGTCGGGATAGTATTATGAGGTTTTTTTCCTGGTTTTCCCTCATAATTTACTATGGAATCACTAACAGGAGAATTTTACTGTCAATATGTCATGTGTTTGTCTTTTTAAAGACGAATTACATGCTATGATTTTTTTCTGACGGATATTCTCAAGTTAAAGTTGATTTCATGTAATCGAATGAACTATCTTATAAGTAAAGTCGTCCCAGGAGCGCAACTCAACAATATTGGCAATATCATTTTAAAGTCGTCTACTTTAAAATGCATAATGTATGTCTGAATTGTTAATATAAATGAGTCAGATAAAATTAAATTATTAGAAGAATTTTTCACTATGTAACAAAAAACAAAATTTGTTTAATTTACTGTTTGTATTTTGAGAACGATTTCCGAAGTGGAAATTGAAACGTCAATAAACGTATTTTTATCTTTAATTGTGGCTTATTCCCAGTTTAATAGTAATTAAATATAATTTTTAAAACGTAGTGATGTAATTTTTTTTTACATCTATGTACGGCAACATAAATTTTAATAAGTTATGAAACAGGCGACGAAAGATTCAGAAACTGTGCTTGGCCACGAGATAATTGAAAGAATAAGACGATACGTGTACAATCTTTCTTTTTTAGACTTAGAAAATGTCGGCGATTGTTTTGCGACTGATATTGGAGCAGTCTAACCCAGACATCCAGTAATTCAAAAATTTGCAGATTTGGACAGGAAGATGTGGACCGAAAATAATACGTCTCTACAAAGAACGACGAATTCATGCGAGAGTTTCCATTCAAAATTCAATTCTTTGTTTTATACTTGCCATCCGAATATTTTCGAATTTTTTCAAAGTCTGAGAAATGTTCAAATACGAGTAGATACCTATATTAATGTAAGAAGTAGTATACCTAAAAAAGTATACCGAAAACCAATATGTCTTAAAAGAAATTTCATTGAACATCAAATACGTTCTTTATAGAAAAAATGTATAACTGCTTTTGAGTTTGTTAAAAATATGTCAAGAAGGAATCAACTTGTATAGTCTGTAAGTTGCAGCTTCTTTAATAAATAAATGGTTTACGACTACATTTCTAATTTCTGATGTATATTATACCTCTTTTCTTCAAAATCCAAGTTTCAGAAGATTAAACTTCTAAGAATTTCGTAATAGGTGAGAGCCAGTTCGTGTATGGGTTTGGGAGCCAATTCGTGTAGGATTAAAGTGGTTTTATAAAAAAAACTAATGGGAAAATCCCAGTAGTTGGCTATATACCATCGTTTGAAAAAACATACAGAAGTTAAAATACTTCTCAATTGTATTTAGGTATAAAAACATATAGTTAAAACTTTTAAAAAGTGTCGTCAAAATTTATACAGTAGAATAACGTTTTCGTTCTAATCAGATCATCCTCAGTGCCTTATGTAGTTGAAGCTAACAATAAAATTGTGGCTGTGACATCTATATATGGGTTTACATCAGGGCTGAGCCTGATTGGTATGTGTCATTTTAACTGACAAGAACCACTTGTTAAAAACCGAGCAGGGAGACATGTAGCTCCTTAAGTATTAAATTTTATCCAATGTTATCGACCTAGAGTCACAACATAATTTAAATTTGGAATGATGTAAACCCATATATGGATGTCACAGCCACAACTTTATTGTTAGCTTCAACTACATAAGGCACTGAGGGTGATCTGATCTAGATCGAAAACGTTATGCTACTGTATAAATTTTGACATTTTTAAAAGTTTTAACTAAATTTTTTATACAATTATTAAGTGTTTTAACTTCTGTATGGTTTTATAAAGTTTGGGAGCCAGCTAAGGTACGCCGCTTTGTTTTATATTGTATTGTGGACGAACAAGTGGTTTAATTTTATAGTTTTATATACATGGACATCTTCACAACATACCAAAGAAAAAATAGTGAGAAATCAAATGTACTACATTATGATAGCAAGGAGGTATCGTAATGCTGTTAAATATACTAAGACGTACCCAGGAGCTGATGTAGGCTCAGATCATAACCCGGTAGTTACTCTGATAGAGGCGAGACCAAAATAGATTAGAAGACCACACAGAAAAGCACTAGATTTAAATAAACAGTAACAAAAATATACGACAAGAAACAGGAGAAGAAACAAATGAAAACCTCCGTTCAGTGCAGCAACAAATTAACGATACAAATAACGTTAACCAAAAACTAAAGTACATAAATACAACTATACAAACAGCAGTAAAGAAACATCTTACAAAAACAACAACAAAGAATTAGGGGTGGATGACACAAAATATACTAGACTTGATGGAACAAAGAAGAAAGATAAAGAATTACCCAGACAAATACAAAGAAATGAATAAACACATACAAAAGAGAATAAAAGAAACCAAAGAGGCGTGGATTAAAGAACAGTGCAAAGAAATGGAAACCTATGAGAAAAAGTACGATGCGTTCAATATGCACAAAAAAGTAAAAGAGATAACAGGAAGCATAAAGAAATGACAAATAGGTAAAATTAAAAACAAAGATGGAAATCTTATTGTAGATCTAGAGAATAAAATAAAAAGATGGACAGAATACCTGAATGAATTATTTGAAGATGATAGAATCAACTTAACTCAAATAATCAATGCAACTGGGCCAGACATATTGAAAGAAGAAGTAGAATACGCAATAAGAAACGCTAAAAATAAAAAATCAAATAGAGCTGATGAAATTTCTACAGAACTGTTGAAGCTTTTTAATGATAAATCCGTAAGCATAATATTACATATTGTTGTCGGACGCGACTAGTTTACGTTCGAGACGCATCGCCCCGCCCCTTATTTTTCCCGTTGGCCCCTCCCTGACTTGGAAATCCCTAATCGCTACTTCAGAAAGTATAAAAATAGGCGATTTTCAGGTCAATAAGTCAGTAGTTTTAAGTTCGACTCCAGCAGTCGAACAGTGCAGACGTGCCACAGCGAGAAGAGCGACACCGCGGAGGAGCTGCAACGACCAAGTCCGAGCTGAACTTGTTAGTTCAAGCCGTGAATGTAAGCACGGCAGCGGTGACTTGGCGTTAACAGCGCCTAGGCCTGAACAACAGAGGCAAAACCTTACGTCGTAACTAGGTTAGCCGGGGAGATTTGTTTTTTAAATCAAATCTTCACGGAGGCCAAAATTGTGGCGTAGGGAAGTGAAAAAGCATACGGGCTTTGCCCGTCGGGATACTCTCTGTGCCTCCGTTGGGATGGCACTGTGAGATATAGTTTTCTAGAATTCTATATCTGGCAGACACGGCCCCAGGGTCAGAGAGTTGAGAAACGCAAGAGGATCCCCGCTCTAGTTCTGCCTAGAGCGTGAACAACCGCGTTAGGTCACTGGGTGGCACCCAGAATCCGTGCTGGCAACGGGCCAGACGGACAACAAAAAAGCCTTCTTTCAAATTTTTTGATTAGGCCCCGCCCCCCCAATGGACCGTTCACGGTCTCCGCCGATCCGAAAGGCAAACCCCTCTACACCCGATGGTTGCCGTGAGAGGAAACTCCACGGTAACATCTACACCGCGCTATTCCTAGATGCCACCGACGGAGAGACGACCAATTATGAGATTTTCAAGGAGCTCCCAGTAGATGACTGGGAAGACCACGCAACAGGGGACTTCAAACGCCCCAAGAACAAGAAGAAGAGGACAAAAGTCCATGCGGAGGGAAGCCGCATAGAAGAAACCACCGACGACGACGCCCCGAAAGCAGCAATCAAGAGGTCCAGAAAGAAAAGCAGCGAGGACGAAAAGTCCGAGTTGCAAACAATGAGGAAACTTCTCCAAGAGAAGGACAAAGAGATAGAGACACTCAAGAAGAAAATTGATGAGTTACAAGAACATATCTTGAACTCTCAAAAGAAAATCATGGACCATATGGATAAGAAGTTCGAAAGTCTCGAAACAAACAAACCAACAAACAAAACAAAAGAGGCAACCCTGGAAAAACAGGAGCAGAAGAAGAAAGAGGAAACCCTGGAAAACCAGGCCACAACCAAGAGGAAAGCTACGGGTGCAATACCAAAAACCCAGGTAGCAAAGAACAAAAAACCAAATGAGGAAAAGCCCAAAGAGGCACCGAAGACAAAGAAGAGAGAAGATTTCCCTGCACTTCCCTCCAACAAACCCGCAGAAGAGGCACAGGTTGACGATGCACAGGTGGACCGACGTTCTCCGACTCCTACTCAGATGGACATCGAGGAAGTACCCAAGAAAACTTGGGTACCAAAGCCGCCTGTAATAAAATTACAGAGCGTCAACTATACCGGGGCCATCCTAAACATCGCTCAAAAAGAGCAAGTTATTACGAATAACAAATTATCAAGAAGCGGCTGAGAAACGCTCATCCAGGCCAAAAGCCCCGAAGACTACAGGAAAATGGTGAAAATCATTGAGAAATTCAATGAGGACACCAAAATCCAATGGATTGCATTCCCACTGTAGGAAGATATAAAACCTAGGATAGTTTTAAGAGGGCTACCCTCTTCAACAAGCCCAAAGGGCACCCACGATGAAATACTGGAGGAACACAACATCAACGTCCTGTCAGTAAAAAACATGATTTCTAGAAAATCAGATAAACGAAGTCTACCGATGTTTGTTATGACAGTGGAGAGAGAGGACGTCGAGAAGCTAAAGTGCATCACCAACCTGTTGCACATGAAAATCAGAATTGAGGAATTAAGAAAAGCAACAGGGCCCACTCAATGTTTCAACTGTCAGGGCTACCACCACGCACAGAGGGCGTGCTTCAAAGCACCTCAATGTGTAAAGTGCGGCGAAGAGCACGAAACAAGGAGCTGCACGATGCCAAAAGAGCAGAAGGCAAAATGTGCCAACTGCAAAGGCCAACACCCGGCCAGCTTCAGAGGTTGTCCCAGATGTCCAACCTGGGGCAGACAGCAACAACAGAGACAAAGGCCAGTAACACAAAGCAGGCCACAAACAGCTCCCACTGGGCTATCCTACGCCCAGGCAGCGAAACCACAAGAGAGTGAGAAAACCATCCTCATCTCAAGACGGCCTAGTGAACTCCGTAAAGGAACTACTCACTAGGGTAGTAAATGAGGCGATAAAAGATTTCAAGTTAGCACTGAACTAATGCAAACTAATAGGGGATACTTGAGGATAGGCTCCTGGAATCCAGGGGGTATAAGGACCAACCAGAATATTCTGGACGAACTGGTCAATAGATACGAAATGGACGTCGTAGCCATTCAAGAGACAAAACTCACGAACAACGTTAACATCAAATTCCCAGGATACGACGTATACAGGAACGATAACACAGCGAGAGCAGGTGGCACAGCAATACTCGTGAAAAAAGGCATAAAACATACTAGATTATTAACACCGCAACTAGTAACCATGCAAGCCACAACAATAAGACTAGAAATGAGGCAAGGAGAAGTCAGAATTACCTCCGCCTATGTAAGACCGCAAGATCCGCTGATCGACGACGATCTAAATATGTTCTTAAACGACGAACCTTCAATCATAATAGGAGACCTAAACGCAAGATCCCCTAACTGGAATGATAGAGCTACGAACAGAAACGGAAGACTACTAAACGCGTATATAGAAAACAACGAAGAAGTTATGGCAATGGGCCCCACAGACCCAACGCATTACCCAGGAAACGAACTTCCAACGCATATAGACATAGTAGTTGCAAAAAACCTAGAACTACAAACAGAATTACAGACACTAAACGAAGGCACAACGGACCACAACCCCATCCTATTAGAACTAGGAACGTGGGAGGAAGAAAGCACAATCAAAAAGATCAAAAAGAAAACAAAGTGGACAAACTTCAAGAGACTCGTGAGCACCGGAATAAACATTGTGTCAGTGATAGACAATCCACGAGAAATAGAAGAAAAGGTCCTAGAGTTGGAAAACATCATCCAACAAGCAATCAGGAATAGCACTACTGAACAGGAAGTAGTAATGCAAACGGGCAGATTCAAGGATATACCTCAAGTAATAAAAGACTTGATAAGGGAAAAGAACAGAGCTAAACAGACAGCAAGAAGAACAAGAAACCAAGCAGACAAAAATAGAGCAAATCGATTAAACAGAGAGGTCAAAACAGCACTACAACAACACCGTAGTGAAAGCTGGGAAAACCACATAAGGGACATGGAAGAACAAAGTCCAAATATGCAAAATATTTGGAAACTGCAAAAAATCCTACGAAGTGACAGAAAACCAATTCCCCCACTACACGGAGAAAATGGTATAGTATACAGCACAGAGGAAAAAGCAGAGGTAATGAGGAGTACTCTCGAGAGAGAGTGTACATTAAATTACCACCCAGACGAAGACATCGACTTCATAGAAGAAGTCGAAAGACAAAGAGAAAGACCGGAAAACCCAAACGAAATTATCCCTCCAACAACACCGGAGGAGATAAATGAGCTAATCAAGAACAGCTCACCAAAAAAGGCTCCCGGTCCAGACCAAATTACGAACAGAGCTCTAAAGTATCTACCAGCAAAAGCCATTGTTTATCTAACAAACATCATTAACGCAATGCTAAGGTTTAAAAAATTCCCAAATAGATGGAAAGAGGCCCATGTCATAATGTTACCGAAGCCCGGAAAAGACAGCACATTCCCACAAAATTACAGGCCGATAAGCTTACTATCAGCAAAATAGTAGAAAGAGTGATACTCAGCAGACTCCAAGCTGAAACAGACAGACTAAACATCATTCCAGAAGCCCAATTTGGCTTCAGATCAGAACACTCTAGCGAGCTACAAGTACTCAGACTAACAGAGTACATAGCAGCAGGATTTAATGACAGACAGTATACAGGAGCTGCATTCCTGGACGTAAGTAAAGCTTTCGACAGAGTCTGGCACAAGGGACTACTATACAAAATGAGAGATTACGGGTACAGCGGAGCAATGACAAGGCTGATCTCTTCTTACTTGAGCAACCGCAGTTTCAGAGTCCGGATAGGACAAGTCCTATCCGAACTCGGGAACCCGGAAGCTGTAGTACCACAGGGAGCGGTACTGTCACCTCTGCTGTACACGATATACACAGCAGACATACCTAGAACACCAGGTACATTATTAAGTCTCTATGCTGACGACACAGCGATAGCGGCCAAACACCGAAATGTAGACATAGCAGTCACAAATCTACAGACAGCGTTAGACGACATTGAAGAATGGAGTCTAAAGTGGAAAATCCAAATCAATTCAGACAAGACACAAGCTGTACTCTTCCAAAAGAGGCGAGAACAACCAGAAGAACAGGTCACAGTGCAAGAAAATCCCATTGAGTGGAAAAGCGAAGCGAAATACCTCGGAGTAATAATGGACAAAGGACTAACTTTCAATAAACACGTAGAAGCCACAGTACAAAAAGCCAACATGGCAAGGGCCGCAATAAGAGGCCTAGCGGGAAGGAAAAGCAAATTACGTATAAAAACCAAAATAAGGCTAATAAACAGTATAGTCCTTCCTATACTGACATACGCATCACTTGCATGGGGACATATATGCAACACAACGAAAAAGAAAATACAGGCACAACACAACAAAAGCCTAAGAGAAGCGGTAAACGTACCAAGATACGTAGCTGAAAGATTCCTTTTCAGAGAGTTACAGCAAATCAGAGTGACTGACACAATGAAAGAAAAAGCTAGGATAAAATTCGCAGAACTAGAGAACCACCCCAGTCACATCCTACGAGAGATAATGAGGTATGACGCTTTCCACAGATGGAAGCACAAAAGACCAAAACAACAAATATTAGACTAACGCAAAACCAGAAGGAAAAATAAAAAACCCCCCAATAGGGACAAAATATTACAAAAAGCCCAGAGTGAGAAGAAAATCTAATCAAAACACACTCACATAAAGAAGACAGTTCGTAGCTCAAATCACCCAGAATATCGCAAATCGCCTCATTCACAGTGGGCCCTGTTGCTCACACTAGGATGCAGTCTACATTGTGGTAATGTATAATATTTAAATATTTTCTTTATTATAGTGTAGACTATGTACTAATTATGACTTTTCTTTTCACAGGTGACCTACAAAAAAAATCATAAAAAAACACAAAAAACGGCTTCGGCCACCAAAAAAATTAAAAAACACTAACAAAAACCGGCTTCGGTCACCAAAAAAAACTAACAAAAACCCCAAAACCCGGGCACGTAGGGCCCAACCCCCTTGAGCACCAAGTCGCCGAACTGAGCCGGGACTCAGAGCGGAGACTTGAGGCCCAAGTAAGCAATTTTAGTTCGCGGATAAGCTACATTAAGATAAACAGGAATAAAGCGGAGATGCGCTGTCCTGAGTTTTCACATACGGTTAGGAAACCATGTTGGGGTTCAATTACCCAGGACCTCCACATGAAGAGCACTTGGCTGATTGTTGTGCCTCTATAGCGAATCAGATTGCTATAGGGGGGAAAGGGATGGTCTAGAGCATTGGAGCACGGTGGGGTGATTCCTGTTTTTTAAACACGAATTAAAACACCTTGCTTCAATGAATTGTTACACCCGATCGTACTACCTGGGTGAACATGTCTCATAGGCTGGGTTCAATCAAATTGCTTGCTTGCTTTCAATAAGTCAGTGTCAGTGTGTTCGACTCCAGCAGTCGAACAGTGCAGACGTGCCACAGCGAGAAGAGCGACACCGCCGAGGAGCTGCAACGACCAAGTCCGAGCTGAACTTGTTAGTTCAAGCCGTGAATGTAAGCACGGCAGCGGTGACTTGGCGTTAACAGCGCCTAGGCCTGAATAACAGAGGCAAAACCTTACGTCGTAACTAGGTTAGCCGGGGAGATTTGTTTTTTAAATCAGATCTTCACGGAGGCCAAAATTGCGGCGTAGGGAAGCGAAAAAGCATACGGGCTTTGCCCGTCGGGATACTCTCTGTGCCTCCGTTGGGATGACACTGTGGGATATAGTTTTTTAGAATTCTATATCTGGCAGACACGGCCCCAGGGTCAGAGAGTTGAGAAACGCAAGAGGATCCCCGCTCTAGTTCTGCCTAGAGCGTGAACAAACGAGGTTAGGTCACTGGGTGGCACCCAGAATCCGTGCTGGCAACGGGCCAGACGGACGACAAAAAAGCCTTCGTTCAAATTTTTCAATTAGGCTCCGCCCCCAAATGGACCGTTTACGGTCTCCGCCGATCCGAAAGGCAAACCCCTCTACACCCGATGGTTGCCGTGAGAGGAAACTCCACGGTAACATCTACACCGCGCTATCCCTAGATGCCACCGACGGAGAGACGACCAATTATGAGATTTTCAAGGAGCTCCCAGTAGATGACTGGGAAGACCACGCAACAGGGGACTTCAAACGCCCCAAGAACAAGAAGAAGAGGACAAAAGTCCATGCGGAGGGAAGCCGCATAGAAGAAACCACCGACGACGACGCCCCGAAAGCAGCAATCAAGAGGTCCAGAAAGAAAAGCAGCGAGGACGAAAAGTCCGAGTTGCAAACAATGAGGAAACTTCTCCAAGAGAAGGACAAAGAGATAGAGACACTCAAGAAGAAAATTGATGAGTTACAAGAACATATCTTGAACTCTCAAAAGAAAATCATGGACCATATGGTTAAGAAGTTCGAAAGTCTCGAAACAAACAAAACAAAAGAGGCAACCCTGGAAAAACAGGAGCAGAAGAAAAAAGAGGAAACCCTGGAAAACCAGGCCACAATCAAGAGGAAAGCTACGGGTGCAATTCCAAAAACCCAGGTAGCAAAAAACAAAAAACCAAATGAGGAAAAGCCCAAAGAGGCACCGAAGAAGAGAGAAGATTTCCCTGCACTCCCCTCCAACAAACCCCAAGAAGGTGCACAGGATAGTGATGCGCAAGTTGATCGACACTCTCCAACACCGACACAGATGGACATAGAAGAGGTACCTAAGAAAACTTGGGTACCAAAGCCACCTGTTAAATTACAGAGTGTGAACTACACAGGGGCCATTCTAGACATCGCCCAAAAAGAGCAAGTTATAACAAACAACAAACTGTCCAGAAGCGGCCGAGAAACGCTTATCCAAGCAAAAAGCCCTGAAGATTACAGGAAGATGGTAAAAATCATTGAAAAATTCAATGAGGAGACGAAAATCCAGTGGATAGCATTTCCACTGGAGGAGGACATATAACCAAGAATGGTTTTAAGAGGGCTACCATCTTCATCAGACCCAAAGGGTATTCACGATGAGATATTGGAAGACCACAATATTGGAGTATTGTAGGTCAAGAATGTGATATCGAGGAAACCCGACAAAAGGAACTTGCCAATGTTCGTTATGACGGTGGAACGAGAGGACGTGGAAAAACTAAAGCGCATCACTAACCTGATGCACATGAAAGTCCGTATAGAGGAGCTAAGAAAAGCAACAGGGCCCACACAATTCTTCAACTGCCACGGCTACCACCACGCACAAAGGGCGTGCTTCAAAGCACCTCGATGTGTAAAGTGCGGCGAGGAGCATGAAACGAGGAGCTGCACGATGCCAAAAGAGCAGAAGGCAAAATGTGCCAACTGCAAAGGCCAACACCCGGCCAACTTCAGATAATAATCTAGTGTGTTTTATGCCTTTTTTCACAAGTATTGCTGTGCCACCTGCTCTCGCTGTGTTATCGTTCCTGTATACGTCGTATCCTGGGAATTTGATATTAACGTTGTTCGTGAGTTTTGTTTCTTGAATGGCTACGACGTCCATTTCGTATCTATTGACCAGTTCGTCCAGAATATTCTGGTTGGTCCTTATACCCCCTGGATTCCAGGAGCCTATCCTCAAGTATCCCCTATTAGTTTGCACTAGTTCAGTGCTAACTTGAAATCTTTTATCGCTTCATTTACTACCCTAGTGAGTAGTTCCTTTACGGAGTTCACTAGGCCGTCTTGGTGCTGTTTCGAGATGAGGATGGTTTTCTCATTCTCCTGGGGTTTTGCTGCCTGGGCGTAGGATAGCCCAGTGGGAGCTGGGAACTTCAGAGGCTGTCCCAGATGTCCAACCTGGGGCAGACAACAACAACAGCGACAAAGGCCAGTAACGCAAAGCAGGCCACAAACAGCTCCCACTGGGCTATCCTACGCCCAGGCAGCAAAACCCCAGGAGAATGAGAAAACCATCCTCATCTCGAAACAGCACCAAGACGGCCTAGTGAACTCCGTAAAGGAACTACTCACTAGGGTAGTAAATGAAGCGATAAAAGATTTCAAGTTAGCACTGAACTAGTGCAAACTAATAGGGGATACTTGAGGATAGGCTCCTGGAATCCAGGGGGTATAAGGACCAACCAGAATATTCTGGACGAACTGGTCAATAGATACGAAATGGACGTCGTAGCCATTCAAGAAACAAAACTCACGAACAACGTTAATATCAAATTCCCAGGATACGACGTACACAGGAACGATAACACAGCGAGAGCAGGTGGCACAGCAATACTCGTGAAAAAAGGCATAAAACACACTAGATTATTAACACCGCAACTAGTAACTATGCAAGCCACAACAATAAGATTAGAAATGAGGCAAGGAGAAGTCAGAATTACCTCCGCCTACGTAAGACCGCAAGATCCGCTGATCGACGACGATCTAAATATGTTCCTAAACGACGAACCCTCAATCATCATAGGAGACCTAAACGCAAGATCCCCTAACTGGAATGATAGAGCTACGAACAGAAATGGAAGACTACTAAACGCGTACATAGAAAATAACGAAGAAGTCATGGCAATGGGCCCCACAGACCCAACGCATTACCCAGGTAACGCACTTCCAACGCACATAGACATAGTAGTTGCAAAAAACCTAGGACTACAAACAGAACTACAAACATTAAATGAAGGTACAACTGACCACAACCCCATCCTATTAGAACTAGGAACGTGGGAGGAAGAAAGCACAACCAAAAAGATCAAAAAGAAAACAAAGTGGACAAACTTCAATTCAAGAGACTCGTGAGCACCGGAATAAACATTGTCCCAGTGATAGACAATCCACGAGAAATAGAAGATAAGGTCCTAGAGTTGGAAAACATCATCCAACAAGCAATCAGGAATAGCACTACTGAACAGGAAGTAGTAATGCAAACGGGCAGATTCAAGGATATACCTCAAGTAATAAAAGACTTGATAAGGGAAAAAAACAGAGCTAAACAGACAGCAAGAAGAACAAGAAACCAAGCAGACAAAAACAGAGCAAATCGGTCAAAACAGCACTACAACAACACCGTAGTGAAAGCTGAGAAAACCACATAAGGGACATGGAAGATCAAAGTCCAAATATGCAAAATATTTGGAAACTGCAAAAAATCCTACGAAGTGACAGAAAACCAATTCCCCCACTACACGGAGAAAATGGTATAGTATACAGCACAGAGGAAAAAGCAGAGGTAATGAGGAGTACTCTCGAGAGAGAGTGTACATTAAATTACCACCCAGACGAAGACATCGACTTCATAGAAGAAGTCGAAAGACAAAGAGAAAGACCGGAAAACCCAAACGAAATTATCCCTCCAACAACACCGGAGGAGATAAATGAGCTAATCAAGAACAGCTCACCAAAAAAGGCTCCCGGTCCAGACCAAATTACGAACAGAGCTCTAAAGTATCTACCAGCAAAAGCCATTGTTTATCTAACAAACATCATTAACGCAATGCTAAGGTTTAAAAAATTCCCAAATAGATGGAAAGAGGCCCATGTCATAATGTTACCGAAGCCCGGAAAAGACAGCACATTCCCACAAAATTACAGGCCGATAAGCTTACTATCAGCAAAATAGTAGAAAGAGTGATACTCAGCAGACTCCAAGCTGAAACAGACAGACTAAACATCATTCCAGAAGCCCAATTTGGCTTCAGATCAGAACACTCTAGCGAGCTACAAGTACTCAGACTAACAGAGTACATAGCAGCAGGATTTAATGACAGACAGTATACAGGAGCTGCATTCCTGGACGTAAGTAAAGCTTTCGACAGAGTCTGGCACAAGGGACTACTATACAAAATGAGAGATTACGGGTACAGCGGAGCAATGACAAGGCTGATCTCTTCTTACTTGAGCAACCGCAGTTTCAGAGTCCGGATAGGACAAGTCCTATCCGAACTCGGGAACCCGGAAGCTGTAGTACCACAGGGAGCGGTACTGTCACCTCTGCTGTACACGATATACACAGCAGACATACCTAGAACACCAGGTACATTATTAAGTCTCTATGCTGACGACACAGCGATAGCGGCCAAACACCGAAATGTAGACATAGCAGTCACAAATCTACAGACAGCGTTAGACGACATTGAAGAATGGAGTCTAAAGTGGAAAATCCAAATCAATTCAGACAAGACACAAGCTGTACTCTTCCAAAAGAGGCGAGAACAACCAGAAGAACAGGTCACAGTGCAAGAAAATCCCATTGAGTGGAAAAGCGAAGCGAAATACCTCGGAGTAATAATGGACAAAGGACTAACTTTCAATAAACACGTAGAAGCCACAGTACAAAAAGCCAACATGGCAAGGGCCGCAATAAGAGGCCTAGCGGAAAGGAAAAGCAAATTACGTATAAAAACCAAAATAAGGCTAATAAACAGTATAGTCCTTCCTATACTGACATACGCATCACTTGCATGGGGACATATATGCAACACAACGCAAAAGAAAATACAGGCACAACACAACAAAAGCCTAAGAGAAGCGGTAAACGTACCAAGATACGTAGCTGAAAGATTCCTTTTCAGAGAGTTACAGCAAATCAGAGTGACTGACACAATGAAAGAAAAAGCTAGGATAAAATTCGCAGAACTAGAGAACCACCCCAGCCACATCCTACGAGAGATAATGAGGTATGACGCTTTCCACAGATGGAAGCACAAAAGACCAAAACAACAAATATTAGACTAACGCAAAACCAGAGGGAAAAATAAAAAACCCCCCAATAGGGACAAAATATTACAAAAAGCCCAGAGTGAGAAGAAAATCTAATCAAAACACACACACACACATAAAGAAGACAGTTCGTAGCTCAAATCACCCAGAATATCGCAAATCGCCTCATTCACAGTGGGCCCTGTTGCTCACACTAGGATGCAGTCTACATTGTGGTAATGTATAATATTTAAATATTTTCTTTATTATAGTGTAGACTATGTACTAATTATGACTTTTCTTTTCACAGGTGACCTACAAAAAAAATCATAAAAAACACAAAAAACGGCTTCGGCCACCAAAAAAATTAAAAAACACTAACAAAAACCGGCTTCGGCCACCAAAAAAAAACTAACAAAAACCCCAAAACACGGGCACGTAGGGCCCAACCCCCTTGAGCACCAAGTCGCCGAACTGAGCCGGGACTCAGAGCGGAGACTTGAGGCCCAAGTAAGCAATTTTAGTTCGCGGATAAGCTACATTAAGATAAACAGGAATAAAGCGGAGATGCGCTGTCCTGAGTTTTCACATACGGTTAGGAAACCATGTTGGGGTTCAATTACCCAGGACCTCCACATGAAGAGCACTTGGCTGATTGTTGTGCCTCTATAGCGAATCAGATTGCTATAGGGGGGAAAGGGATGGTCTAGAGCATTGGAGCACGGTGGGGTGATTCCTCTTTTTAAACACGAATTAAAACACCTTGCTCCAATGAATTGTTACACCCGATCGTACTACCTGGGTGAACATGTCTCATAGGCTGGGTTCAATCAAATTGCTTGCTTGCTCAATAAGTCAGTCCTTCACGGGCTCTCCGAGAGCTCAGTGCTCTCGGGGCTCTGCTTTTCTTTTAGCCCTACCTTTACTCTGTGGCCGAGTTATTCTACAGTACTTTGGTGTTTTATTTCGACCTTCATTTGGTTATGTAAGAAATAACTTGCCTTTATCAAGGCAAGTCACCGAGAGAAGAGAACCTGATGGTTTCGACTTAAATATTTTTTTGTCGTGTAAGAAAGAACCCGTCTTTTTCAAGACGGGTACATTAGCTGAAATTTCTACAAGTCTGTACCCAGAAAATAGTCTTGGATAGAGGTGCTTTCGTAGACGTTCTCGAAGCCCTCTACAGAGCACCCAGAGGCAGATGATTGACATTAAAACTTTTTATCACGTCCCCTGCGGTGACAATATATTCAATACAATATACAGTACTGGTATAATACCTCCAGAATGGTTGCTGTCTACGTTTGTCACCATACCGAAGAAAACTAAGGCAATGCAATGTTCAGATCATCGAATAATTTCTTTGATAAGTCATCTGCTTAAAATATTTCTTAGAGTCGTCCACAACCGAATCTATCAAAAGTTAGATATCAATATTAACGATACACAGATGGGATTCAGAAAAGGATTAGGTACAAGAGATGCTCTCTTTGCCTTAAACGTCCTAACACAGAGATGTCTAGATATTAACCAAGAGCTACACGCCTACTTTATAGATTTTGAAAAGGCCTTTGACAAAGTACGCCACAATAAACTCAAAAAATCCTGGAGGGTAAGAACATCGACACCAGAGACATACAAATAATATTAAATATGTACTGGAATCAGCGAGCTGATATAAAAATAGAAGACCAAACATTGGACAAAATAGAAATACATAGAGAAGTACGGCAGGGTTGTATATTGTCACTGCTCTTGTTTAATATCTACAGCTAACAAATATGCCAAGAAGCTCTCTCACATGCAAACGAAGGGGTAATAGTCAATGGTGAAGTTATCAATAACATTCGATATGCTGACGATACTGTAATAATGGCAAGAACAGTGGAAGATCTAGTTGAAAGTATGAATGAGTATATTTCTCAACAACTGCTAATAGTAATATTTACCAGGGGCAACCTTGTTAAACATTTATCGATATTTTTCAGACATGTGTATCCAACTTGGGCCAATACTTTGGTCCAAGTTGAAAATTTTCTCTTCAGTTGTGGGAATCATTTTCATGACGCGACGATAAAAGAACACTGTTAATATAACAGGTCTAAATTTTGCTACTGTTTATTTTGGAGAATACCGATATACTTAATGATTTCCAAATATTTGGCGAAGAGGCTAATTTCCTTAAATAATGTACCTACTTTAATTTATTATAATTTTAATATATTAAATATCCTACTCAATTTCTCAAAAATATTTTAATATCAAACTTCGCGCTAAACTGTTTTCTATGAGACGATAACTCCGAGATACTTAATCTCTTCTTCTGATACTGATAGTGTTGTTCTATTTATGCTCGGAGGTGAAATTTTTAATTTTTTCTTGTAAAAGAATAAATTATTGATGAATTATGAAATTATCGTAAATAAAAAGAGAAGAACTAACTACCTCGGAAATTATAACTACTGAAAAACATTGGATAACTAAAGTTACGAACAAAATATTTCAACCACTACCAAAAAGGCAGAAAATTAATAGATGACTAATAAATTATTATAAGAGATGGATAAAAGGAGGATACTGAAAGACCGAAATCCCACAAAATATTTGCACGAGATTAAAAATAACTATAAAAAGTCTATAAGGAGGTATGTTTAACCACCGACCGTGCAAAGAAATGGAAAAAAACTAGATCAAAAACATGAGACGTTTAAAGAATTTACTGAATTAAATACATCGTTTCAAAATCTTTAAAAAGACAATGTAAGGCATCTATGATGGATTTGCCTGATCGATAGGTAAATTGTTTTTCGTGAAACAATATAGTTGATAATTATTTCATTCTTATGTAGGAGTTAAATATTTTAGGTACATATTTTTTAGAAATAGAAAGGTTAGGCTAATAGATATATGTTACTTTGGTAATGCTGAAGGATATTTGTCACACAACAAAGTAACTTGTCGCAATTCGTATTTAAAACTAGGTGAAAGGCTGTGCTATTTAACCTAAATTATCAATATAATCAATAGATCAAATCAATAGATGATAGGAAGTTATAATGACTAATGGTGACAGCGTTAATATTGAAGTACTCAGTTTGTCGAAAACACTGGGCTTACGAGAAGACTTAGAACAAAAATCTTTCCACCTTGTTTAAAGATTTTCATTATTTTAACTTTCAATTTTATATAATAAATAAATATACTTACAAATTATCAATAGAGCTGACTGGTGGATTTACAGCTACAGTAGGTCTTGTAGAAGGTCTTGATGGTCGTTGAATAGGTCTTTCAATAGGTGTTTGAGTACTTAATGGAATTGTCAATTCAGGGCTTGTAAAGTACATATCAGTACTTGCTGGAGCCTCGGTCGTCGCTCCCTTTTCAGGACAAACGGTTTTGGCGTTAAGACGAATTTCCACCAACTTCGGAGGTGGTTGACTGGGGTCGTATTTAATATAAAAGCGAACCTTTGTAGGTACATTAGCTAGTAGCTTCTTGTTTGGAGCTTGAATTTTGTACATAGTATTGTCTTCAGTCTTTACGATACCAAACCAGTTCTAGAAGACAAAAAGATTTATTTGACTACGTTTACAAATTTTACATTTGTTTGAAGCAAGTCAATTTTATGTAGAGGTAAAAAAGATAATATATAATATACACAAAATACAATAGTAGGTAGGACATTGTATATATTATAGTCAATTGAATTTTTGTGTGATTTACTCAAACTATACTTAACTGTTCTGATGTTATTTGCACCTCTTGTGCTATACTTATGTAAGTCAGAGTGTATAATTAAGGTATCAGTGTTTTTATGTATTTCTACATTACGACTGTATAGCCATAATGTTGCCAAGGGGAATGTCTTGTCAACTGTTATGCCCAACAATTTGACAATATTTTTTGCAACACTCACATCGAAAGTAGACGAAAAAATTAGATTTTGAGTTTTGTTATCATTTAGTTTAAGTTTATTTGCTAAAAATCATGATTGAGCATTGGATTTATATACTCAGATGTGGTTTCTAAAACTGAACGATTTTTATCAGAAAAAAACAAAAGTAGTGTCGTATGCAAACAAAACTGTTTTAAATGGAGCCATGAAATTGGACAAGTCATTAACATATATTATAAATAATAGAGGGTCCAGAACTGATCCTTGTAGTACTCCATGCTTTATCTGCTTAAATTCATAGAGACAATTTCCATACTTGACTGCTTGATATTGTTCTGAAGCTATTTTCTTGTGGCATTTTAAATTAATTACTATTTAACTGGGAATAAGTCACAATTAAAGATAAAAATACGTTTATTGACGTTTAAATTTACACTTCGGAAATCGTCCTCAAAATACAAACAGTAAATTTAAAAAAAAAAAAAACAAAATTTGTTTAATTTACTGTTTGTATTTTGAGAACGATTTCCGAAGTGGAAATTGAAACGTCAATAAACGTATTTTTATCTTTAATTGTGGCTTATTCCCAGTCAAATAGTAATTGACTGCTTGGTATCTATCCTTTAGATACGATGAAATTAGTTCCAAAGTAGTACCTCTTATACTGTAAAAATGCAGTTTTTTTAGCAAAATATTATGAGAAATGCAGTCGAAGGCCTTTGAAAGATCACACAGCGCTATGGCAGAGTGACTATGGTTTTCAAGGCCATTATTTATGGCACTCATCACATCTAAAAGTACATGTGTTGTGGAACAATCCTTTCTAAACCCATATTGTGAACCATTGGAAATTGGTCTATAATTGTCTACAAGGTCACGATCGCCCTTTTTAAAAATGGGAATAATCTTAAAGTATTTAGGGAGTATTTAAATGAAGTTGGTAATATCCCTTTTGAAAAAATACTATTAATAAGAGGCGTTAAAGGTTTAGTAATTATTTCACTAGTGCTTTTGATAAAATATGCGTTTAGCTCATTAGCATCCAAACAATTTGAATTTTTTAATGTTTTTATAACTGCGGACACTTCTTGTTGATTGGTTGGAGACAGAAAAAATGAATTGGACGATGGAGCTGGAAATTTTTGATAGCTCAAAATTGGGTTGTCTGGTGTATTTCGAAAAGATTTTATAATATGCTCAGTAATTTCAACAAAAAAGTTATTGAAAGAGTCACTAGAATATGTTAGTTGTTGAAGAATGTAAATCATTTGTTTTATTTCGCTCATTTAGACTTCTATACCGTTAATATATTCTTTAACCTTTAATTTATTATAGTTAATAAAGCCTTTCAAGTTAATTCGTATTGATTCGTTCTATGAATATAAATAAAATTGCTATTTCTAGTGTGATTAGAACAGAACCATATTTGGATGGATACGATAATGGCTGTCTATTTGTGGAACTGTTAGTTGTTTGCTGCCAATTCGTTAACTCACCAGTTCACCTTCTATCTTAGTCAGATATATAAAGGCCAATATACTCAGATGGGCAGGACATGTGATACGCAGTAACGACAATCGCCTTATAAATAATGTGTTTTGGAAAAGGCCAGATGGAAGAAGGTCTGTAGGGCGGCCTAGAAAAAGGTGGAAAGATGCAATCAGAGAAGATCTAGAGAAGATGTTAGTGCGACAATGGGAATTACTGGCACAGAACCGACAAACATGGAAGGCAATAGTAAACGCGGCAAAGACTCACGAAGAGTTGTAGCGCCATTGATGATGATGATTATGACTAGTTCACCTTCACCCTGGACATGTGTTTAGTTTAGTTTATCATACTTCACTTTACATTATCTTATCTTATCTTATCTTATCTTAACTGGGAGAGTTATATTATGTCTTTATTACCTTATCTTTAGTAAGGTGTGTTAATCGTTTGGAAATTCTCTGGTTAATCTCGGTTGAATATGTCAACAATAAATTTGATGTTCATCTTTAGATTAACTTAGGTGCTAAAATCCAAATTAATAGTGAATATGTAGGCCAAATAGTTGGTTTTTATTATAGTTGGGTGGATACTTTGTTTAGTCAGGATTATCTCTTGTTACAAGTATCTTTAGTTTACATTGATATTAATTTGGGGTTATATGTAATCTAAGCAGACAATGTAAACCATATAATGATTTAATTTTGTTTACCTATTAGGAATATTTAAAACCTATTAAGACTTACTTTACGTGCTGGTTGAGAATAAATATAGAGTTGAACCGAATCCATCAACTCAACAAGAATACGTTCTTTATAAATAAAGTCTGGATGAAGACCATCATACTGGTCTTTGTCTACGCAAACTTTACTTTACTTTACTTCCCCTTATCGCGAGTTCCGTAAACCGTGCCCGGAATCTTGGAAACACCCTTGATGCACTCTTGTGTTGGATCCACAACCCGCAAATTGATGGTGTTGGTGTCAAATTGTTGTACCCGCACTCTTCCATACTTGAAAAGCATGAGAAGTGCTGTGTTCATTTTTCTTGTGTAGATATACAATGTCAATTGTGAATATATATTCACTCTAGCCAAAGTTTAAAGTTAAGCATTTAACCATAGGTTAACTTAGTTTATTTATCTACTAATCCTAGCTTTAAATTTGTGAGGTGGTTGTACCTCTTAACCAGTACTAACGTACTAACCTTTTTCAAGAATAAACTCCGTATAAGTTAATCGGAATAATTTTCTAAAGGAAAATTATATCGAGTGGAGGGGGAATGTAGCACTACACTACCGTAACCTTAACAATTTCCATATCAATTAATGTATCGAGCAAAAAATAACTCTAATTATACTGACTAACTACTGAACTGAACGTCTTGTTAAAAATCAGTGCTAGCTGGCAAGCGATTTAAAGCAGAACTAGATGGGAATAGATATAAACAATTAAGTAGAAAACAAAACTGGCAGACAAGAATAACAATTAATAAAATGAATTAAATAAGGATGTGGAAATATTTAAATGAGAATTCATCCAACTCTAGTTGAATAAAACTATGAAAACAGTCGTCTGGTGAGTAAATTTTTGTACAGTTTAAATATGTAGGAACGACATGTAGATAAATTATTTATTTTATTTAATAATAATTCAAATTTAGTGAAGCTAATGCTAGAAATTTATTACTCAAATATTATTTTTGATTTAATTGTGTAAGGTGATTATCCCATATGCGTGGATGAACAACGTTCAGTATCTTGATAAATCGGTTTGCCTCACCTTGTATCCACGGAAAAAAATTATAGATACTTATAGGAACTTTTTTTAGCCGTACTTAGTAAATAGAAAAAATACAAGTAAGCCCATATAAAACAAACCTCAAGAACGACAAAAAATAAGGAAATTGGAAGGTAAATCTTACCGATCACCCATTTTCATAGGGAAATATTATTGATGTAAGTGGCCTACAAACTACCATTGATTGGGAGCAGTATATATCTGGAGTTGCCTAAGGATAAGTGTCTCTAATTCATTCTTATGTACTGTACTATTGGTTAAACAACGTAAATACTTTGTCAGTGTTAGTAACTAATCTATTTGAAGTTTAAATTTTTCTTGTTTAGTTCGCATCAACCATAAAGATTTAAATCAACTTTATCTTTTAATTTCATTTTATATTCACCATTTTATTTATATAATTGATTGTACATTGTACGATATTATTTTGCATCACCGAATGCATGTAAAGGGGTATAAGTACTTATCGACCTAAGCATTGGTATTTAAATAAAAAAACTTTTATTAAGCTAATTAAGTGTTGTTATAACTATAATTTTCCATGGTACAACCATGTATGCGCTCAGTCACTAGCACTCAAAATTTTCTGTCTGTATCTTGTTGAATTTTTGATACGGAATCACTCAGGTTTTCTGTTTTCATTTTATCACATATTGTACATATTGCGTTTTACTTTACCTACACCTGGTCTCTCTGAGCTACTTGGGTTTTAAATAGTTTTTAGATTTAATAAATACTTTTATCATTTATTACTATACTCTAGCACTCCCACTGTAATATCACCGGAGTAGAAGTTCCAACAGACCTTTACTCCTGGCGCCCATTCTTTTTTTGTTATCAACTCCTTTCCTCTTCAGTGATCTTCGGTTTTTATCTGTTGTTTCTTTTTCATCATCTATTGTTTTTCTAACACGGCACGAAAAGCTAGCCGATCTCCATTTCCTGAATATTTACGTCTCATCCTCTTATTGTTCTCTATCTCTCTCTCACTCACTAAATTTTAGTTAACCAGCTTGACCATCCGGTCACTTAAATTCCCTTCCAATTAATATCACTTGCCTCTAATTTCTCCCCATTTTCTTAATTTCTTTAATTAAATTGTTAAGCCTGGTTTTTTATTTTGCTTTCTTTCGTTTTCTTTTTCTTTCGCCAATCTAGTCTTTTACCTTTTTTACCAAAAAATAACCTTATAACCCCAAGTTATAAGGTTATATCATCTTTTAACGATACAGACATCTGTCATTTGTTAACCCCTCCCTTTAGTACCACAAACCCTTAATTTTAAACAGTGAAAAGATTATGTGCGGCACATCGTTAGACGGTTATTTTGCTGGAAAATTGAGGTATCTTTGATTTTTCTCGATGAACTCTATTCTTGTGAGTGAGTGGATTAGTCACTCAATATCAGTTTATTTCAAGTGTTACACTTTTTAAAAACTAAACGTAACGGCTATGTTTTGGTAGGGTCAATTTCAAATTGTTTCCATTACGTAAGGCGAGTGGTACAATAATGTAGAAAAATCAAACATAGCAATGGATAATAAAGGCCTTTATGTAGTGCCCAAACGGCTTAACGTACAGCGATAGGTGAAGTGTCAGGTGACAGGATTTAACGAATTAAATTAAATAATATAGAAAAATCAAACATAATATCATGTCATAATTACGTATCTTAATGCCTATTGAACCGGTCGTAACGCATCAGGGAACACCTGTTTTATAAAATAATTCCTTGTTTATGTAATTTTGTGCAAACAATTGTCTGTACTAGGCATCTGATGACCCTCGGGTAATCATCACACTAGAGTTAAATGTTAATGGTATCACAGTATAGGCTGGAATTTATGCGGTTTTGTCGGCCTACATTACAAGGAATAGGCATGGATTTAAAGGAAGAACTTGACAATAATCCACAGTTAGAAGCTCTTCGATATTTTCAGTAGTACAGAGCTCCGCCTCACTACGGATTACAAGTTCTTTCCTAGATGGCCTGCTTATAAGCCAGACTTAACGCCGTGTGATTTTACTTTGTCGGGAGCGCTTAT
Source organism: Diabrotica balteata (assembly GCA_918026665.1). Lineage (NCBI taxonomy): Eukaryota > Metazoa > Arthropoda > Insecta > Coleoptera > Chrysomelidae > Diabrotica > Diabrotica balteata. Next base: position 82,990,844 of record OU898278.1, on the reverse strand, counting down.
CGATAAAGTGTTTGTCACCCCAATATGAAATATTCAGCATTGAAAAGGAATGATTGAAGAGTAATTCGAAATTTGCCGTGCTAACCAGGAGTTCTGTATGAAGACCTGTTTTGGCGTGCTCTAGCGATGTCTAAAATGCTTTGACAAAGACAGTTTGAAGATTAAGCCAAAAATGTAGAGCTGAACTATATTTTGTATCTTTATTTAAGTTTTTTTACTAATAAACTAAATTTTTGATTCTCTCCATTGTTTTTTTTTTAGTTTGCAGAACGGTTAAATGACTTTTGCCGCACCTTGTATATAAAATGTGCTTATTTATCTGAAATTCTATTGATTCGAATAGACGTTGGAAAACAAGTATCATGAGTTTTATTCATATGCAAAAGACATTTCAAACGATTGTCTAAAATTATAATAAATTTTAAATTTGAATGGTACAAATAAAAACTTTTTTGTACCGGGTTTTACCAAAAGTCCTAGAAAAGTTTTTATTTGTAGTATTATTTAGATATTCATTTCTGTTCTGCTTGTATATAAATGTGTGGTGTATGGTATATCCTTTATCGTTATATAACTGATTGAGTAAAATGCCAATCAATATTAAATTGTCTTGATAACAAGAAATTACTTCTGACAGGGTAATTGATTATAATATGTAAACGCGCAAGAAAAATTTAAATACATTTAAAAATATGGAACACCATAATATACATACTAGAACTGAATAAGAAAGAAAACAAAGAACGTGAACATATAAATCGAGACAAGACAAGAAAATTCTGGTATAACAGTACCGAGAAAGAAAAACAATTTACTAAGGTAAAAGAATTTGCTTTCGTGGAGGATCTTTTAGACGTAATTAAGCATATAATTAAAGTAACAAAAATAAAAGATAACTATAAATAACCCACATTTCTTACCGTTAACACTCTGCATATTGAAGAGTAAAGATGTTCTCGATATATGGGAATCTACGTAACTTTTTCATCTGCCTATCTACCAATCCTTTTCTAATTCACCCTCTCGCATTTCCAATCTAATAATCTTTCCTTTCACTTTTTCTTGGTCGTTTCTCTTTGCCATATTCAACAGTTTTTTTGAATTTATTTGATTATATTTTGCAATTTATTAGATATTCTTTTCATCGTTATTCTCTGCACATGGCTATATCATCTAAGTTGTGTGGTTTTCACTTTGTCAATAATTGTACGAATTTACATTTCGTGTTATTAATGGCAAAAGTGTTAAATATCATTGATGGTCTTCCCAGAATTCCAGTTCCACATTCTTAGGTCCCCTTTTGAATTTTCTGTTTATTAGCCATTTTACCGGAAAACGCTAGTGCATTACAGCGTACTGAATATCAGACATTTTACAAAATTAGTAAGATAATATGCCTTCGAATATACTAGAAATGTGAAAAGGCTGTGGAAAAAACACAGTCGACATTAAGAGACTCAATAGATACGATTACTACTTTTAATGGGAATTAGTTACAATTTAAGTTTAAATCAAGTATATTTTTGACGTTTCGATTTCTACTTCGGAAACCGTTCTTTCGGAAACATTGATAAATTAAACAAATGTTGTGTTTTTCTACTTTATATACTAAAATTCTTCAATTTGTTGAATTTTATTGGACTCAATCATTATTGACAATTCAGACACATGTTATACATTTTAAAGTACACGACTTTAAAGTTATATTGAAAATATTGCTGAGTTGTATTCCTGGGACGACATTATTGTAAAGTAGTTCATTCGATTACATGATGTCAACTTGAGAATATCCATCAGAAAAAATCATACCATGTCATTCTCCTGTTCATAGTAAATCATGAGGAAAAAAACCTTGTAATGCTATCCCGACATGGTAAGTATTTTTTCTTATCTTTTGTTTACTCTCAATAAAAACCTAACTCTGATTTTATATGAATGTTATTTAAAAACATCAATGATGTATCTTGATATATGTTACTGACTTCTTTTATTATGGTTAACCAGATCCTACTGCATTCTGCGGAGTAATTTGTGACGCAGTTGGTCTCATTTAGCATAACTAGATGTCTTTGATTTTTATCTTTTTATTGTCCGTTTCTTTAAGGGCTTATTGAATGGTTCCATTGAACCCTAAGTTCACGATGATTATGATCACTGAGCTGTCAATTTCTCTTTGACGAAGATTAAGGTGACCTTAAACATAAGCGATGGCACCCCACATCATAATTCCAAACAGTGCGGTGCACGTGAGATTCTTTCACCACGTCGTCTTCTGACCCTGACTCAGCCATTATGCATCCCTACACAGAATCGAGATTTATCACTTAGATAACTCCAGTCCATTCCTGGTCTCAAACTAATTGGTATTTGCACTATTCAATATTATTTCGTCTATGTTCAGGTTTAAGAGGTAGCACTCAGTGCGAGCGAAATGAAAAAAGGCCAAACCTGCGAATTTGACGTTAGATTGTTTCCATTTATTTAGTACAGAATATCGTCTCCGTACTTCTCGTACTTTTCGATTTTCTTGATCAGCCGTCTTGATGTCATGTTCGATAACGTATTAACACTACATCTAAAATTCTGTGAACCCATTTGCAATTTCGCGAAATTTCTGTTAGTCCAACTACCAAGCAGAGGTATATTGCAATGTTGATTTTTTTAGATTTTTTTATAATCTGTTGAACGTTGAAAAATTGTTTCCTACTGCCACGTGCGGGGATGAAATCTGCTTGTTTCTCCGCAGTTTCAGAAATGAAAAGGGCTTTATGTAGTGTAGTGAACTATCATTATTATATCTGAATTTTTATTAAATATTATACAACCATTTACAAATAAAATGACACATTTTAAAAAATACACAACATTTTTTAAATAAATTATAGAATATTGAATTTAATTCAAATAATATTTTAGTAAGTTTTGACATAAATAGTTAACTTAAAATGTGAAATTAGATAAGACTGAATATAATCAAGACAAAATTAGAGAATGATGATACGTTGGCAACAACTAGAACAAGACTAAATGTATAAGCTATGTTGGAATTATTGACATTATGTACTGAAAATACCTATTTTCAACTAAATAATCAATCCCATAACAAAATTTTGTCTAGCAATAGGCTCTAGTTTGTCTCCACTATTGACCGATATATTTATGAAAGATTTTGAAACAAAAATTATTTTTAAACTAAATTTAAAACCCACAGTTTGGTGAAAATATGTAGATGATGTATTTTCAATATGGCCTCATGGATCAGAGCTGTTGGACCCATTTCTGAATGACATAAAAGATAAAGAAGAGACAATAACATTTGCCATATAAAAGGAATATAATAGCACACTACCTTTACTGGATGTTTTAATTTCTAAGAACGATACTGGATATGAGACTCAGATGTATATAAAACCAACACTCACCAACAGATATCTCAATTACAAATAAAATCTCAATATAAATATTAAAAAGGGTATCATTAAATCCTTATGCGATAGAGCCAAAATAACTTGTTTCAACGAAAATTCGTTCTTAGAGGAAAAACGTTTGTCAACATCTGTTTTATTAAAAAATGGATATCCTTTCTCGCTTATTAATATGGAATTTTCAACAATCGACCGAATAGAACAGAATAACTTAGAATGAGATCCTACAGCATACAGAAGGAATAATACGAGGAAAATAACAATACCATACATAAAAGGATTATCAGAAAAACTTAAAAAGATAGGAATTAAATTGAACATTTCAACAACATTCAAAACAACAAACGCATTGAGATCTATTTTATCTACAACCAAACCTAATAATGAACAAGAAAGAACAAAGAATTGTATTTATGAAATAACTTGTGAATGCGATCAGTTTTATTTAGTGAAACATCAGGGTCACTAAATGTTCGAATAAGTGAACATCAATCTTATATTAAAATAAAGAAATAGATAGATCTCAAATATGTAAGCAAGCATGGCAAAATTAAGATTGGGTTCAACGGAACGACTCAAATAGAGTCTTAAAAGAAGCAGATGGTAAAAAGAGCAAAATCAAAGCTTCTCTAATAATGATAAATGAGACTAATTGTGTAGCAAATTCCTCGGCAGAATGCAGTAGAATCTGGTTACCCATATCAAAAGAGAAAGCTAATAAAAGGAAAATACCACTATTCGTAAGTCTGTAACATATCGAGAATACATCATTTAAGTTTTTAAATAACATTCATATAAAATCAGAAGTTGCTGTTTATTGAGAGTAAACTAAATGTAAGACCAAATACTTATCATGTCGGGATAGTATTATCAGATTTTTTTTTTGATTTTTTCGTCATGATTTACTATGGAAATGAAATCACTAACAGGAGAATTTTACTGTCATCATGGCATGTAGTTGTCTTTTTAAAAACGAATCACATGCTATGATTTTTTCTGGCTCAAGTTAAAGTTGATTTCATGTAATCGAATGAACTATATTACAACAAAGTCGTCCCAGGAACGCAACTCAGCAATATCGGCAACAGATAAAATTTAATTATTAGATGAATTTTTCACCAAGTAACAAAAAACAATTTTTTTAAATTTATTAATGTGTGCGGCTTCCATTGTGGCTTAATGTCATTAAAGTAATAATTATTTTAAGATGCCACAAGCAAATAGCCGCAGAACAATTTTCAAAACACACACCCATTCATTTTTAATCGAATTTATTCCATTCGATTGATAAAGATCTTTTTTATAGATGAGCTTTATTAGAGCCGATTGTTCGAACGCTAATCAAAACTTGATTGTAATAAAATATTTAATTATACTCAAATACGTCACAGCAGCTGTCAAAATGATTAAATATTGCTTATTATTATTAATTTGTAAATAAAAACATGAAATTAACATCAGAAAGAGATTAATTATGGTTTATTTTAAATTATAACGCAAAATAATAAAATTGAATAAAATAAATCAGTCAACATAACCCCAAAATGTGACGTATTTGATTTTAATTAAATATTTGATTACAATTAAGTTTTGATTAGCATTCGAACAATTGGCCCTTAGTCTTAATTGTCCCAGTGACACTTAAAAACTGATTTAAAAGGTAATTTAAAAATTTACAGAGCAGTTTTTATGTTCTTGTGGTAGAATGTATATAGTCCGTCGGATTTCAATAGAAAGTTGAACAACGATTTTATACCTTATGTTGTATGCTATATGAGATAAAAAAAAAAAGGAAATTTTCAGCTCAACCAGGGTGCGTTTTTTGCCTTCCATTGTGCCTTTTTTGTAGGTTCCTCATCGTAAAAACTAACAAACCTTCAAGTGGCACGAAGGAGAAAATCGCAGACACTGACCTAAGAACATTATATATTCCGGTCATAATTAACACCCTTGAGGCATCAGTAGTCCTTATGTCAAATTTTTGTGAAATAGAATCCATACTCCTCTATCGATTCGTGAAATATCATAAGGGAGAAATTTTTTTACAAAAAAAGATTTTTTTACAAAAGAAAACTCAATTTTTACGTAAATGCCACAGTAAAACCCCAGTTTTGAGATATCTTATCTCTCCTTGATTTCATCTTTCATTACTCTCAGAAGTATTAGGGATAAGATAGTAATCGAATTTCGTAGGAAATACGATGATCAATTAATTCAATCGATAGACAAAACATAATATATATTAGGATAATATTAATACAATAACTAACTACTACTGTAATGTTATAACTACAATGTTCAAAAGTATTAATAAACCAATAACTGAGTACGCATCAGAATGTAAGAATTCCTTCAAATAAGAATTGGCAGGATGCCTTAATAACACATGGCGACACAGACACATTAACACTGTGATGAAGTCAAGAATTTATAAAGCCTTAGAAACAAGACCCAACACAGCCACAACACAAAGGATACTGGAAAGGGCAGAGATGAGAATACTGGAAAGAATTACAGGAAATACACTGAGAGATCGAAAAAGAAGTGAAGACATTAGAAGAAAATATAACGTACGGTGTATAAACGAATGGAAAATAAATAGAAAAAGAATGGAATAACTGTATAAGTAGAATGGGGGACACCCGTGTCGTCAAAATAACAAAATGTAAGTCACCAATCGACAGAAAAAGTATCGGACTACCGCACAAAAGATGGAGTGATAACCTTCCATAGATGTTTTAATCCACCAATAAATAAGCAGAATTTCTTATAAAGAAGAAGAAAAAGAATTAGAGATGGCAGAAATATATTGCATATATGGAATTTTTATGTAGAGGTCTTGAGAATATCGGAGGCCAGCTGGCCAGAAAATATAGTACCGTAGAACAAAATGAAACGAGGTAAACCCCTTCTAAAAATGGTTAAAAGAGATTACGCATGAAGTTTCCCAGCTTGATGTCACGTTTTTCGAGAATAGTAAGCTTATCGTTAATGTGAGACTATTCCGTAGTCACTACGTATATATATATATATATATATATATATATATATATATATATATATATATATTCGATTGTTTAACTAATGTTTAAGATCATTAAAGCGATATAAACGACGTGTAAATCCGTTTTGGATAAAATATATATTTGCACTGTATACTTACCCCTAGCTGTAAACTAGGCTTATCAAATATCACCCGAAGCCATATTCCACTAAGCTCAGACTCTGACGTAAGTGTAAGATCTCCATAAATTCGATCTGGCTCATCTGGCTTCCTGGCTTCATATTTGAACCAGTTAGGGCACGGTGATACGAGATCTTGACTCACGACACTGCTAAAAAATAACAAAACTAGTGTAAACCCAACCCCGAACATATTTTACCACTTTTAGAATTAAAAGTTAGTCGATTGGACTTCAGGTGTCATCACTACATAATTTTAATTTAGAACTGTAAAAATTTGGGTCTTCTAGAACAATTAAAATACCATTTTCTTAATTATGATGGGTTTTTAGCGATGAGTAGTGATTGTTAACACAACACGCTGAGATTTAATTCTCTTGTGTAGCTACTTCACCTACAAAGCACACTTACCATTAACGAAAAAATAAAAGAACAATAAGAACCGGTCCTCCGACTGATTATTTAAATGATTCTCAGGGGTTTTTGTTATATTCTTGGATTTAACATAATTTTAAACTAATCATTTAAAAATCATAAACCAGTTCTTTTCAATTCCTTAAACCGCAATAACGCCTTTTGTATCATCGAATCTTGAACAGTGGGAATCAGTCGGCCAATTTGGTGATCGTTGGTGAGTTTTGCGCAACTTTTCGAAGAATGTAGTTGAAGACTGGAATTCTCCGTTGCGTTAATTATTTAGCAGAATCAATTTATTATTGGTATTATCAAGGCCAGTTTTATTACTCAAAGAAATCCTCGTTGACCCACGTAAGGTCAGTGTCGGTCAATGATCAGGAAGGATTTTTGTATTTAACGGAAACTGTGTAATTTGACCGTAAATACTTCGTTTTAAAGCGCCTGCGGGTAGTTAACCTATACTATTTTTTTTTGTTATTAGTGGTTACTAGGTAGAGCTTTGAAAACATGGATATTTTAAAGTGCATAGGTGCATATTTTATTTATTTTGCAAAAATGCATGTGTAAAATAACTAAGTGCATATTTCTTATGGTTTTATCAATTTACGATTGAAAACTATGGTAATTAACCGAAAAATACCCTTTTCTTCAGACTGAGATTCTACTTTCAAAATAGGGCGATTTAATTTAATTGTTTTATTGTCTTTAAATGAACCGCTATTACAATAATTTTGGTTTCCCAAATTTTTCAGTATTTTTTGACGATGATAGTACCTAGCTTTACTCTAAAACAAATGGTTGCTAACTTTTATTCCTTATATGGTACTCACTGATTAATTCTTTTAGATTCTCCTTATAATTTATGTATATATATATATATATATATATTATATATATATATATATATATATATATATTAGCAAACTAATAGTTAATACATAACCCAGGCTGTGGGAGAAAAAGTACTCCCTAATCAAGGAATTTATGTAATGTGGCCTAGGTTATAAAGGGCAAACTCAGGAGCAATCCCAGGTGATTCAACAAAACATTTTTGGTTATTGTTTATTTATGAGCAATTATAGGTGCAAAATACGTTTTTTTTTTTAGTTTTTTCATTTTTTGCCCAAAGTAAGTGTTGTAATGGGTAATTTGCATAGATTATGAAAGTACTCTAAAAGACCTTGAATTTAAGCCAGCATACGTTTAATTTAATTTATTTGTTGTTACAAAAATGATTAATGAAGGTTAAAATTAAAAAACGTAATATTTATTGCAAAATTAATTTTTAATTTATTTCAAATGTATGACTTTCAAACCTATAAAATACGAATCGAATGAGCCATAGTAGGTCTAGATAGCTTAATTTGTTGCTGAGATACGTTAATTAGTTTATCCGACGACCTTCAACTTTGAATGCTCATAGGATTGCCAAAAATATGGTAGAGGGCTAATTCTTGTTTCGTTCTCTTCCTAAAGCCGTAAATTTTCATAATCTACTGGACAATAATGAAAAAAATTTAACCCGTTAAAAACAAATATTTATGAAGTTGTAAAATTGCAGATAAAAACATTTACAGCGGCAGCGTCCCCTAAGAACCCTACAAATTTATAATTTGCATTTTATTCTAGCTGGCTTCGAGACGAAGGTTTAAAAAAAAAGAGTTTTCTACGACCAATAGAAGCCGAGTTAGCATCATTTTTTTTTAATCACAGAGGCTTTATTAATAACAATTAAGAAACGAATCTGGTGTCATTTACTACTTAAAATCTATATTTTCAAGTATCTTTTGTATTCTCTTTAAATTAAAATCATTATTTATTGTTAAAAATGACGAATAAAGTTTACCTTTTTTCAATGTAGCACCGAAACCACATGTGGCGAACATTGCAGCAATGCCGTAAGCACAGCCTAAAATTGTCATACTGATGAATTTGAACTAGATGACGCTGAAAAATAATATGAGAGTGAGATGGATGTTTTGGATGAATTGTTATATGATTCTGAGGAAATTGTACAACCTATTAAAAAAAAAAAAAACAAACTAAGTATATTTCTGATTTTATAAATATCGAATCTCATTTTAAAACCATATAAATAAATTACAAATATTTTACTGTTTACATCTTTGTTTTAATAATTTATTCCTTCTATCAAAGTAATTTGCAATTTAAGATATACGTATATATGATGTTTATTTTAATTTATTAAACCAATTATTTAATTTCTCATGAAATTGTACTAATAAAAATCTAGTTTGACCAAAAGTTTTTAAAATCAATTTTTTGAGTTTTTTTTTTGAAAAATAGATTGTTTTTAAATATAAATTATAATCATTTGAACTTTACTTTAACATAATTTTTCACTGATAAAAGATTACACAGCGAGGCAGAGTAAGTATTAAAAAAAAGATAAATACTGATATAATAGTAGTCTCTATATTTTAGAATATTAAAATGTTTTCAGAAATGAAGATGTTTCATGGGGAAATAATAATTTGGTCTACGTTTAAATTGTAAAAGTAAAAAATTGAAAAAAAAAATTGAATATTAAAAAAAAATTATTGGGGTTGGGGGTGATTTTTTAAGGGTGAAAGTATTACAGATGTTATTATTTCGACCAGCTACCCGAGATTAAAAAAAATCATTGAACTCTGAAGGTAAACTTTATTCGTCATTTTTAACAATAAATAATGATTTTAATTTAAGGAGAATACAAATATTTGAAAATATAGGTTTTTAAGTAGTGAATGACGCCAGATTGGTTTCTTACTTGTTATTAATAAAGCCTATGTGATTAAAAAAAATATGCTAACTCGGCTCCTATTGGTCGTAGAAAACTCTTTTTTTTAATCTTCGTCTCTCCATCTACTATGGAGTAGTAACTATACCGTACTAAGGAGATCTAAAGAGATCGAAATACGTATATGCGGCTTGTTGCTGCTCTGTATCAAATCAAAATATAATACCGTCATTTGTTTTGTTTATTTACTTCATTTGGAGTACCAGAAATCGAATTCACTACGAATATAGACCATGATGGACGGCATTTGGAGTGCAATTTTTAGACTCCCTTGCCGATGCATTCATCAAGCTGTTTGCTTCGCAAGTCTTAGGGAGCACGGCGGCCTATATTTGAATTCGATTTCGCCAGGTAGAAATCATGTGATTTCTCTTTTTGTTAAGAAATAATATGTTTACAGTTTTATGAGTCATATTTATCGTAACATTGCCCCCAGTTCCTCTTGAAATCTTGTTGGGACTGGAACTGGAACGGTATGCTGGTATCGGCAACTGGACCCTCTTTTACAACTTTCAGTAACTATGCGGATTGCAATAGACTAACATCTGACTTCGTTGTGTTTAAAGATCTCCTCCACCATACTTCGGATAACCATCTAATCTGATTGGCGGCACTCCAACTTTGACATGGCTAACTTTTGCACGTCGGACTCTAGTACGTGCTCTCTCAATTGAAGTAAGGCTTCCCATACATCTCGGTAGGTAGGTTGGTCACGGCAGCGTCTGTTGTTACCAGGTAGAAAAGGTAACGTGATGCGTCTTGATGTTTCAAGGTTTTCCCGGGAGCTGGCACTTGGCATTGAAGTTCTGCAACTCGACCAAACTTCCTTCAAAAGACGGATGCCAACCCTGGTGCGTCTTTGATATTAGCCGGGATGGAAAGGGCCAGGGAGTAGTCATTGGAAAGCGCGAGTAGATCTTGCTTTTCTTTAGCGGTAACACCATGTCTTGCTTTACCGGTACCTCCATAGGCCCCCATGAATTCCTCAAACGTGATGTCAGACACATCTTGGACTTGGTTTACTTCCACTTCTTCATCTACGTCGTGGTGACCTTCGAGAGACGCCAGCCGGTTATGGTGTACTATCATCGGCTTTCCTCTCAGAATCTTGCTTATTCGGTAGATGACATCGTTAATCTTCTCCATAATGAGGTATGGACCTACCCAAAACTGCTGCAACTTGGGAGAACAACCTTTTCGCTTGTTTGGATTATAGAGCCAGACTTTGTCGTTATTCTTAAAGCACCTCTTTTCGGCTTGCGTATCGTACCGTTTCTTCATTCGGTCGCTAGCGATCTGAAGATGGGAACGGACCAACTCGTGTACATCGTCCGTTCTTCTTCGTTATTCGATCACACAATCTTTACCTGCTACATCTTCTTCTGGTAGATACCCAAACTTTAGATCACAAGGTAGTCGCATCTCGCGTCCGAAAAGGACTCTGGTTGGTGTCTGGCCTGTTGATTCGTTAACAGCTGATCTATAGGCAATTGTAAAAAACGGAAGATATTGGTCCCAGTCTCGCTGATGATCGGACACTATCTTTTTCAAATACTTGCCAACTGTCCTATTTATCCGTTCTATCGTACCATCCGATTGCGGATAATATGCTGTAGTTCATGTTTTCTTCATGCCTAGTCAGTTCAAGCCAAACATATTCCCTGGAATATATCGCTTTCGAAGTTCCTGCCTTGGTCACTATGGATCTCCAAAGGCACTGCAAATCGGCTGATATAATCTTTGATAAACTTATGCGCAATTGTGGCGGCCTTCTGGTCTAGAAGTGCGTAAATCTCGACCCACTTAGTAAAGTAATCCATTACTACCCACATGTACTTGCCTCCATTTTCACTTTCTGGAAATGGCCCAGCAATGTCCAAAACTATTCTTTCAAACGAGCTTCCAACATTATATTTTCTCATAAGAGCTCTCCTTTTTTGGCAAGGCCCGTTACTACAAATAGTACATTTCTTACACCAGTCTTTTACGTCTTCGGAACTGTTCATCCAATAAAACCGTTCTCGAATTCGCTGAACGGTTTTCTTTACACTGTAATGCCCTCCTGATGGACTGTCGTGTAACTGACGAAGTACTCGGCTATTCTGCTCTTTGGGATCACCAACTGTCTTCTCTTCTCTGAACCGTCATCTTTTCCAGTACTCGTTTGATCAAGCTATCTTCCATGATAAATGAGTTCCCCTCGGCCCAATACGTCCTAGGTTCGATATTTCTTGCAAAGGTGGTCGACGGTTTTCATCTTTCCATTTTCTAATTTTTTGTCCAACTGGATCTCTCTCTTGTTCTTCCTTTATCTTAGTAGGCGTCCAGTCGTCGTTGACCATCGTTGTTCTTAGCACTGCTGCTTCCTTGGATTCCGTTTTGTTGCAGTGGGAATACTCTGTTGGGCATGGCCTGCTGGAAAGAGAACCAACGTCTCTGTGGCTAACTCCGGCCTAGTGCTCAATCTTGAAATCGTATTCTTTGAGTAGTTCGATCAATCTGGCTATCTGATCTTCTGGATTCTTAAACTGCATTAACCACTGCATGGTCGGTTCGGATTAAAAACTTCCTTCCATAGAGGTATTAATAAAAGTGTTCTACTGATTTCACTAATAACTTTACTTAAATATTCAAGGACTCTTTCCTGTCCTCCTTGAAACTGAGATAGCACTCCTGCAATTCTCACATTACTTGCATCTGTATCTAAGATAAACTCTTCTTCTGGCAGTGGATACCCTAAAATTGGTGCAGTGATTAAATGCTTTTTCATGGTCTCAAAGGCATTTTGGCAGCCTGTATCTCAGCGGCAATCTCTTGCTTCCTCTGTAAGTCGCGTTAATGGCTTAGCGATATCTGCAAACTTCTTAATAAACCTCCGGTAGTAAGTACATAGTCCAAGAAAACTTCTCACTTGATGTTTGTCCGTTGGTTCTGGCCATTCCTTAAAGAAATCGATTTTTCCTTTATCTATGGAAAGTCCTTCTTTACTGACTATATGACCCAGATAATTAAATTTACCTCGAAATAACTATCACTTCTTGGGGTTTAACATTAATTGGGCAGCTTTAAATCGATTAAAAACGTTTTCTAAATTCTTCAGTTGATCTTCAAATGTCTCCCCAAGACGATTATGTCCTCTAAATAAACCAGGCATATTTTCCAAGATAACCCTCTCAACACATATTCCATAACCCTCTCAAATGTCGCAGGAGCATTACAGAGTCCAAATGGCATATCGTTGAATTGCCACAATCCAGGTCCTGTGGTGAAGATTGTTTTCTCTTTATCTACTGGGTCCATTTCTACCTGCCAGTATCCAGACTTGCTACCAGCAAACGGTAATCCACACAGAACCTTCTCGTTCCGTCTTTCTTCTTAACCAGGACCACCGGAAAGACCCATGGGCTCGTAGAAGGTTCTATAACCCCGTCTTTCTTCATTTCCTGAACAATCGTTTCAGCTTCCTCTCTTTTCGCCTGTGGTAATCGTCGAGCTGTTTGACGAATTGGCTTAGCATTACCAGTATCAAGTTTATGCTTAACAACGGCAGTTCTTTTTATCTTTTCTCCTTTCGGTAAGAAAATATCACGATACCGCCGAAGAAATTCCCTTAATTTCCTTTTCTCCTTTTAGTTAAAGACTGTCCAGCAACTGCAACCATTTGGTCGAATTTGTCGTTGGAATTATCGGATGCTGTCGTCTGACGGATCATGGATGTCACATGTACACAAGTTCCCACTTTTGTCTCTTTCTCGATGGTCACTAGGTAGTCATTGACATTGATAAGCCTCACAGGTATTTCTTTAGCCGAAGTCACCAATTCCTTTCCAATTATGATTCCTTGGCAAACCTCGTCGTCATGGTTAGAAGACTTCATCATAACAGGTGTCCCTTTGCCCATAATTCCCTATAACCGCGCTACTATGATCGTTTTACTTCTCGTAGCCACGACTGTATCTTCTTTAACGGCTGCTTGTACAGTGTTGTCATCATGTGGATGAAGAAATACCTCCTCGTTACCAACTTTGATTACCTTATTCTTAAAATCCAATTGGAATCCATACATATTCAATACGTCCATTCCTAATATAACATCCTCTTCTATGTCGGCAATTATAACAGTATGGACGACTTTTTTTGCTGCAATTCCTAATTGTATCTGGATATCTCCATGAATGTTGGCATTTTCACCTGTAGCGGTCCAAAGTCGCAGCCTCGTTGGTAACAACTTCTTACAACTGTTTATAACTGTCGGGCGTACTAAAAAAATTGCTGACCAACGGAAAAAGTTTTGCAATACAATTATGCATTATTATAATAATGAAAAAAATTACGATCATTTGGAGATAGAGTTTGAAATGTTGACAAAAATAAAAATAGGTGTTTTATGCATATATTAATCAAATATAAGGAGTGGCAAACACGAGACTATAGCTTATTTGTAGTGTCCTGTTTTATTTCTAGCCTATGGTCAACAAAAGTAGAGTAGAACTAAAAATACTTTTTATTATTAAAGAATACTGCTCTTAAGAAGTATGTTGAGTGAATGTGTACACAATTAATATATGTATTATATATGTATTAAATATATATATATATATATATATATATATATATATATATATATATATATTATATATATATATATATATATATATATATATATGTATATATATATATATTATATATATATATATATATATAAATATATATATATATATATATATATATATATATATATATATATTAAATATATATATATATATATATATATATATTATATATATATATATATATATATAAGAGTAAGAAAAAAGAATTATGGATTTTGATAATATTAAAATTTTATGTAATGAAAGTAATAAATTTAAAAGAACTTTTTTGGAAATGGTTTGTATTAGCAAAAGTGATAATAATTTAAACAAAAGGTCAGAAATTCAAAATTTAAGCAAAATTTATAATTATATAATTTCTATTTAATTTATGCAGTCAGTAAAATATCACATTTTGAATTTTCCATGTATTTGTTACATTTTTTCGGGCATCTATCAATGATGAATAAATCTTCTTCTTCTTTTTTGTTACTAAACAAAGAAGAATTTTTTAAACAAAAATTTTATTTTTGACAATATGTCAAAAATAAAAATTTTTAAGTTGTTATTTACGACATTTAGGCTAAATTGTAGCTATTCAATTTTTGTTTATAAATTCAATTGTTTTTTGTTAAGAAACTTTATCTAAATTTGTCAGAGAAACATTTATTAGAATAGAACATTTTTTTTAATAATATATTTTTTGTAATAATGTTAGCAGCAGTTTTATATAAATAACTAATTTTATTTGGTGAGTTAACAACATTATTTATTTCTAGTTCAACTTTGTAAGATATTTTGTATTTTTAGAAGCTCTTGATAAAAATTGTAATCACAATTGAAAGCTCGAGTAAAAAATAGTCAACAAATAGCCCCTTTTATTGACTCCAACCCATCAAAAACAGTGTTATATATATATATATATATATATATATATATATATATATATATATATATATATTAAATATATATATATATATATATATATATATATATATATATATATATTGTGATTTGCTCAAAAACTGTGTGTTTATAATATTTATTTTTTACCAAATTAATATGATATCTCAGGGCTCTTTTACTTATTAAAAACAAAACGTGGTTTCAAAGTATTTTTTGCTAGTTGCCTTTGAGGAAAACAAAGGATAAACAATAGAAAAATAAAATTACAGCACAATTATGACTTACAAAGCAAATGTTATATTAAAAAAAACCAATCAAATATTAAAAGTAAAAATTTTGAATAAACATAAATATACCATATACAATGATTAGAATAAAAATGTCAAACATCCATCAAATCATACAACCACAATTATCAATACAAGTTAATTAAGCTTATATGCAAATCTAAAATTTCTTAATTTTAGTGACTCCCGATAAATTTTCATATATTATAATTCTCAATAAAACCAACAAAAAAAAAACGAATAACCCTAATTTAAATAGGTAGTCGTGATTGAAAGTCTCTGTTTCTAAATTGACGTAGGGTGAATCACATCTTTCTATAATCCGATCTTCCAACATTTTCTCAATTTCTCGTTTCACGTCTTGCCGATATTTATATGGAATAGGCTATGACTTTGACCTAAAATTTTCCAAATTTTTTACCTAAACTGAATGTTTGTAGTTTCTGGCCACTCTTTTTTCTTCATTTATTAAATTTTCATATTTTTTTAAAATTAAACGCATCTCATTTTCCTGTCCTTGTCCGCAAATTAGTTGTCTTTCGTTCTTTTTATCCTGTTTACACATATTTACTGTGTATTTGATCTCCTTATCTTCATACATTTTTACAAATACCGTTGTTTCTAATTTATCCTGTCTATTTTCGTCTTTGCTCATCCATGCATCCCATGTGTGAATGGCTTCCTTAATCCTTTCCTTTTCTACTTCTTCTTCTAAACTCATCTCGTTTGAGGAATTCAAAATGTCGTCAATGTCAATAATAAAAAAATTTAAATAAAATTGTTAGAAATTGTAAAAAATCAATAAATATTTAAATGTCATAAAATGGAATGTATCAAAATTAATTTTTTACTCGACCAAAAAAAAATCTCAACCACCTTTTTTTGTCTTTTTATTTCGAATTGTCTTCCTTTTCAACTTCAACCAATACTTTTTTAAAACAGCCCCACGTTGGGCGCCAGTTGTTGTGATTTGCTCAAACTGTATGTTTATAATATTTATTTTTTAACAAATAAATATGATATACGAGGGCTCTTTTACTTTACTGAAAACCCCAGCGCAGGCATTACATCATATGTTTATTATTATTGGTCCTATTGAAGCATGTGATGCATTAAATGAAAGGGGATGGGATAATATTAAGATAAAAAAATTAAACTAGGCGACTACCAAAAGGGTACTACACCTTAACTGATCGAATCCTAACATGCGAAATAGCAAATAAAAGAGGATATAACGAATATATTAAGATATAAAAACAAATGAGGCGACTATCAAAAGGGTACTCCACAGTATCTTTAATATTATTGAACGTATAGTGACATACGTGATATTAGAGAGCGCTATGGTTATAAATAGGTTTACTATCAGAAAAAATTTTCATTTATTGACTTAACGAAGGCCTCTGGCTGAGCACAAAATAAACTACTGATAGAATCCTAATATGCGACATAGCAAATAAAGTGGAGGAAGTAACGAATACGTATATTAAGATTGATAAAATTAATCAGTTTTTAGTTTTTACAGCCCGTGGAGAAATAATGACAGCTATTAGACGGAAGTCTGTTTGTTAATTTGTAACTAAGTGGCGAACACGATGCTATAGCTTATTTGCAGTGTACTGTTTTGTCCGTCTTAAAACGTTTTATTTTGTATTTTTTAGATTCTTTCATAACGTCAAAATAAATCTGCATATAATATTTTTTGTGTGACAAATCCAAAACATGTTAGTCGAACATTATACGTTCTAAAATGCAGATACGGTTATAATTGGGTCACATTGTAGTATATTGATATTTTAAGATCCTCATTCCTATTCATATAATAGCAAACTAATAGTTAATATATTATAAATAATACAGCTGACAGTTATTTCTACAATTAGATTTTGCTTATAGGCCAGTAACTGATGGTTTAGAAAAAAATCATAATAGTGGTTTTATTTTTGGATGTAATCTATGATTAGGACATTAAGAAGGAAATAATATTGCAATCAACTGTCATTTTGAGCCCTGGGGAAAGGGGAAAACTTTCCCATAAGGGGAAAAAGAGGGTAAAACCACATTTTTCATAATATTTTCTGACTGATATCGAAAACTATTGATTTTAGTGAAAATATTTTCTATATCAAACGCAAGAAATTTAAATTTCCTACAAGCTAGCCATGATGTAAAATTCAAATCACTTAAAACTACAAAACGAATAAAATTGCAATCAAAAGGGTGGTTTAAAAAAATTTCAATTATGTATAAATATACCAAATGATAATATCGAGATTTCTAACTATACAAATGTTTTCTCATTATGACTCAAATAAGCATGTGAAGTAAAAATCTGTATTTTTAAAAATGTTTACAAAAATTACTACGATCACTTAAAAAAAATCGATTACTTGTAGGTTTTTAGGGCCCCCACAACGTTTTTCGCAGGGAATTTTATTTAATTTTAAGGTCCATATATAATTGATTTTCATCTAAAATCAATATATAGCAAAAATAAATTTGCAAAAATCTCTTTAAAACTTCATATCGTTTTGCACAGTAGTCAGAACTTTGAAAAATTGTCTTTTGACTTTATATGACCTTTTGTCATGATTTGCCATATTTATATGAAAATATAGAATACATTATATAGAACTGAATAGAATATGAGAAAAAGTGTTCTAATTATTGTTCTATTATACTCCAGTAAATGGTCGTTTTGGAGTATAGTTTTCCTCGTCACGACATAAACACCTCATCATCATCTTGGTGCTACAGCCTTTAAAGGGCCTCGACCTTCTCAAGCTTTCTACGCCATTCCGTTTTGTCCCTTGCTTGCATTTTCCAGTTGCCGACTCCGATCTTCTCGACATCTTGTGTTATCCCGTCCACCTCAGCTTTGGTCTACCCCGTCTTCTCATTCCCACGGGTTGCGCTGTTAGAATCTTTTTTATCATGTTCGATTCAGGGGTGCAGGCTATATGTCCTGCCCACTACAGACGGTTTCGCCTAATTATGGAGTACACAGTTATATCTACGCCTCCATATTCCGTTCTCACAGACCGCTCCGAATATCTTGCGTAGCACCTTTCATTCAAAAATCGATAGAGCCGATTCATCTGTTATAGTTAGCGTCCATGCTTTGATCCATATGTGAGAACGGGGACTATCAGTGTTCTATACAACCTTATACGAGTTTTTTGAGACAGGCGTTTGTTAGCTAAGTACTTTGATAGACCATGATAACACCTGTTTGCAATTCTTATTCGCCTTTTTATTTCCTCAGATGTGTTATTATTGGGGTTAACCGATGTCCCTATGTATGTGAACTCTTTAACTGTTTCGAAGTTTTGGTCATTGATGATTAAATCTGCGTCAACATTTTCAGGTCTTGTGTTTGTGTTAGTCGCCATAAATTTGGTTTTATTTTGATTTATATGTAACCCCATTCGTTCTGCTGCTGCTACTAGCTCGGTTAGGATTTTAGCAGTTCTCGCCCTGGTTCTTGTTATGTCCACGTCGTCTGCATATGCTAGAATTTGTACTGATCTATTAAATATTGTTCCCCTGCTATCTAAATTAGCGTCTCCAACAACTTTTTTTAAGGCGTCATTAAAAAGCTGACACGACAGCGCATCTCCTTGCCTTAACCCCCTTTGTATTTCAAATGGGGTTGACGAGTCGTTTTGGATTTTTACTCCTGATAGCATCTTCGCCACTGTAAATTTTATTAAGCATATGAGTTTTTGAAATTCCTAACTCATTCATAGCATTGTAAAGACTTGGTCTTAATTAAGACACTGCCATATGCCGCTTTAAAATCGACAAAAATATGATACATATCTATGTTAAACTCTTGCGCTTTTTCGAGGATCTGTCGTGGTGTACAGATCTGGTTAATGGTTGAACGTCCACGCCTGAATCCTGCCTAATATTCTCCTAGACACGTTTCGGTATAAGGCTTCAATCTCTCGTGCAAAATGTTTGACAATACCTTGTATGCTGTATTTAGGAGAGTTATTCCGCGGTAAGTATTACATTCTAGTTGGTTTTCCTTTTTGTGTAAAGGGCAAATTAAGCCTAAGCTCCATTTTTCAGGCAATTTACTTCTCAGACCAAATTTTACAAACAATTTCTCGCATCACCTTGTTAAGCTGCTCTCCACCGTGCTTAAATCTCTGCTGGGATACCATCGCTTCCTGGGGATTTGTGGTTCCTTAGTTTTTCTATAGATATTTTTACTTCATCTACCGAGGGGGTTCCACGAGATCCTCATTTCGGTATTTCAGCTCTATATTGTTAGTAGGTTCCCCTTCTAGCAACTCTCGACATAAACACATACTTTCAAAATATATCCGCAAATGGATAAATTGACTAATTCTAAGCAACTTTTATTCTATACAATTTTTTTACTTTTTCAAAAAGTCAATACTTTTTGAGTTTATTGCAAGTGAAAATGTTTAATTTTTAAAATAAAAACAACGTTTTCACACGGCTTTTCATAAATAACTCAAAAAGTAATTATTTATCGAAAAATTTGATATAAATTTTATCGTCGTCTTATGAAATCTGTAAAATCAGTACAAGCACTGTACCTCATGAAAAGTAGGTTCTTATTTGTGAAATTCCAAATCGAATATTTCAACGTGAAATAACAAAAAATAAAACACTTTTTCGGAAAAACTCATCAAAATTTTATCAAAATATTTAAAGTATTTTTTAAGTTTCTAGCATCGAAACTAAGTGAATTAAGCTCAAAGTTAGCTCTTTATTTATACGTCCATGGTTAGCCCTAATTAGAACCCAAAATAAAATTAATAGCTATCGCGTTAAAATTTCCTTGATTTATGTTTTGTTTATAGTTTATATGATCTGTAACTCTAACCGGTTCAAAGTGCTTATTTTTGAAAAAAATTTATTTTAAAGAAAATTTCTTGAAATTCTTTTTTTTTTCAAAACAGCTTGAAAAGTGTTAGTGATACAAAAAATCTTGAATAGGTTTTGACTTTCTAAACATTTTGGTTTTTTTTTTGTTTTTCTGTAAGACAAAAATTGGTTAAGATATTGCTGTTCAAAGTTTGCATGAACGTCCCTTTTGAAAATAAAGGTTTATAAAAATAAATTTAAATAATCTTATTGCCCTTAAAAAGCGTACAAAATAGTTTTTTTAAATACCTTATAGCTTAAAAACTAACCGAGTTCTAATACATATCTCCTAAATATAATCATATATTTAGGAGATATCATAACGCGTATACTTGAGCATTGTAAGATAGACATAATGTGTTATTAACTAATAAGGATTGTTTTTTAGTTAAAATAAAATAAATTTAATAAAACTTATTGATTAAAAAAATAGTTTCAATGGAAAAAACTTATATTAAAAAAACTATTCGAATTTGTTTGTAAGGGGTGGTTTTATAATATATGTAGTAATAATATTATTTACTGGCTTACTTTATTAAAGACTAAGTAATTTCAAATTACTTAAGATTTATGTACGATTTGTAACTTATTAAAACATAGTTTTTGTAAGTAAAAAAATGCACTTTAACATTTAAATCGGTATTTTAATTTTAATGTAATACGAGTATTTTAAATTTTTTACAGATCTTGACTAATATATTAAAATTAGACTAACAGGAAGTTTTAGGGCCGTTTATATTATATAACTAGGTCAATAAGATAAGCTATCAGATAGTAGGCAGAAGTTTTTTTTTCGTTTGTGATATATACTCACACAGCCAAAGCCTAATTGTATTAAAAGGATTTTAGACAAGGATTGCTCTCTTCTAAAAGAGAGATAAAGAACAAATAAAAATATGTTTCATTTGTATTCGCGTTTTGACGTATCATAACAAACAACTGTAAATATATTTTTTATTTTGTTACAAACTCACTTCATTATCTGTAGCATTTTATATATCCGTCATGCTCCAAAATTATACATTTTCCTAAGATGTACATTTGTTGTAAAGAATAAAACTTAAAATATAATTTGTCTTGTTGCCTTCCATGCCAGTATGAAATGGAATCCAAATAATGTGAATCTCTCTTAGAAAGTTTTGTGAACTTCTCTGGAATTTTGTCTTTTTCATTGCATCTTTTGCAATCCAGCATCTTTCCAATGTGGGTTCAAAATGGGTAGTGAGCCACAATACAAGATGCTGTTTCCAGTTAGCACCTCTCGCCTATCCTTCTCAATTACTATCCTCGCCTCTACGAAGTGCGGAGTGGGCTGCACGGACGAACCCCGGAGAACCCCGGGGAGGGTCAGGGCAGACGAGGGGGTTTTGCTATGGACCAGCAATCCGTACATCGAAAAAGAAAGACTCTACGAATTGAATATTATTGCCTCGGAATAGACATGGAACACGGATTAGACCCACGCTACGAAATAAGAACATTCTCTTAGGCACTTGGAACGTGTTAAGCTGGTTCAGGTTAGGAATTGTAATACATGCCATAAAATAGCTTCAAAAATATAAGATGGACGTAACAGTGATTCAGGAAATGAGATGGACAGGATCGGGAATCCTGCAAATGGAAAATTCCCTGGTTTTCTGGTCAGAAGAAGAAGAAAGGCACGAATTTGGATGTGATTTTGTAGTTAACGGAAAACTCAAATCCGCCATAATTGATTTCAAACCAATCAACAAGAACATGTGCTCTTTAAGACTTAAAGGAAAATGGTTTAACCTAATCCTCCTCTCAATCCACGCACCAACGGATGAAGCCGATGAAGACGACAAGGAGGAATTTTATGAAATTTTAGAACAACAGTACACAACGGCACCCAGATACGACGTCAAGTGCCAAACTAGGTAAACAGGATCATCTTAGAGCGATGATCGGCACACATAGCCGGTATGATAACGGATAGAATACTAATGATAACGGATCAAGACTGGCAGAATTTTCTGTAGCCAACAATATGGTACTAAAAACTACACAATTCCAAATAAAAGATATACATAGAGTAACTTGGGTGTCAAATGACGGAATCACATGAAACCAGATAGACCATAAGCTTATCTTCTGCTTCTTCTTCCTTCTAGTATGTAGGCTTTAAAGCCTGTTTCTTCTTCAATATTCTTCTTCTTCTTCAGATGCAAATCCACTAATGGATGTTAGCGATCACATTTTCCATTAACTCCTCCTAATAATATTAGCCTCCTAAATTGTCGCACTACCTTTTTCTTGGTCTGTTAATACTTCTTCGTCCATTTGGTGACCAACAAGGCTCAAAGAACCGATATTAAGCCATGTTCCTATCGATGGAAAATATTCTAGCAATATCATTAGCGCACACAGTCTGAGGGGAGCAGAAAGTGATTCTGACCACTTCCTGGTCAGAACAAAAATGAGAACAAGGCTAAAGATGAAACAGCCAAAGCAACGCCAACAAGGAAACAGATAAGACCGTTCACGGCTCGATTTACCTGATATCAGGTACTGATCCAAAAAAAAATTGCAAACACTGGAAGAAGAAGAAACATCAACGCCAGAGTTGACTATAGACCAGAAATGGCAAAATATAACGAACGCCATAGAAAGTGCCGAAGCGGAAACGCATAAGAAAAGAAAGGAATAACAAAAAGAAAAACCAGTGGTTAGACCAGGAGTGCGAACAAAGTTTGCATCAGAAAGCAATCAAGAGGCTAGAGTTGATAAAACGCCCTACAGGTGAGAACATGGAAGACTAAAACATAGTAAGGACTCAAACGAAAAGACTTATAATAATAGTCTCCCGTTTTATACCGCACGCGGCTTTGGGAGTATAGCAGGGTAGTCTGCTATATCTAGGGCCTACGGTATACAAGGAAGGTAACATGGCCAGTGCTACGCTTCAACCGCCTATTATTACCCCTGGTTTTTACCCAAGGTACTCATTTTATTCAGGCTGAGTCGACCTGGGGCCTATAGACATTTTTAAAAATGCCTAGTTGTTCTTGCCGGCGGTAGGATTCGAACTCACGACCACCGGCATGCGAGGCAAGCACACTACCGCTTGCGCTACGCGGGCCCTACGAAAAGACGAAAGACTTTTGAGAAGAAAAAAAAACAGTACCTAGAAGCGCGAATACAGCAACTGGAGGAAGAACAAAAACCGGTTAGTCTAGACAGTTTTATCTTCTTCTTATAGTGCCATGCACCTATAGTGCGTTGGCGAATTATCTTAAGGCTAGACGTCTGTCTTTTGCGACATGCAAAAGATCGCCAGTGTTATTTAGTTTTACAGTACCAGTTAGCCGAACCCGAAATACCAGGGCCCACACTAGCTGAAGTAAAATCCGCAATTTCGTCCCTAAAAAACAGGCGGAACTACTAAAAAAAAGGAAGAGAAAAGCTCCACCTTGACATATATCATCTTCTAAGAGAAGTCAGTGTGCGAAAGAGAAGAAATACCGAAACACTGGCATGAAAGCCATATAGTACCTATCCACAAGAAGAAAGACAAACAAATTGACTCCATACGCAGAGGAAATAATAGGCGACTACCAAAGTGGATTCAGACTGGGAAGGTCGACCAGAGACCAGATATTCTCCCTACACCAGGTGTTGAAAAAAACTGGGAATTTAACTTCGATGTACACCAAATCTTCGTGGATTTTAAATAAGCTTACGATTCTGTTAGCAGAGATGCATCGTGGGAGACCATAATAGAAATAGGAGTACCTGAAAAGCTGGTACGATTAGCACAAGTGGGCACAGTGAACGCTTCCGCACGGATCAGAATTGGCAGAACCACGTCGGAGAAATTCCTCATTGACACCGGGCTTAGACAAAGATCCCGGTGTCATTTCCTCTCCCTCTCGACCCCTGCTATTTAATTTTGCACTGGAACATGTGGTAAGAAAAGCTTAACAACAACTGACAAACGAATTTGCCGTTCAAGGATCAAAAATGCTATTGGCGTTTGCGGATGACGTGGACACAATTGCACAATCCACCAGAGATGCAAAATAAGTTTTCACCCTATTCGAAAACGGAGACAAGGAAGTTGGTCTGAAGGTCAACCAGAACAAGACCAAGTACATGGTGGTTACGAAGAACCCAAGACCAAGGGTTAGACCAAACGTAACAATCAATGAATACAACTTTGAAGTCGTCAAAGAATTCAAGTACCTGGGAGCGATCATAACATCTGAAAGTAAATATGAAAAGGACTTGGTAGCCAGGATCATTGCGGGAAACATGGCATATTACTCATTAATAACCGTACTTAAATCAAAAATACTCAATACTAGCAAAAATAAGAGCGCATAAGACAATATTTCGTCCCACAATAACGTATAGAAGCGAGACATGGACTCTGAACCAGTAAGAAACAACAAAATTACTGATACTGGAAAGAAAGATACTGCGGACTATCTATGGGCCTTGCAGAGAAGAGACAACAGAAGAATAGACGGGCGGGCGGGAAGAATAGAAAGAAAATAGGACGGGCGGGCCACGTACTAAGATCGAGTGACGAAAGACTCCTGAACTCCACATTCTGGGAGTCGCGATGGTAGAAGGTCAGTTGGTCGCCCAAAAAAGAGATGGAAGGGGTCGCCCCCCAATGATCCACGCAAAATGGGAATACAGCAATGGGAAATAGCTGCTAAGGACCGACAACAATGGAGGGAAATAGTAAACGCGGCCAAGAGTGACATAGAGTTGTAGAGCCAAATGATGATGATGATCTTTTCCAATGGCTAAGATTTGATCATTGGTTATATAGGATGATTCTGGTAGATATTTTGCATACTTTTGGCTCCACTGCGAAATTGTTATCTACCATATTTTTTAATATGAATAAACCACAATTTTAATTGAAAATGCGTTATTTTTGACGTTTTGATTTCCACCTCATTCCAAATCGTTCTTGTTGTATATAATTAGTTGTACCCTTAAAACATAATTTATTCTCCGATTCTCAAAACGAAATTTAACAGTCCCCTCGCAATGACAGAATTTGCGCTTAATGATGTGTATCATTTAAAACAATTGCATATGAAAGTAAATGGAAAATAATGTGAAATACTATTCTGTATAACAGTAGAACGTCAATTGAAAACAAATTTAGACTACTACTTTAATTTTTAAAATCATTTAGTTTACATTAAAAAGACGCATTTTTAATAGATTAAAATGTTAGGCACAAACTGTGTCATTAAAATATTATTAAGTATATACGTTATTTACACTTATTGCATTCATAGAGAATATAAGTTTGTGAATATAAAACTTTTAATATAATACATAAATATTTGATATGTTACCTTAAACTTAATAATGACAAAGTTATGGCTGTTCGAATGTATACTTTTAGTAATCGAATAAAAAAATATTAAAACATATGTAGTCCAGTCGTCAGAGAGTTGACCCCTAAAAATCATATGAAAAAGCTGAATTTTGCCGAGAATATCAAATTTGGGACACCAAAAAAAACGATTTACCAAGAATCTGTTCGCCGTAGAAAAAAAATGTTTCAAATAAAAATGTAGATGAGATAATTTTAAAACAAAAATGTTCATAAAATCTTTTTGTGTAGAATGAACCGTTCTCTCAGAAACAACTTTAAAGCTACCGTCGATTTTGAATGCGATTTTAAATGTCAGTCACTTGCGAGAATTCAATGTTCAATAAAATTTGTATCAGCTCGACTATAAAAATTCGATATCGTTTGATCAAAGTGTTCTATCAACAAAAATCAAGATGCATTTTAAAGGTAGAGGGTGCAGCTCTCGTATGCAGTTTTTGTATTTTGCCGCCAATAAACTCAGTTTTTATAAAATGTTAAATAAATAAACGGAGCTCGATTTTTGAGATTCCCGTGAGATCAATAAAATTGATAACTTTCTTTGACCAGTCGTAATAAAACTTCCATTTTTAAAAATCAATCTTTAAAACATATGGCATGAAATTTCAATTTTGAGTTGTAGCAACAAAGATTAAGCATTTGAAATGTGAATAAAAAACGCAGAATTTAATGCTTTACATTTCAAACGATCGCAAGTTACGGGAAATGCCTCCAAGACGACGGTTTACTACAAGGGGGTTTTACGGGGAAGCCCGGAGGTAAAAGTAGTAAATTTTTTGGATATTTTTTGGGGTCCCAAAACAATATTTTCCGCAAAATTCAGCTTGTCCTTATGATTTTTAGAGGTTGAGTTGCATTTTCGTCTCTGACCACCGGAGTAATGTTCAATAACCAAAAAACGGTCAGTTTTTCTTAGAAAACTAATAAATTTTTTAAAGACTTTTAAAAATCCTTTTTAAATGTCTGTTGATAAAAGTAATTTACTTGAAAATTAAGGTAAGTTATAACTAAAATAAAGTCTGCTTAAATTTTTTGTGACAAAACAGAAAGTAACAAACTCACTCCCGCCAAAACCACCCTGATTGAAAATTTTCGTTGTTTATTTACAGTTTACTATATTTATATACAAACGTCAAAGTGTAAATACGAATTTAATAGTTCTCCGCATTTTAAAGTTTAATTTCAGATAGTTTAACATATAATCTTAAGTTAATTTATATATTTTAAAGTTCTCCGCGAATCTTTGTGATTTAGGAAGTGCTAAACAGTTATATTCGATTACCACAGTTTAATACATATACATTAGTAATAGTTTAATCGTCGAAGGCTCCATTTATGGAGTCTTCTAACGGGGGCGAGCCCCCCGATAAAATACAAAGGGATCAGGATGCGATGGATGATTGCAGTTATGGTTCCCATGGATTTTTATCCCATCAGCTAGAAAACTTGATAAGTAGTCCTAATAATATTAATAATTTAGAAACCGATTAAACAAAGTACCTCACTAAATTCTAATGAGACAGAAAAAAGCAGACCTGTATATTTATATGAAAAAAACTGATTTAGGGCCATTTCACATTTTTATTGAAAACAACGATAAAAATTTTACAGGCAAATTAAGTGCAGTTAAGATAGGTGAAATATTATTTACCGTACATCCGGAAATTGATAATTATATTAAAAAAATTGATTCAATTGGACGCAAACGTATTAGAATAACATTTAAAAACTATGCTAGTGCAAATACCTTAATTACTTCTAAATTGCTTATTCAAAAAAATCTAATTGCATATATTCCGAAATTTCAATTATTTAAATTAGGTGTAGTTAGGGATATAGAATCAGATATATCGGAAGAATATCTTAAGGATAGAATAAAAGAATTTGATCATCATTGTAAATTCTCGGTGGATTATGTAGAAAGAATAAAGAGAAAAATAGTAACAGATGATAAAGTAGTTTTTAAACCTACAAAATCGGTAATTGTATCATTTAAATGTCAAAATATACCAAAATATATCGTAATTAACCATGTTTTACATAATGTAGACAAATACCAGCAAAAAGTAATTATTTGCTACAACTGTTATAGGTATGGACACATGAGTAAGCAATGTAAAAGCAACCCTAGATGTCTTAAATGTCAT
Organism: Diabrotica balteata; assembly: GCA_918026665.1. Classification (NCBI taxonomy): domain Eukaryota; kingdom Metazoa; phylum Arthropoda; class Insecta; order Coleoptera; family Chrysomelidae; genus Diabrotica; species Diabrotica balteata. The sequence continues at coordinate 82,962,799 of OU898278.1, read as the reverse complement.
GAGTCCCACCCTTCCGATTCTTGTTCTTTGTCATCTTTTAATAAAACATGTCTCTCCTGTGAAGGTAAACACTTCACTAACGAATGGGAGTTATGTCCAGAATTTGACCGTCAAAAAAAATAAAACATTACATGTCTGAAAACAGCTTGTCTTTCAAAGAAACGCTTTTATTATTTCCTAAAGTAACCTATGCATCGATAACAGCTAATAATTCCTCAATAAATTCACATCAAAACCCAAATATGAACGCTCCATCCTTTTCATATCCCTCTACTCAATTGTCCACTTCCCCCTCACCTCCTAACCAGCACGCCCACCCTACAGTTTCAAACAGATATACAATAATAAAACCTCCAAAATCCAAACGACCCTCTCTTCATCGCAAGACCCAATAGCAATAGAACATCAAAAAATAATAAAGTTAAACCCCATGTCCAACAGACCTGGTGGCATTTTCAATTCATCTTCTTATCAATCTACATTTAATGCAGAACAAGGATCCAAAATACATTAATCTCCTAAAGAATTAACAGAGTTAATATCAAATATAGTTATAAGTATTATTTCTAATATGAATTACAAAAATTTTGAAATCCCAGAAAAATCAGTTTTAATAAATTTAATTCAAACAGTTTTAAGTTCTCTCTCATATAATAATGAATAGTTTGGTAATTTGTCAATGGAATTGTAGATCGGCTAACTCTAATAGAGAAAATCTCCTTTATCTACTGGAAGACCAGAAAGTTGATATCGCATTATTATCAGAAACTAGATTTAAACCAGAAAATTATATTAACTTTCACGGATATAATATTGTCAGAGACGACCGCTTTTCAGCAACTGTCGGTGGTGGCTCGGCAATTTTAAAAAAACTCAAATCTGTATTATGAGGAAGTCACCATGAAAGTCAAATTATTCAACATCAATAAAGTAGCCATTAAAGTTAAGTTTAAATCATTCACTGTAACATTTATTTCGATGTATGTTCCCCACGGAGTAAAATTATCGTTACAACAATGGAACAATTTCATAACATCTATAGAAAGACCATTCATAATAGGAAGCGACTTCAATGCTCATCACATTGCCTGGGGCTCAGACAATCATACAGATATAAAAGGCAAAATCTTAATGGACTGTATAGATGATAATAATTTGATATACAAAAAACGATGGCTCTCCTACTTTCTTTAGGAACTTTTCGAATCGGCAATAGATCTGACGATTTGTACTCCTGACTTAAGTCATCTGATCACTTGGAAAACACTTCAAGACCTATTCGGTTCAGACCATGCTCCTATAAGGATGGAATTAGCGGATCAACCAACTCATATATATAACCCGTATTCAGAAAAGTGGAATTTAAAGAAAGCCGACTGGAAATTATATGAACAATTTTCGGAAGATATCTTCTCTCAATCTGAAGATATAAATTCATATGAAAAATTTTTGCACAATATAAATAGAACTGCATCCTACAGCATCCCCAAATTTAAAATAAAAAACCAACTTCCAGAGGAAAATACTGGGTGGGATTTAGAATGTGAGGAAGCAGTCAGAAGAAGACGGGAAAGTTTTTGTATATTCAAAGATAATCCAAACCAAGGAAACCTACTCCAGTATAAAAAAGATGATGCCCACGCGAAGAAGATCACTAAACAAGCTAAAAGAAATAGCTGGAGAGATTATGTCAAGTCCTTAAATAGGTCGGTTCCCATTAAAGATGTATGGTCAAAAGTTAATAGACTAAAAAATAGAAAAACTAAGAACAAAGTCCCTATAATATTGTCGGAAGCTTCATGGATAGACGAGTTCCACCAAAATATCACTCCACTGTCTGCAGAATTAGTAATTCCGGATCTACAACTGAATGCGCAATACGATTATCCAGAACAAATCCGCTTCTTAATTAAACCAATTTTCTGACACTGAACTTTACTTTTCGTTAAAGAAAAATTCAAATTCAGCACCAGGTGCTGATGAAATCCATTACTCGATGCTATCAAATCTTTCAAAAATTGGTAAGACTGTGCTTCTGAATATATACAATGAAATTTGGTCACGGCGCATAAAGATTCCTGACGATTGGCACGTTTTTTACTATTCTTCCGATCTTGAAACCGGAAAATCGTTAAATAATTGGGATTCTTACCGTCCAATAGGGCTGGCTTCATGTATACTTAAAACATATGAAAGACTTATTAAAAACCGTCTGGAATTTTGGTTAGAAAAGAACGACCTATTACCAAAAAACTCAGTTTGGTTTTAGAAAAGGTAAATCCACACAAGAAAGCCTGAGTCACTTATTGATAGACATTTATGGTTCATTTACTTATAGAAAGCAGTTAGTGCTTTGTTTTTAGATATAAAAGGGGCTTATGACAATGTTAGTCTTCACATTCTATATGCGAAAATGTTGGAAATAGGAATACCTGAAACTGTAACATGGAATATCATTAATTTGTATATTAATCGATCAGTACACGTTAGATTAAAATGGTGATAAATCTAACACACGGTACACATCCTTGGGACTACCACAAGGTAGCATCTTAAGTCCTCTATTATATATTCTGTATACTGCTGATTTAGAAAATAAACTTCCTCGACACATAAAAATCTTACAGTATGCCGATGATGTTGCAATCTATGTAGAAAATAAGTCAATAGATAAATGTAATGAAAACCTTAAGTCAGGATTGAATATTATAAAAAAATGGGCGGCGGATAAGAATTTAACAATCTCGGAGAGTAAATCCAACCATTGTTACTTTTACCAGAAAACGTTATTCTCCCCCAAACCACCTACAATTTGATAATTATAAAATTAATTATAAAACTTCAATAAAATTTCTTGGCGTGTTCTTAGACTCAAAATTAAATTGGAAAGAACACACAAATTATATATTAAGAAGAACGGAAAACGCAATGAATATCATCAAGACTGTAAATGTCAGTAACTGGGGAGCTGATCCAAACATCTCAATATTACTATACAGAAATTTAATGAGATCGATCCTAGATTACGGATCTATATTTTATGGCTCAGCATCAAACGCTGTACTCCAAAAAATCGAAAGTATAAAAAATAAGGCACTTAGATTAAGCACTGGTTATCTTCGTAGTACTCCATATTGGTCATGGAATGTGAGCTTAATGAACCTCCACTTTCATTACGCAGAGAATTCTTAAGTGAAAAATTTATAGTTAAAGTGGCAGTTAACAATAAACTGTTGTTAAATAAAATTTGTACAATTAACCACTACATACCTAACTCATCATTACTGGGAAAAAAAGAAGCAGCTTTTAGTTGTGGAAAGTTTTCTCAACATTTCTAGTTATATTGACGACATATGCAAAATGGAACAACCCTCATCTCGAAAATTAAACTATGAAGATTATTTATCTCCATTTAACTGCCATTTAAGTAATATTCTTGCCACAGATTTTCTTACTAAAATAGATCACCTTCAGTATGTACAAAGTCATTGGGGAAGTTATCAAAAATTATATACAGATGGTTCAAAAATGGACGGCAAAGTTGGATATGCTATATTCTACCCCCAAAAAAGTATAAAGATAAACAACAGATTACCCGACAAAATGACAACTTTCACAGCTGAACTCATAGCAGTCAAAGAAGCCTACAAAATATGTATGAATCAAAAAGAACTAAACTATGTTATATTTACAGACTGCCAAAGCATTGTACATAAACTGAAATATAATTTACATACTTT